>CM074442.1:14836647-15436647 GCA_037101425.1 Elopichthys bambusa
GTGTCTTGATTTTCACCTTGGCATGCTTTTGCATTTTCAAATAATCAGGTGGCCGTTCTTCACGTTACTCGAAAAAAACAAAAACAAAAAACATTGTTTTCTGTTCATGTTGCTTCCAGTGACTGTGTATACCCTTAACTTTATGTGGTCTTCCTTACATAAACAGTGTGAATGAATTACCACAAATGTATGTTTTTGAAAAATGTAATGTTTTCCATCTCTATTTTTTCTCTATTGGTCTTTTCTCATGCACAGGACATTCTGAACAACTTGGATAACACTGGCTCATGTGACCTGGAAGATGATGACCTAATGCTTGATGTTGATCTGCCAGAGGACGGGGCCTTACACAATGGTTAGTGCGGACGCACACTCATAGTGTAATTAAGCACTGTAGCATAACCAGCTATCAGTGATTACAGAAATGAAAAAGAGTTTAATAGAATCATGTCTGCATTCACTGTTCTCAAAATTTGTAGATCTGGCTAATAAATGACCAAATAAATGAAAGTCTTTCTCATTGTTTTCAACTCCAAGGCATGAAATAATCAACATCTATTTACCTTTATAACCTCTGTAGTAGGGCTGAACGGTTAATCGCATTTGCGGTAATATTGCAATATGAAAACGCGATTTTTAAACCGCAAATGCTGCGATTACACGCTCGTCACGTGACACGCTAGAAGAAGCAGTCTGCAGAGGAAGCATCAACTTGGCATGCTACGCATATGCCTGGCCTACAGAAAAGCACAGTTTATGTTTAATCTGTCTAATATTGTGTTGTTCATACAATGGAGATGGGAGAAAATATTCTCTCTCTAATGATTCTGAACTTAGTTTTTAACCACAGATGCGCGATGGCACTGCGTGTGCTTTAGAAACTTATTCTCACACACTCACACACTCGTACCATCCATAAAATAATCTTTAATATTCTTTAACCTTCGGAAAGGTTGAAGCGAATTACAAGAACATTTGCGCACTTCATTGCACATGATGAGCTGTGAGAACAGCGTGCTTTGCTTACGCTTGTGTATCATCTCGCCCACCGGTATTTTCCTTACAAATGTTCTACGAACGCCGCCTCAGTTATGTCAATTTCAAATGCTGACGCGCGCTTTGCGAAGAGTGCTCGGTCATTCGGCTGTGCGCGACTCCTTTTAAATGGTTAAATATACTTAATGTAAACACAGTCCGTTATGTCTTAAAGGATCAAACAGACAGGGCAAACCACATCTTATATTCCAAAAGAGATCTGTGCATTCGATTTCCCGCGCTCTATGATGTCATAATAATAATCAACAACAGTAAAGCTGAGAAAGAGAAAAATCACTCACAGCTCTAGAAAGGAAAATGTTCAGATACTCTTAAATACTGAAAGCACTGTTTGTTTATTGCTTGTAATATGTTTTTTTTTTTTTTTTTTTTCCTCTTTATTATTTACTAGCTTTACCCCCGGTTTCACAGACAAGGCTTAAGCTTATTCGCAGACTAAAATAAATGTTTGAGCTGTCTTAACTGAAAGCAACATGTCTTAAAATATATCAGTGCCATTGTTTTGTCTCAAGATGCACACCATTAACGTTTTTTCTTTTCTCTTTCTTTTTTTCTAAGGTACATTTATAAAAGCTACTTAGATGTCTAAACTAAGGCCTAATCCTTGCTTAATCTAAGCCCTGTCTTATATTAGTTTATTTAAAATCATTAACATGCAGTTGTTTTAATAAATTTTTTAATGTGTAATTATTTTAAAAAGTATTATGTAATTACATAATAAAGTTTTATTAATAAGACAAATCAATAAGAAAAAAAGATACAGAATCGTTTTGGAATCGGACTGTGACTCCCAGAATCGGAATCGAATCGTGAGGTGCCTAAAGATTCCCACCCCTACAATGATTTATTGCTCGTCTTTGTTGAATAATACAGAAGATAAAGAGCTTAAAAAATAATTGCATATTAAATCGCAATCACAATATTGGTAAAAATAATCACAATTAGATTATTTTTCCAAAATCGTTCAGCCCTACTCTGTAGTCATTTTGAATTTAATTTGTAATATGTGCCTTGGATTTCTCTTTGATCTATTAATTAATCTAATATTTGCATAGATAATGATAGCTGATCAGGTTTGATCATTGTGATGATTGATCACAGTCAAGTGCAAGTGATAGTCACTACTTTGAATGTTAATGACTTGTAAGAATGAGTTTTCTGCAGCTCATTGTTTTTTTTATCAATTCAAATTGATGAAGGGATTCTTGAGGGTTGAATACAGAATGTAATTTTGTATTTTAATTTTAATTTGTTTTGTAGAATGTAAATTGTTATAATGGTCTGACAGCAGGACTTTTTTTTTTTTTTTTTTTTTTTTGGGGATTATTTATTACACAACTGCTAGCTGTTGTTTGGAGCTTTCTTTATGTTTTTTTTTTTTTTTATGTTTGTTAGATGAATTATCAGTTAAAGCTTTAGTAAATATGGTTACTTTTCCCACAACAAACCTTTAGGTTAAAATAACCTAAACTAAAAGGTAAATATAACAATTTCATATAAATGTGCAAGTATTTTAAGTGTTTCTCCTTTTTATTCACCTTTTGTGCAGTTGGTTTGATAGTGTCATGCTGTGATGTGAATTTTTAAATGTATAAATATTTCATGTAGTCTCTCAATTAATTTGAGGTCATAAAATGCATGTATAACAATTATCAAAACTAGAAAATGTTAAAAATGTCTAAAATAGTTTTAGATTAAGTAGAGCATGTTGCACTGAAGGACATTGCTCTCACTGCTTGACTAGTCATTTCAACTGCCAAATAGAGTCAAAATAAAGAATTTATTACATTTGCTAAATGAGTTAGTGCAACATTTTGTAAAATGCTGAATGCTTTTATTCAGCAAGGATATGGGCATTAAATTGTTCACTAGTGACACTAAAGACATTTATAATGTTATAATGTTAAAAGATTAAGAAATAATTTAATATTAAGAAATATAAAGCAGCACAACTGTTTTCAGCATTGATAATAATAAATGTTTCTTGAGCACCAAATCAGCATATTAGAATGATTTCTGTAATATCATGTGACACTAAAGACTGAAGTAATGACTGCTGAAAATTAAAATTCAGCTTTGCCATCACAAAAATACATTACATTTTCAAATATTTTAAATTATAAAATAAACTATTTTTTTATCAAAGCCATTGGTGAAGATAACAGAATCACCAAAAATATTAAAAACCAACCTCAAATGTTAGAACTGTAGTGTATATAACTTTAAATACTTGTATATTACATAGCCTATCATGAATTAGTTAGCTATTATTAGCTATTGAAGACAACCCCTGCAAAAAATACTGAATGAATGTTATCTCAGTCATCCGAGTAACTCTCAGATAAACTTAGTTTTGGAAGAAAACGTCCTTTTGTTGAGCTCACTTCCTGTTTCCTTCAGTCTCCGAGTGTGATTTGAGTGTGTTAGTGAAGTCACAGGGTGTTTATGGGTTCTGCAGATTCCAGTCTTGTACACGTAGACAAATTCCATACTAGAAGAGGTGGCAAACAAAAGACTTCATACATACACTTTACAAATGACAATTTACTTGTATAATTGCATTCTCTGTGTCCAGGAATGACATGTACAAGTCCTTTCTGTACAGCAATATTTTGTCAGCTGTTTGTCTCATGTTTAAAATATTTCTTTTGAGCATCTGTGTGTTTTTACTTGTTTTTGTTTGTGTTTTGTCACATTTACATTCAGTATTTTGACCTTCGCCATCAGCAGGAATCAGTCAGTTTTACACCGCTGTGAATGTGTGTGTGTGTGTGTGTGTGTGTGTGTGTGTTGTATTTATAGCCTTGGGCATCATGCCCTGCAGTCATGTGAGTGGGGTTACAGATCCAGAGGAGGGAATAGATGACTTCAGGCCCCCTCCCCCTTTCTCTCCCCTCCCCGTCTGTCTGTCTCCTTCCCTCCTTCATTCCTTCCATGGTCGATCTGTCCGCTTGGCAGGCAGGAAGGCCTGCTGTTTTGACGCTGGTTCCTTTGACCAGATCCCTCTGGCCGAGTGCTGTGTCGACCCGGCTGAAAACACCACCGCCAGTTCCTCTTCTCTACAGAAGGCCCCGTGGCTCCGGGAATTACAGTTGTGTGTCTCTGTGTGCGTCTGGTTCTGGTCAAAGCTCCCAGGGAGTTCCCAGAACTCACAAACTCATACACACAACCTTGTTCCAACAGGGCGGAAAAGTTATTGGATTTGCAGATGCTCGGGTGGCCAGTGAGAAAGTCTTAGGAAGTTTGACAAAAGTTTTCTACATATTCTGAGTTATACACTGCACAACTTTGGAATTTTTAACCTTGGGGATTTTTGTCCAACTCTATTTCAACCTTTTTTTTTCTTTTGGACGTGTCAGTCAAAACAGACTCTCTGTGCTTTTAGTTCTAAGGTTATTTGTATTCGTGTGAGTGAGTTTTGTACTTTTTTGAGTGTGTTTTTGAGGCTCTGGCAGTGAACCGGACAGCAAGGACAAGAGGAATGTAGCAGGTCTGTTTTGGAGCTTAGTTTTCTGTCTGCCCTGCTTGCTGTCTTACTCTGTGCTGTGTGAGATGTGTATAGAAAGATTGAGAGTGTGTGTGTGTGTGTGTGTGTGTGTGTGTGTGTGTGTGTGTGTGTAAGAGAGATTTCATATGCCTCAGAGTGTTTTAGTGTGAGTTTGCCCTGATATCTCGCCTCAGGCGGTGTGAGTGCTGTGTATCGAAACTCTAAGACCTCTGCATTTGGAAGGACCCTGCTCAGCCTCCCAAAGAAAGGCGACCTTCTCTTTCCAAGAAGTGTCTGTTTGTTTCTGAGCATGTCTATGAGTGTTACCGAGTACTGAATGTGTAATAGTGTGTTTAAAAGTGAGTTGGGATTGTTCAATGTGTTTGTTTATTTGTCATTGACTGCTATTGACCCCTGATGTAGATGGGATGGCCCACTTCGAGCGCTCTGACAGGGGGGGCCGGCCGGCTCAATGGAGGAGGAGACAGCAAAGATGGAGTGGAATGGATCATGCTCATAATGACAATAGGTGAATGCCTCACGACACACATTTCCTAATTAAACGTAATATTCAACTACAAAATGTAGTTGAAGTTGATTGGATTATGAATAGTGGGTGTTACATAGCAGAATGAAGAGCAGCTGTTTCACCTCAGTCGCTGTTATACAAATATATGCTTTATATAAAGGTATTATTATTATCTATTATTATATAATTTTGTTAGAAATTATATTTTAGCATAGCTGGAAAATTTTATTCAGCATTTTATTCCAGGAATTTTATGATAAGGGGTTATATTAAATCTCTCAATATTTTTTTTTTTTTTTTTTTTTCCCCTGCCTTGAGGTCCATAATAGTTTTTTTTTTCCCTGCAAAAGCATTATTTAGTTAATGTAATTTATTTCATTTTTTATGATCATTTTTCACTTTCTCTCTGAGCCTTATTATTTTCAGTATTTTTTGCTGCCATGCCTTTACGTCTGTGAAGAAGAAAATAAGCAGCACAGTATACAGTGTCACATGATCTTTCAGAAGTTTAAAAGAACAGCATTTATTTACATTACTTTGTCACTTTGTCTTTAAAAATAACATTTGTCTTTTACTGTCACTTTTGGTCAATTTAATGCATTCTTGCTGAATAAAATGGTTAATTGTCTTAACAACTTTGAATGGTAGTGTAGATTAATTGTGACAAGTTAACAAAACAAGCACACTGAAATGTGCCTCACAAACTGTTAAGGTCAGACTGTTGTTAAGAGAGACGTTACAAATAAACTTCAGCCACTCATTCTTAATGCTTTAATTAAAGGTACTTTAATTGCCAGATATATACAAACTGTAATAATATAATCTTCTGGAGATTAGAAATAACAGTTACTGTGTGTGACTCAAATGCTCTGCTCTTACTCAGGTATTAAAGGGTTAGTTGACCCTGAAATTAAATTTTTGTCATGTCGTTCCACATCCGTAAGACTTTCATTCATCTTTGGAACACAAATTAAGATATTTTTGTTGAAATCCGAGAGGTTTTTTTTATCCCCCATAGAAAGCAACGTGATTACCACATTCAACGTCCAGAAAAGTAGTAAAGTACTGTATATGTAATACTGAGTTGACGTTCTGATGTAAAACACGGAACCTTGCACTGTCTATACAACGTAAACAGAGTAGGAAACTGACAAAATTGTTGAATAAAGTCGTTATTTTTGTTTTGTTTTTGCGCACAAAGTGTATTCCTGTCGCTTTATAAAATTAAGGTAGGACTATTTTAACGATGTCTTTACTACTATTCTGGACCTGGAATGTGGTAATTATGTTGCTTTCTATGGGGGATAAAAAAAACCCTAAAAAAAAACAGATGAACTTGCACCTCGACTTTTGTTATTTCTAATGTGATAAGACTTTACAGTTTTTATATATGTCAACATCTTTGATATTATTTTTTAGTCACTGTCGCTATGTTTACAGTTGATAGATCCCTTTGCACTTTCATACAGACAGTATTCGATATGTTACTGTAAGCGGTGGTGTGAACAGGATATCTCCACTCATATTCTCAAATCATTCTTAACTTTCCTTGGTAAAAATAAATAAATAAACAAATAAATGTCTATCGAAAGTGATATTCACTAAAAATTTAATTTAAATGATGTTATTAAGGATTTTTCAGTTCAACAAGGAAGAAAAGTTTCTAAAGTCATGCCAGTTGAATTTATACATTAGCACAAATCGAAATGTCTAAATATTGATTAATGGCCTAGTAACATTTTTATTCGGTGTAGGGGTCCTACTGTAATCCTGTAGCCCAGGAGCCTCTGGTTATCTAAAGGAGCCCCTGAATATAAGTGGTCAAGTAGTCAGTGTACATTGGTTAATATCATAAAGTTTGGTAGAAGCTGTTTTTTTGCAGTCTTTTTGGACTGGGGAAAAAGTTAAAGTTGCCGTCAGTTTTCATCACTTTCGATTTCAAAGATCAAGAGAAATGTTTTGTTTGTTTTTTTTCCCCCATTATATAACAGCTTTAATACTGATGTTGTTTCTTTCTATAAATTATATAAAATCTGAACTCTTTCTTTTAGGCTAGCCGGGTTTCATTACGATGCCTGTCGTACAGGCCATCGGCATCTCCATCCCACAGTTCAGCATGACAGTCACACGGTGGTGCTAGATGAGCTCACTCTCAAACACGTGGCGGAAGACTGCTCATCTGTCAAATCACAGCTGCTCAAACTCAAGAGTCTGCTGCAGGTACCACACACACACACACACACACACCTGGATGAGTCAAATTTGCACTTACATATGCAAACTGTTAGCCTCTGAGTAGCTTTTAGTATGTGTGTAGGTGTAAAAAAAGAAAGAAAAAGGGATGAGTTATAAACTTGAGACGCACCCTCTGAATAAATTGTCATTTTATGTAGATGGATGATGGTGAGATTACTCCAGAGGGTTTGGATTCCAGCGAAGATGACAGCAGAGCCAAGCAGGTCTGTTACATCCCATAAACACCCACCTGAACAGAGCTGTTCAACTTGCAATCCTAAAACCTGAAAAAGAAAATTAGCATTTTCAAGTCACGGGGCTCCCTCAGGAATTTCTAATGTGTTTTTAGAAAAGTGTTTTTCAAATGCTAAATGCTTATTCTGGAAGAGACTTTTGCGGTTTGTTCTACTGCATAAAAAAGTCATGTCTTAAAATATGTTGTTTGAAGCTGTTGTTAAGCAAGTTGTTACATAAAGACTAAAATTTCAAGATGCACAAGAATCCTCATATAGCAGCTTGTTTTTTAAAGCACACAAGAGTTTCAAAAATCACATTTAAGCTGTTATTTATGTAGTAGAATGAAACATTAATATATTTCAAATAATGTTTACAACAGAACTTATTATACTCATAAACTGCAAACTGCTATTCTGAAAAGCCATTAGTAATTCCTGAGGGAACATGTGGTGAATTAATCTTCTGTTTTGGTCTACAGATTGACGTCAACAGCTCTGTGCCCCCTTTTTCCATTCCACACATGTATTATTTATGTGTGGACAATATAGTTTAATTTTATTTGTGTATGCATTTAATATTTGTTTTGTATCCGGTGTGTCAGATGGAGGAACTGATGAAGGAGGTGGCGCATCTCAGGGAAGAGCTGAAAAATAAAGATAAAATCATCACACGGCTCACTCATCAACAGCATCAAGAATCTGTGAGCCATCAACATTCCTGACACCTTCACACTCACGCTCATTTTGAACATTTTGTATTGATTGAATATACATAATACATGAGTGGCCAATCAGAGCCTGCAGCGTCTGCTGGAAGATACTGTACTAAAGCCATGCTAACTCCATGTCTGCATGAATGAGATTAAATCAGGACAGGATGTTCTCAGAACAAACCCATCCCCTCTCATACTGTTTATTAACTTCACCGCTCCAAGCAAAAAAACAAAACAGATAATGCCGCATCAGTACATGCACTTTAACCTTTAATCCCAATTACGGTCACCTTTGCTGAGCAATTATATCATTAGCACTAATAAACTCACTCATTACACTGATTGCAAAGCAAAGATGAAAGCATGTTATTAGTGGTGCTTAAGGCAAGCTTCAGTATCACTTATACAGTTGCAAGAAAAAGTATGTGAACCACTTGCAGAATATGTGCAAAATTTTAACAAAATAAGAGAGATCATACAAAATGCATGTTATTTTTTATTTAGTACTGTCCTGAGCAAGATATTTTACATAAAAGATGCTTACATATAATCCATAAGACAAAAAAAAATAGCTGAATTTATTAAAATGACCCAGTTCAAAAGTTTGTGAACCACTGATTCTTAATACTGTGTGTCATTACCTGGATGATCTATGACTGGTTTTGTTGTTGTTGTTGTTGTTGTGTGATGGTTGTTCATGAGTCCCTTGTTTATTCTGAGCAGTTAAACTGAGCTCTGTTCTTCAGAAAAAATCTCCAGGTCCAAAAAATTCTTCAGTTTTACACCATCTTTTGCATATTTGAACCCTTTACAACAGTGACTGAATGATTTTTGAGATCCATCTTTTCACATGGAGGACAACTGAGGCACTCAAACACATTTTAAAATTAAATATTTTTTTTTTTTCATTTAGTACTGCCCTTCGGAAGCAACAGAAGATACTTGCATGTTTCCTGGAAGACAAATTAAATACAATTTACCTTGATCTTCAAATTCCAAATGTTTTCACCCCCGTCTATTAATGCATCATGTTTTTTTCTGGAGCATCAGTGAATGTTTGAACCTTTCTTTAATAGTTGTGTTTGAGTCCCTGAGTTGTCCTCAGTATGAAAAGACGGATCTCAAAATCATTCAGTCACTGCTGTAAAGGGTTCAAAAATGCAAAAAATACTGGAAAACTGAAGAATCTGCAGGACCTGGAGATTTTTTTCTGATGAACAGAGCTCAGTTTAACTGTTCAGGACAAACAAGAGACTCATGAACAACCATCACACAACAAAAAAACAGTCGTAGATCATCCAGGTAACCACACACAGTATTAAGAATCAATGGTTTACATCCTTATGAATTTTTTATTTTTTTTGTCTTGTTATATGTAAACATTTATGTAAAATATCTTACTCTGTTATAATGACCATTAGTGTCTTTTTAAATTACTTGGTTCATATACTAGTATATAACTAAAGCTATAGGTTAACTGTGAAATCAAGCATTTCTGGTTCTAACTGTTTTTTTTTTTTTTAGTTTGTTTTTTTAGTTAGCTTATGTACTAGCATAGCATACATCTACCCTATTAGCCTACTAGCTTAGCTTATATTATATTAGGTATGTTTTTTGCTTCCAATATAATTCCCAATTACATTTTAATTTAATGATGTTTGTGTGTACTTAGGATGACAATTAATTTATTAAAAATGTATTACAGTATTATTATGTACTATACCACATTGCTATTATTGTGTAAAATTACCTATAAATTACTTTTGCAGAACATAGAATGTTCCAACAATCCTTATCCTAAAAAAAAAAAAATACATTTTTAGGCATGGTTGCATTTCCAGTTTGTTTTATTTTACGCAATACATAGACATTCATTACATATTACAAGCATGTTGATTGTGCACAACGTACCAAACATACAAATAGGTTACAATTAGTCAAAACATCACGATAACAACTTTTGATCAGTCATTACTGCCTGGGTCCTAAAGGAGACCTTATTCCTGGAGGGGGACTTGATTTCTCATGACACCAGTACCTAAAGGGTGGAGCTAGACTCACTGCAGAATGTTAATTGGTAGAAAGAGAAACATCACTTGCGCGTACTACAAGGTGAATGACCACACGAGGTGCTATACAGTTGAAACACAGTACTGTTGCAACACAATGTTGGTGCGCAGGAAACAAACAACCACATGCAGAAAAGCAAGAACAAGATCTGCTGTATGTCCTCCATTGTTGTTTACTGTATCGCTCTCTTGTTCGCTACTTTATGAAGTAAGGGTACTTTTGGAGGTGGAAATGCAAGCCAGATCACTGTCTACCGTCCTGAATCGTACTGTACTGTAATGCACTGCTCGGTGGAAATGAGCCATTAAAATATGAGCTAACATAATTTGGTATAGTTGTTAGTCATTTAACAAACGGTAATGATCAATTTCTCTAAACTAGCAATGCCCTGGAAACTATGCACACCACTTTAGCATTGTGGGAGCAAGTTTTGAATGGCCTATACGCTTAAATCACTTATTTACTTTAGAAAGTGTACAAATTTTGTTATTATTGCTTTAATTCTCTCTCTTTCAGCCGGTGAGATGTCAGTGTCATCAGCTGAAGTCAGGGGCCAAAGGTGACAGGAGAACGCATCACGATAAATCCACTCAGACGGTGTGGCGACCGCCCCATCATCACCCCGCTGTGAGTCATTTCTCACTCTCTGGCTAGCAACATGCATGGCAACATGATCGCATCATTTAGACACCCCAAACTCTCCAAAATGTCAGTGTGGTGTGACTGGTGTATCTGTGTGTGTCCTTGGTGAGCCATCTGCCTTGTTTTTATTTCCTGTTTCCCCTTAAAACTCTCTAGGCTTTATAGGTGGCTAGTTGTTTACAAAAAGGGGAATCAAATGTGTTGTCACGGTGAAAAATCAGACAACACATTCGTTCTGTTCTTTTCCTCTCCTCCATCCTTTCCTCCCTCACGTTCGTTTTTCGTGGTGAAATAGCCCGACAGTCTCACGGGATGCCCTGAGCTGAGGCTCGTTTGCTGAGGTGCCGATTTGGCCAATTTGCAGCTGCTAGGGGAAAACGGGCATCTACTACAGAGTGCAGAATGATTGTCATCTCCTATTTAAGTGAAGCCGCGCAGCACCCACTCTGGTGGTTTAGCTTTCACAGCCCAGCCTGGGACGTTCACCAGGGGACGTTTTGTTATTGATGACCGGCACACAATCAGTAAAGCTAACGGAACACTGCGAAAGACTGGAGTCAGGAGAGATTAGAGGGAGGAGAGAGAGAGATGAGGGAGGTAACAAGAGATGGATGAGAATTTGAAAGTAGAAATTAGGAAGAGAGAGAAACATATACTGAACAAAATTATAAACTTTTTTTGCCCCCATTTTTCATGAGCTGAACTCCAAGATCTAAGACTTTTTCTATGTACACAAAAGGCCTATTTCTCTCAAATATTGTTCACAAATCTGTCTAAAGCTGCGTTAGTGAGCACTTCTCCTTTGCTGAGATAATCCATCCACCTCACAGGTATGGCATATCAAGATGCTGATTAGACAGCATGATTATTGCACAGGTGTGCCTTAGGCTGGCCACAATAAAAGGCCACTCTAAAATGTGCAGTTTTTTCACACAGCACAGATGACGCAAGTTTTGAGGGAGCGTGCAATTGGCATGCTGACTGCAGGAATGTCCACCAGAGCTGTTGCCCGTGAATTGAATGTTCATTTCTCTACCATAAGCAGTCTCCAAAGGCGTTTCAGAGAATTTGGCAGTACATCCAACCGGCCTTACAACTGCAGACCACGTGTAACCACACCAGCCCCGGACCTCCACATCCAGCATATTCACCTCCAAGATCGTCTGAGACCAGCCGCCCAGACAGCTGCTGCAACAATCGGTTTGCATAACCAAAGAATTTCTGCACAAACTGTCAAAAACCATCTCAGGGAAGCTCATCTGCATGCTCGTTGTCCTCATTGGGGTCTCGATCTGGCTGCAGTTCGTCATCGTAACCGACTTGAGTGGGCAAATGCTCACATTCGATGGCGTCTGGCACTTTAGAGAGGTGTTCTCTCCATGGATGAATCCCGGTTTTCACTGTACAGGGCAGTATGGCGTTGTGTGGGTGAGTGGTTTGCTGATGTCAACGTTGTGGATCGAGTGGCCCATGGTGGCGGTAGGGTTATGGTATGGGCAGGAGTATGTTATGGACAACGAACACATGCATTTTATTGATGGCATTTTGAATGCACAGAGATACCGTGACGAGATCCTGAGGCCCATTGTTGTGCCATTCATCTATGACCATCACCTCATGTTGCAGCATGATAATTCACAGCCCCATGTTGCAAGGATCTGTACACAATTCCTGGAAGTTGAAAACATCCCAGTTCTTGATACTGACTGGTTTTCGGACCCCCCGGACCCCCCCAATACAGTAAAACTGCACATTTTAGAGTGGCCTTTTATTGTGGCCAGCCTAAGGCACACCTGTGCAATAATCATGCTGTTTAATCAGCATCTTGATATGCCACACGTGTGAGGTGGATGGATTATCTCGGCAAAAGAGAAGTGCTCACTAAAACAGATTTAGACAGATTTGTGAACAATATTTGAGAGAAATAGGCTTTTTGTGTACATAGAAAAAGTCTTAGATCTTTGAGTTTAGCTCAAAGTGGGAGCAAAAACAAAAGTGTTGCATTTATAATTTTGTTCAGTGTAGTTATTTGGGATCGAGAACAATTGGACCAGTGTTCAGTTTGCATATATGTTAGTGTTTGAAAAATAAAGGGAAACTTTGTTTTCCTTACCTGTATGAATTCCTTTTTTTCTGTGGAAAATAAAAGATATTTAGCAGAATGTCCTGCTGCTCTTTTCCATATAATGAATGTGAGTGGTGACCACTGCTGTCAAGCAAGATTATCCGTCATTAGCAGTTGAAATTTCAGTCTGTTCCTCACACTGAGCTGTCATGTTTCTTCAGAAAACTGGAGGGCTGTTTCATAAAACAAGATTAGAATACAAGCCAGGCTTATTTTAGTTAGTCAGACTTATTATCAGTGAATTTGTTTCATAAAGCAAACTTAAATTAGTTCAAACTCTGTTACTCTGGCTACTTATGCTGGGAAACTAACCTGGTCCGGAGCAGGCTAACTGTCAGGCTAAGCTGAGCTTCTCTAACACTGACAAATAGGAACGCAATGATATTACAGCTGACTCTCTCGCATACAATTATTTGACTTTATTAACCACTATCAGTCCAAAAATAAATAAATATAAAAGATTTTCATATCAAAGTGATAAAATGTTGTTGCAAAATTGAGCACCCATTTACTAAATAGAGCTAAATAAAACAAAAAATTGGTGTAAGTTTTAAGGCAATTTTTATTAAAATGTAAGTATGATGAACCAAAACATTTAAAGAGAATTTCTTAAAAATTAAGTGTTATATAGCCCACTGAATCATACTTGGGAGAGAACTGTCAGGAAAACTTATTTCTTAGGACAAAAGAGAACAGTGGAAAAAGAGGATTACCAAATCATTGTTTTAAGTGTGAAAATATAGCAAAAGTAACACAGAATTTCAAAATAAATGGACCTGTGACAAGGCCCCTAAAACAACCAGGCCTTCATTTTTAAGCTTTTATTTAGTGATGAGTGAATTATTTATTTTTTTGCTTGACAAAGAGCAGGAGAAATACCAAGCAAGTGCCTTAGAGCCAGCAAAAGCTATGAAAAGAGTGACAAGAGTAAGATGCAGCCTGCAGAAGTGACATATTTTAGTCAGAATTATTGTGCTCCTATTGCGTTCCATCTGTTTGGCGCGCATGCGTGCAGCAGCGCTCGTTCACTGTGAAGTTTAGCAGCAAAATGGAAATATTTGCATGACTTTCTAACATTTACAGATGGAGAATAAACTTGTGAAATGTAAGTTATGCACTGAGGAAAACAAGTCTCAAATGCATAAAATAGCACAAAATGTATGCTGTTTCCTATGGTGGATCGATTTGATCCATGATTGACCTCTAGGGCTGCTTAAGAAAAGCATGCACACGCAATTATCTTGACTAGGTAAACCTGCGTGAACTTCATTTACCTTTTATGAAACCGCTTCAGCCCCAACTTATTTGTTAGGTTCATTCAAGTCAGGTGTTGGAGTTAAATCCTCGCTTTTCTTAGCGTCTTTTATGAAACCTTTTATGTAGTGCATGAGTCACTATTTATTTTCATTATGTGGACCTTCAGCTTAGACATTTTGATAAACTTCTTTTGAATGAAAGTTATACTGGTTTGGAATGAGATAAGGGTGAATAAATGATGACAGAATTTTCATATAGGCTACCCATCCCTGTAAGGTTTATAACTGGATTTTAAAAGTTAAACTTTGCATGGCTTCATCATAAAATAAGTTATCAGTGATCTGTTATTAATAATGTCACAAAGCTGCAAACAATGTAAAGAAATCCACAGCATGTTAATAATATCACTTAAATATTTGTTCTGCTTAAAGGATTAGTTCACTTTCAAATGAAAATTACCTTAAGCTTTACTCACCCTCAAGCCATCCTAGGTGTATATGACTTCCTTCTTTCTGATGAACACAATCGGAGAAATTTTAATAAATAACCTGACGCATCCGAACTTTATAATGGCAGTGAACAAGACCAACGAGTATGAGTGCTATCCACATCCATCCATCCATCATAAACGTGTACTCCACATGGCTCCGGGGGGTTAATAAAGGCCTTCTGAAGCAAAGTGATGCGTTTGTGTAAAAAACAAAAAACAAATCCATATTTAACAAGTTATGAAGTAAAATATCTAGCTTCTGCCAGACCAGACCGCCTTCCGTATTCAACTTGCGAATAAACTCCTACTCGTTGGTCCCGTTCACTGGCATTATAAAGTTTGGATGCGTCAGGATATTTATTAAAATATCTCAGATTGTTTTAATCAAAAAGAAAAAAGTCATATACACCTAGGATGGCTTGAGGGTGAGTAAAGTTTGGGGTAATTTTCATTTGAAAGTGAACTAATCCTTTAACACAAGTGTGCTATGTTCTTGGATGGACTTTCCTTGTTGTTCTTGGGACAACATTCCTCTTATCCAATCATAGACCTAACTCTTACCCTAATGATAAACAGATACCTAAAATTAGCAGGCAATGACTGGTTGATGGGACTGGTTCCTGTACCAGGAATGGCAAAGCAGGGTGAATCTGAAATCAATCATACTGGAATAAATTGTAAATTCAAATAATGCTAGTTTCTATGAGTGGGTTCTGTCAGTCCAAAAGTACAAATAATTTCATAACACAGAACCATAAGTAAATAAACATCCCATTTAACTTGCTGCTAAAATCTTCAAACCTGTATGGTTCAATTACAGTCAAACTAAAACTTTAATTCATCAGGTTTTTGCAATGTCAGACTAACGGACCTAATGTGATTATATCGTTGATTTTGGCTAGCATGCCATGTACAGTACACTACGGCTCAAAAGTTTAGGGTATGTAAGATTTGTTAATATTTTTGAAATAAGTCTCTTGTACTCCCAATGGCTGCAATTACTTGATCAAATATATAATAAAAACAGTAACATTCTGAAATATTAAAATAACTTTTTTTAATTTTCTGTTTTTAATTTAATTTTCTATTTTAAAATGCAGTTTATTCCCGTGATGGCAAAGCTGATTTAATAACCCCAAACCTTTGAAAGGTAGTGTACATGTTAATTGGATTGCAATTGGTCTTAGTGTTTGTGCACTTGCTTCAAATGATCCTTCATATATTATGCATTTTCGTAGCTTGACTAGGCGAAAAAAAAAAAAAAGAAAGAAATAACTGTAGCTCGATTATAACTGTGCATGTAAATGCACTCACTGAGTAATAAAAGCAAATAAACAAGTCTGGTTTCTGTCCATAATAAAATACCTAGAGACTTAGTCTTAGATTTTCTATATATGTAATATCACAGGGCAGTAAAACCATGCTTACTTTCTGGGCATCAGATTTGTTATAGAGCAATGATTTGTTTTGTTTGCCTTTATATCTTAAAAAATTCCCTAAGGTGCCTTTTAAATGGTATGCAGTAAATTTTCAAGATAAGGTTTGTATGTTTACGAACATTACAGTTGAGCGTGACATAATATTAGAGGTAAAGGTACATATCTGTTTAAAAACAGATCTGATTTTCTTATCTCAGAAATTTCCACAGTGCATGTGCAGTTCAGACAGAAATATAAAATATGACCTGTGAGATTCATATGCGTTTGCTAGGAATATTGCATGCATGTATTATGTTGTGGCTCTTGCATTCAAGGCTTGTTCCTCGCTGGTATTTTAGTGTGATGTTCAGATATTGATGGTAGTTTGTCTTCTCAGTGGAAATGTGCACCAGTTTTCCTTTCTAAACTGTGTGTTTGTCCTGATTCACTGGGGTTTGTCTGTCTCCGCAGCTGTGCGGGTGTCGTGTGTGTGTGTCACAGTTTTTCTGTGTGTGTTGCAGGCTGTACCCACTCCTCTCCTCTCTCCCTGGCAGTGCCAGTACCAGGCTGCACCTCGTGCCAGCATGCCTCAACGCCGACAAAGTGAGTCATTAACCCCTGACCCCTGACCCAGTTCCTTTTGCCAGTATTTTCAGCTTTCTTTCCACCCCCTGACTCTTTTTCTCTGCTTTTTTCTTTTTCTCTTTCATATGCTGTCTCCCTGTTGGATTATGAATATAAATACACAATATAGTTACATCAGGGAGTGAGTCAGGGATGTGTAAGTAAGAATCAGTTTGATATGAGAGAGGAGGTGGAGAAGTGATGTGAGAGAGATGAAAGTGAAAGCGGTTTAAGAGGTTAGACAAAGTCAGCAGTTCCCTGCTGGGCAGTTTTGAAGTGTCTCTGTCAGGTCTAGGTGGGTCACTGCGTTGATTTGAACACATTGGCGGTTACACTGTTTGTTTTTTGTGTAGATGGCCATGACTTCAAGCATTTTTGTGCACAAATTTTGGAATTTTGCAGTTAAATTCATTAATTGTTACGTTTTTACTCTTTGGCAAAATAAATAACATTTTCTGAATATTGTTCTGAATATAATTAATAATGAACAAACATGTAGCCGTGCCAGAATCTCATCCCATTGACTGAGCTAGAAGATGACATGTCAGACTAAACAAACAGCTGCAAAAGCCACAGGGAAATCAACCTTTTTAGGGAAAGTCAACCTACAAATGGCATTCTTTATAGTTGTCTCTGCGCATTAACCTGGGATGGGCATGGAAGCCTGTTTTGGTCTTGGAGTAAATAATAAAATGGGTAATAGTGAGATTACATTTTAAAATAAGATAATAAAATAAATCTGCTATTGTGAGAAATTAAATTAATTTCTGACAATTATATATACTCCTGTTCAAAAGTTTTTAAAAATAAATAAAAAAATGTATTTAGCAAGAATGCATTAAATTGATCAAAAGTGACAGTAAAGACATTTACAATGTTTCTATTTCTATTACTAAATGCATGTTTCAAAGAATCTTGAAAAATTCATCATGGTTTCTCAAAAATATTAAGCAGCACAACTGCTTTAACATTGATAATAATTGGAAATGTTTCTTTATCAGCAAATCAGCATATTAGAATGATTTCTGAAGGATCATGTGACACTGAAGACTGGAGTAATGATGCTGAAAATTCAGCTTTGACATCACAGGAATATATTACATTTTAAAATGGTACATTATATATTACACAATATGTTTCAAATTGTAATAATATTTCACAATATTACTGTGTTTACTGTATTTTTGATCAAATAAATGCAACCTTGGTGGGTTTCTTAGCCAAACTTTTAAACAGTTCGTCCCCTTGGAATTATAAGGTTCTATCTGCGTTCTGAGCAGTTTTGAGATATTGAGCTTCAAAGTTTTTGCATTCCATATAGCAAAAATTATATGGGGAACAAGTTTCTTTCAAACATGAAAATGACAGGGACCCTAAATGTATTCTAAATGTACAATATCAGAACCCTCTTAAATTTGTAAATGGGGATTTTTGGAACGGGTCAAACGTAGATAGAACCTTCTAATTAAAAAAAAAAAAAAACACTTTTCGCTTGGAATTATAAGGTTCTATCTGCCAAAAAAATGTATTGAAGCAAAAATTTTCAAAAAACAAACAGTTTGCTTATAATTTGTTTTAAAACATAAAATTATGTTGTAACAATGTGTTGACATGCATGAGAAAGTTAAATTTAATGGTTATGACATTTATTTCATATTTTAAATGAATATTTTTTTTTTTTCTTGTTCAAGTTAAACATAAAAGGCTGTGCTAAACATTTTGTCCAGTGCAGATGTTAAATTTAGGTAGGAATATGATGGATAATTTAACACATTATTGCAGGAACCATTTAAGTTTAAGTTTCCTTTTGTTTAGACAGAAAGCAGCTTCTGAAATACATCTGAGCAGTACTTTATTCCACAGAAAGTAGGACAGGTAAAATGGCTTTCTCTCTAGACATCAGTATTTCTGAAATAACATGCTAACTTTTATTGTTGTAATTAAGACCCCATCAATTAAATTGTTTAGTATTTGACATTTAAGCCTTAATATTGTAAAATGTAAGACATTTTAAGACTAAAAAACTGCAAAAAAACAGACAATGCTTCAGCAGAAGTTTAATAAACATTGAAAAATGTTTCACTGACTATATATAATTAGAAATATTTCACATTTAAAATATTTAAATTACTTCAACTATGCAACAACTCAGTTTTTACCAACAATGTAAAATTTAACATTTCATCTCACTTAATCTAGTATACACTTTAATCCAGTATGCCATAGGGCAGAGCTTTATAGCTATACAGCTCAATTCAAGTACACAGGATGGATCACGGTTAGACATAACCTAATATATACATAACTTTCCCTCATATGACAATGACATGACTAGAGTGAAGCAAATAGACTACAAAACCCGAACCAATCCTCTTAATAGCGCTGCTGGCTAGTGTGGTGTCTGACTGAAAATAACTCCTTAGCAATCAGATACAGCAAAACACACACAAAGACTGTAATTCCCTGGAATTTGGGCTGCTGTCATTGACAAGATCATAAATAAAATAGTCCACCATGAGGTTTTTAATAAACATCGCGCTGTGTGAAATTTAGTCTTCTCTTCACTGATTTAGCGTTTTTATTTGATCGCTTCCGCTATCGCGGCGACATGACAAAAAACGCTGATCCTGATTGGTCCTCGTGTGTGCATTCGAAGTGCTGATTGGCTCATGCAGATAGAACCTTATAGAACCAAGTTAGAGTGCGACTTTGTAGATAGAACCTTTTTGTTTTCTAAAAAAAAAGTACCAAAATGTACACAACTTAAAAAAAGAAACCTCACATAATGTAAATAAGTTGTCGCAGAATATGAATATGTGAATAAGAGGTTCTAATAAATAAAAAGAACAAAATAAGAAACCAGAATCAAACGGAAACACAGGATACATCCAAACAGAGTTTCATGAGTTCACACTTACAATTAATCAGATAGTATATCAAAAAAAAAAATGTGTATTTGGCGTGCTGTCTGAGAGGAGGGCTCTGAGCTCTGAATTTTGGTCCGAACCCAGAGTACTCCCCCGTATCTCTGGTCAGTATAATGTGTGTGTGTGTGTGTGTGTGTGTGTGTGTGTGTGTGTGTATATGTATGTATATGTATATGTGTATGTATGTACATATATACATACATATATAAATATATACATACATACATACAGTGGGTACGGAAAGTATTCAGACCCCCTTAAATTTTTCACTCTTTGTTGTATTGCAGCCATTTGCTAAAATCATTTAAGTTCATTTTTTCCTCATTAATATACACACAGCACCCCATATTGACAGAAAAACACAGAATTGTTGACATTTTTGCAGATTTATTAAAAAAGAAAAACTGAAATATCGCATGGTCCTAAGTATTCAGACCCTTTGCTGTGACGCTCCTATATTTAACTCAGGTGCTGTCCATTTCTTCTGATCATCCTTGAGATGGTTCTATACCTTCATTTGAGTCCAGCTATATTTTATTGTACTGACTGGACTTTATTAGGAAAGCCACACACCTGTCTATATAAGACCTTACAGCTCACAGTGCATGTCAGAGCAAATGAGAATCATGAGGTCAAAGGAACTGCCTGAAGAGCTCAGAGACAGAATTGTGGCAAGGCACAGATCTGGCCAAGGTTACAAAACAAATTTCTGCTGCACTTAAGGTTCCTAAGAGCACAGTGGCCTCCATAATCCTTAAATGGAAGACGTTTGGGACGACCAGAACCCTTCCTAGAGCTGGCCGTCCGGCCAAACTGAGCTATCGGGGCAGAAGAGCCTTGGTGAGAGAGGTAAAGAAGAACCCAGAGATCACTGTGGCTGAGCTCCAGAGATGCAGTCAGGAGATGGGAGAAAGTTGTAGAAAGTCAACCATCACTGCAGCCCTCCACCAGTCGGGGCTTTATGGCAGAGTGGCCCGACAGAAGCCTCTCCTCAGTGCAAGACACATGAAAGCCCGCATGGAGTTTGCTAAAAAACACCTGAAGGACTCCAAGATGCTGAGAAATAAGATTCTCTGGTCTGATGAGACCAAGATAGAACTTTTTGGCCTTAATTCTAAGCAGGGACAGGACGACTGGTTGTAATCGAGGGAAAGATGAATGCGGCCAAGTACAGGGATATCCTGGACGAAAACCTTCTCCAGAGTGCTCAGGACCTCAGACTGGGCCGAAGGTTTACCTTCCAACAAGACAATGACCCTAAGCACACAGCTAAAATAACAAAAGAGTGGCTTCACAACAACTCTGTGACTGTTCTTGAATGGCCCAGCCAGAGCCTTGACTTAAACCCAATTGAGCATCTCTCGAGAGACCTAAAAATGGCTGTCCACCAACGTTTACCATCCAATCTGACAGAACTGGAGAGGATCTGCAAGGAGGAATGGCAGAGGATCCCCAAATCCAGGTGTGAAAAACTTGTTGCATCTTTCCCAAAAAGACTCATGGCTGTTAGATCAAAAGGGTGCTTCTACTAAATACTGAGCAAAGGGTCGAATACTTAGGACCATGTGATATTTCAGTTTTTCTTTTTTAATATATCTGCAAAAATGTCAACAATTCTGTTTTTCTGTCAACATTAATGAGAAAAAAAAATTAACTTAAATGATTTTAGCAAATGGCTGCAATATAACAGAGTGAAAAATTTAAGGGGGTCTGAATACTTTCCGTACCCACTGTATATAGGTTAAGCAATTTAATAGTGTTCCTCATGAACTTTGTTAATAAAACATCATTCAAATAACAACAACTCAGGGAACACGGGGGAAAACACAGGGCTTTATACACAAGGGCTAATGAGAAACACACCTTTTATTGTATTCCCATGTCAGTGGTGGAATCAGGCGTATGTTATTAAAAATAACTGAGGACACTTAATTTTGAGGTCATTTAATTTTGTGAGAATAGTGCTGTGATCATTTGAGAGAATGTGTTTTACATTGTAAACATGGCTGCAGTTATAGAGCAGATGTCAGATTGTGTCCAGTCTTTTCCTCAACAAACATGACCCTCTTAATGTCTTCTCTTTTGGTTTTACTCCACTGCTTTGTCTGTTCTATCTTCTTTTCTCCGTGTCCTCCTTCTGACGTTTCCCTTTCTCTTTCCTCTTCCTGTTTCCTGATTGGATGAATTTGTGCTCTTTGTTATTTCTCCCCCTCTGCCTACCCCATAATACCCTGGGAAAGGGGTGGAACATCTTGTACATTACTTCCGCGACACAGTGTGGTACAGTAACCTCTACTAAAAGCTTCACCCTTTGCACGGTTCCGTGACGTGAACAACCAATGCATGCTTGTTTGAGTTTTATTTTTAAAGCATGGATCCAATTTTTTCACACATGCAGTACAATGCAGACTTTTTTTTTTTTTTGTCCTAATGTTTCTGCTCATCTATTCCTCTGTGGGCTGTGATTGCTGTGGTTGTGTTAGATCTGTCTTTGCACCGATGGAGCTACAGTGTTTACTGGTGTGTTCTGGGAGACCCTCCACTTCTCTCAGCCTGCTCCCAGAGACTTTATCCAAACAGACATCAGTCTGCACAGGTGGAGCAGGGTTTAAACATCTCAAACACACACACACACACACAGACACACACAAGCAGCGAATATGCCTATGGTGCATTTGGCGTTGTGACTGCACAGGGAGCGCTGAATAGTTTTAGAGGACAATTAAAATAAAATGATCCGATAACTCCTTCGGGATTCACATTTATATCCTCCACTTTTACAAACCCAGGATATTAAAAACCTTCTCTATTATCAAAATGGCCACATTTCATCAGTCAAATCTTATAGTAAGATGAATGATTGAATTAGAGACAGACTTTATTACAGCTTTTGCTGTTGTAATATCTAGCAATCGTGTTACGAAGGTTATCTTGTGAAACGTTTCAGATGCAGTTGATTCTCCCTGCTCTTCTTTGAAATCTAGGTGCTTTTAATAAGGATTTTTTTCTTCTAGGCTAAAAGTTCAGTTTAGTTAATACAAATATTTTCCCATGTTTCATTTAAACTAGTAAAGTTTTCTTTACAAGTTTATTATTGCAATAATAGCTGGAAATTATGCAACTATAATGAATTCTATAATGACATCTATGAATTTACATTCTTTTTCTAGAAAACTGTGGCATACAGTACAAAGCATTACTTATTTATCATAGTCTTAAAAGCATTCTACAGACCATTTTTACAGTTTTGACTTTATTTTGGGACTAACAATAAGGATTTTTTTCTAGGTCTGTAGGGCAACGCACACAAAATGCACCACACACACAAACAAAGCATTTTACTTAAAAAAAAAAAAAATATTTTCCTCAATACATTTCTATTTTTCATTCCATTTAACAATTTAAATATTATATACATTTACTGTTTAATAATTTATTAGGATTTATGATAACATTATGATAGCATCCTACAATTTTGACACATCCTCATCTGTAGCGGTCTTTAAAAGGTTTAGGTTTCACAAAGATTTTGAATTCGTCCACAGTGGCAGAGCAGCATAGAATCTGTTCGAAGTTTTTGTTTTTAATTTTACTGTCTTGTTGTTGCTGTTGTTTGTTTAGTGTTGCATGTTTGGATCCTTTTGTTTTCATGATGATAATATTGTATTGGAAATCAGATATTTTCAACTCTAAATTGTAATTAGATGAGCCTTGTTCAAAGCTGATAAAAACACAAATGTGTTCAATTCTGTATTAAAGTTTAGGTTGCTTGGCAACCCTAAAACTGCCTAGAGTCAGTATAATGAACTATATCACTTGGCAGAAGAATTGTTTATCGTGTGCAAATTGTTTATTGAACATTGGTGTAATTTATCATAATGCTGTTGCTGCGGTTTAATAAAAGCAAAAAGGCTGTGAGGCTGTACATTACAGTAATTTTACCACAGTTAAGGTAACTTTAGGTTACTCATCTTTGCAATCTGCTTAAGAACATACCTTAAACATAGTGACTGTAAAAGTGGCCTTGGGGGGCTTATTACTTTTATAACATTGCAGAAACTGCATTGACATCACTGTAAGATGATAACAATACACCACTGTTCAATAAATATTTTATACACTATAAACAATTTATCTGCCAAGTAATATTGTTATTTTTTTATGGGAGAGTCATCCTCTGGAACTGGGGGTATCAACATTAAAGCAAGACATTAAAATTAATTGGATGTGTAACTGTTGACTGAGACAAATCAATTATTATTATAAACAGCTCAATAATATCTGTTTTTAATCATTTAATTCATTTCTGAAAGCATGAAAGAGTAATGTTATCATTCGTTTCAAGTCGTGTGGTTTTCTCTCTCTCACGTAGGGGGTGCTCTTTGCATCTGCTCTCATTCTTTAGCTACACTTTAGCTTCCTTTCACACTGGCAGTGACCAAAGTTACTGCATGTCATTTTCAATGAGAGTTACTGATTTCTGGTGACGGGGCGCAGTTCGGCAAATGGGCAAAGTTGAGAAGTTTTGCAGTTATGCAAATGAGCAGGGATGTGATGCGACAATTACCAAATCGACTGAAGACTGTGAAGCTCTCTTGTCTGTAAAATTCCGGTGTGAACAGGGCGTTATGTTGTCTCAGGGTTTCAAAGTTTCCAGTCTCTGAGACTCGTCTGTTCTCACTAAAAGACAGAGATTAATGTATTATGGATGTTATCTGCAGGTGTCCGCAGACGTCTCTGCACCCCAGAGATTTTGCGATGTCACGTAGAGGATGTGACTGTCTGTACTGTCTCACGCTACTGAATTCACTGACAACTCTCCTGCACACATGCACAAACCCTCACTCACACTCTTTTACTCCCTTGTTCCTGCACTGCACTCTTGTTCTGTATTCTTAAAGTGAGGAATGACCATTTTGTTGTTTTTCAGCTTTTTTTTTTTTTTTTTTTTTGCACTCTCCTGTGGTGGTTTAAATTGTAATGCTTTACCTCTCTTCATTCTGACATTTTCTCAACCCTGTGTGGTCGGGCATGTAATAAAATTGTTTTGTGATAGTATCTAGAGATAATACACACCTTACAAATGGTCTCTGGCTGAACAGAAATGTGGCAGGCTGCATGAAACCACAGTTTGCCAGTAGAAGGTGCTGTGGTTTCAGTAGAGCTGTGCTTTTCAGCAGAAACGGCCCATGAGGGACAAAGACAGTGAATGCGAAGGAAACAAGGACTTATGCCTCTGTCATGGTGCACAGTTGCGTTTACTGAAACTCACCTGCGTACATCCTCATCCATTCAAATCCACCCTATTACAGTCGCACTCGGTTCGGAACTGAACAGCTGACAGCACAGCCACTTGCATCTTATCACAACCTGGCGATGTTCACAGAGCAACAGAATACAGTTGTCAGTGCTGTTTTAGATTGCTAAATAAAATTTTGTTCACACCAAGGCTTGTGCAAATTTCAGAATTGAAGAATCTGCCACACCCCACAGGAAGTTGATTTGGAATTTGAATTACAGGAATAGGAATTTACTGAATTGTGAAAAATCCATTCACTTTATCCATATGAGAATATTTTGGGGAATTAATGCTTTTGTTAAAGCCGCCAGCCTGCATTATTTCAACTTTTTTTTTAAACAGTTGTTTAACATTTTAATTCTTGGTGGATAATCTACATTACCCATTATTCTGCAAAGAAATCTACACTAATCAGAGAATTGCTACAAGTAAACTATGCCAAAAGAACTCTCAGCGACTGCTCACTCCTGTGAAGCACTGCGAATGATGTAAAGTCAGTTTCCTTATGCTCTTTAACAAGAGCTAGGGAGACTATTAGACTGGCAACCAAGAGTGAATTTGACTTATCTTTGCTGTGTGAATGAAACTAGTTGAACATCAGTATCTGTCAGTTAAAAATAAAACAGTGCTGTTTTAATTAACCGCTGTCGGTTAATTAAGATTTGGAGTTTTCTCATCTCATATGTGAACACTTTCTTGAAAGTGGAATTATGGAATTCACTATCTTTGACATTTACTTTAGTCACTTTGGTTATTCACAGCTGTTATATTAGTAATCCCTTCATACCAAATTGCTCTAACTGCTTTCATAAGCTGTTCTATGAATGGGGCAATTTGAAAGTCACACCTGTTATCAATCCCAAACACAATGCGTTTTCTGTTCTGGTTTATTGTGTTAAATACTGTTCTATTTTGTCTTCCACAGCCTCAAATACTTCAGCCCATCAGTCACATCCCCAACGAGCCCCTCATGCAGGAAAAACTAGCAAGAACAGTCCCCACCGGGGGCCACAGTGATGCCTGCACCGAAGAGGAACAGACTCCTACGTCTTGCCCTCCAGTCCCCTGCACCGATCCAATTCTTCCTCCTTTTGGAGACCCACATGTGGAGTCGAAATCTTTTCCTGACCCAGAGGAGCTGAGTTGGTTGTTTAGCACCCATCTTCGCATACAAGACAACGAGAGTGGCTCACAGGAGGCTGGGGAACAGATTGCGAGACCAACCCCAGAAAGCCGTCAAAAGAAACTCTTGCAAACACCTCACACCCTGTCCTTCAGCCCACGTTTCCTGCAGCCTCCACGTCTACACAAACGGGTAACACTCCCTGCTCTGAATATAGGGGGCAGTAGTGGGTCAAACCCAAAACCAGGACCCTCAGTGAACCACAAGGCCCATCAGCTTCTTCCTCCTCCTCCGTCCAGAGGTTTACCATGCTATAGTGCAGGGAACCACGTCGTGACTCGCAGCCGGCTATCCCAGCCTTGGCCAGCAGTGGTCAGGAGAGAGGCTGACCCAGAACACAATGCTTCGGTACCGCTCGGTATCTCCACAAGAATTGCAAAGCCAAAGAACCACTGAGTGTCAGCTGCAGCCATAGACACTGATAAGGCTACCTCCCTGAACGCATGATCACATGCGGCTTGCACTAGATGGTGTTGTTAGTGGCTAGACAACCTTTTAAGCTAAATAAAGCAGCTAAGCTATCGCATCTAACTATGCAACAAAAAAGTAGTGTCACAATCAGCGCTTCTGTCGCACAAATCCGCTTGTTTGGTTCGGACTAAAAGTCACTGATCGTCATTCCAAAGCCACTGAGAAACCTTTACCACTCACAATTATATTATCCATAAATAACCATATTAATCTGGAGAAAAGGATGACTGACAGAAATTCAGACTGAAAGAGCGATTTGAGAAAACAAGCAATGGAATGCACTAGAGAGTTTTTTTTTTTTTTGTTTTTTTTTTTTAAACCATTACTCAAACGTCAAAGACGACATGAGTGCGGTGCCATAGACTGCCTGCGGAGCTTTTTCGAGGCCCTCAGTTTCTGGATTTTTTTCCCGTGCGGCATGCTCATTTAGTGGGTGAATCTGACATTTACATCACCAACCTCCCGAGGCTTAACTGCGAAAACACATATTATTGTCTACGCAACCTCCCAGAGCTTGTCGTAAAGACAGAGAGAAGTCAGTATGTCACGTGACCCATGTCTCATCTTCAGTTTCCACAGGAAAACCTGTCAGTCTGCTGTAATTTGATCTGTTTGTATATTACTTCATGCCTCATTTCACATCCTTGTCTGTATTCACCTCATAAACGTGAAGAAAACCGATCCAAGCTACAAAATTTCTATTTTTTTTTTTATTTTTTTTTTATTTTTTTCCATCATTCTTGTTCCTATGTCTTGTTTTTCAGTGCTAAAGAGTTGCTTTGACATATAGACACAGTGTTTTGGCAGGAGGGCGCTCAAGCCGCTGTCAGTGCTTCCTTTATTTTCACCTTGACTTCAGTCATGATCAGCAGTTTTTCATTTTAATTAGGCTCATGCCTCCTGTATTAACAAGGTTCTTTTTCTTGATTATGGATTATGGCATGCTCAAAGCATAAACTTGCCTTTTCACCCCCCATTAGTTGCACACAAAATTATTATAATGCTTTTTAATTATTTATACATTATAAAGATGTTTACAGTTAAAATGCCTTTATTAAGCTGTTCAGTCAGCTCCAGTGCTGCGGGAAATAACATTTTTTGCCTTAACTTTGGCACACAAATACTATTGCAGAGCTTTGAGTGAGTCGTTAACTTTTGGAAAAGATTTTCATCTTGATTTTTGCACTAACTTATTTTTGGCTTTGCAAGCAATGTTAAAAACAAAAAGTACCATTTATGGTAAAATGGTGAAGACCGAGATAAATCAGACTTTTTCTAGTGCTGTAAGTTGCTTTTGACCACAGTAGGTGTTTTGTAGGACATTCAGGATGTTTTGTTTTTTTTCTCTCTTAAAGAAAGGTTTTCTGTTCTTAAGGTGTTTTCTGTTCTTAATATTACATAAGTGTGTCTTAGAAGCTTGATAAGATTCAGTAATTTGAGTTTTTGTGCTTTTGGCATGCCTTGATACATAATACACAATGTAATACACAAATATACAGCAAGATCCATTGCATGAAAGCACATGGACTTATCCATACCATAATTTTAAATATGCACACCTCTGTGTGTTTGTGCAATATGTATCAGAGTGTATCCATACTAGTATATACAGATACTTTACCCTTAACTTTTTCAGTGGATGTTTAATTCAATGCAAAAAATGATTTTATTGCCATTTTCCTAGAATACAAGGGGCTTTGGGTGTTACAACATGCTCTCACGTGGGCTGCATACTACTAGAGTCTAGACACACCCTAAGCAGTGATGGGCAGCCATGTCTAAAACCAACTAAAGAAAATCAATAGAAGGATATTTGTGTGTGTGTGTTTCTCTCTCACCCAACTCTGTGGTTATACTAAGCAGAAAATCAATAGAGGGCTTGTTTTGTTATGCTCTGGAGACACTTTGTTTGTATTTCTTTCTCTCTTTCTGTCTCTTGTTGTGTCGGTATACGTGTACAGGAGGAGAGGTCCCACTTTAGTCTTGCTAATGCAAAGTCACAAGAGAAATTTGATTGTCTGCTGTGGTCAGAGGTGAATTGCTTGTGTCAGTGAGGTGCCTGTTTATAGCTAAGAGGATCTTGCCTGTTAACAAGGCAAAAAAAAATTGTTACGATCCATATTTAAAGGGACAGTTCAATCAAAATGACAATTTTGTAATTTGTTCATCCTCATGTTGTTCCAAAGAAGGTTTCTTTTTTTTTTCTGTGGAACATAAAATATATTTTGCTAAATGTCTTAGTCCATACAATTAAAGTCAATAGGGTCCAAAATTGAAACAACAAAAAAATGATCCTGTCTTCTCAAAAGTTCAACAACGTGTCTTGGACCGTTTTTCACAGAATGGACAAAAAGAGTTTCTTTAAAATATTTTTGTGTTCCAGAGAAGAAAAAGTCATGCAGGTTTGGAGTGACAAGGGGTGACAACATTTTCAGTTTTGGATGAACTATGCCTTTAAACTGAGATAAAGCAGTATAAAGTATTATTTGAAAATTACTGTAAACCCTGCATCCTGGCATTTCTTAAACATAATAGTGTAATAGATGCTTTAAATGTGAGGCTTTCTACATGTCTGTTCATGCAGTAAAAAGTATCTGCAAACTCAAAGATGTTGTTTCCTTTAACAAATCTCCATTAAGGTGCTGCAGTGATTTAGAATAAAAGATCAAACAGTTAACTACACATATAAGACACTAGTTTTTAGAATTCCTAAAAAATACACTCATACAAAGACCTCTTACTGTTGTGTAAAATGCATTTATGACTTGCTGCCCATGTGTGTATGCTGTCTTCTGGGCTCTTTTCACCTGGATGATACTTTGATAGCATGAAAATGTCTGAAATAATAAACACTTGCCATGAATTCCTTTTCAAAAAATCTTCCATTTTTCCTTCCATATATAGTTCGTGTCTTACTGTGTTTTTCACCTATTGTGACCCAAGAGTATGCGGCATTGTCAGAACGCTATATCATTGCTCCATTATAGCTTCATGAAAACAACAGCTGCCAACCTGTTGGTCTGGACAGAAGAGATGTTTACTAACAGAGGAATGAATTCAAGCACTTTAAATGATCCGTTTCAACCTCCACGATGGAGAGACTGTGGTCTTTTTGACCTGATCTGTTTGATTTGCTGTCATTTTATGGTGTGCAACTTTTTATTTGGCTGTTTGTGTTTTGATGTTCTGCCCCTGTATGCCCTGGTCCAGTGGAAGGTGTGAGACTTCAATAAAGTGAAGGAATAAGATTCACGCTCTCTGTTGCATTTTCTCTGTGTCAGAGGCATTCATTCACGTAGCTTGCTGTAGCTGTTCCTAGCAATATTTTACACTTCACAGTGTTGCATTGCAGATCCTAGTGCATTAAGTTCAGGGCTGTTTTATACCACCATGTTCATGATACTGTAAATCCACACATTCTTGTCTGTTATTCTCAGTCTACCCCAAACAACACTGTGTATAAACAGCATTGACAATATGAAGATGATGAAGAAATTAACTTTAGTACTTACTAAAGAAAAGGTTTTTTTTTTTTTTTTTTCAAACATTAGGTGTACTGTATACATAGAAATGAAATGATATTCCTCCAGGTCCATGGTGCAATTGCATACAAGACACTGAAAACAGTCTAATTAATATTTAGATGGATAGGATGGGTAGATGGTATATAATATATGTTATAGATAGATAGATGCTACAGGTAGATAAGATATGACAAAGACATGATACATGGTAGGTAGATAATATATGATAAATATAAAAGCATTAAAACATGGGTGTCGCTGTAGGACAGTGTTTCTTTTGAAAAATGAGTCCCTTTTTACACTTTTTAATGTCAAATTTTTTAGTATTTGTGTTGTTTTATTTTTGTAATATCGATTATTTTCTCATTCAGTTTTTTTTTTTGAGGAGGAGGCACTGCCTTCCTTGCCTCATGGGAGGAAACGCCTCTGATAGATAGATGGATAGATAAGTAGAAAGAAGACATCTGCTTTTGTCTTTCTCAAATGTCTTGTTGCTGTCAGCCTATATCCTATCTCAGGGTGTTGATGATTGTGTGAAGATTGGTTGAAGGGCAGAGATCCAGAGACTCCACGCTGCTGCCAATGAGTCATTCTCGTTTCTCAGTGCACTGAACTGAAGATGCTGCGTCCTTCAGTTCCCTGCAGCGGTTCAGGGCTCAATGCAAGTGGTTTTGACGTACAGCCTGAATGAGTGTTTTGCAGGGAACTGACTCTCTGCATTCCCTGCTTAGAAAGTCAGAGGCTTTTATTTTATTTATTTATTTTTCAGTACCTTTTTCACCATGTCAAGTTTTTTTCTTTTGATCTACTGGGAAGTGTCAGAGAGGCCTGCTCAGGTGAGATTGGGCTGCTCCGTCAGCCAATAGGTGCGTGTATATGTACGTTTGAAGTGTATGTGGCTTTGAAGTATATTGGAGTGTTAACTCCAACCAGGACAGGAATTGCTATTGTAGCACAAAGAGAGAACTGAATGTATGCCTTATCTGGACTCTTGCTAACCAAAGTGTTGACCCTCTGACCACATCTGTTCCACCAATCATGTTTTCTAACTGTAATCTGGAGGTCAAGAAAGTAGATGGGTCCCTTTGCAGTCAGTGCTGAGTGTGTCTAATGGCCTCTTGACTGGGTAAATTGTGTGTGTGAGAGAGAGGAAGACAATGAAAGAGATTGGAGAATGCAGTGTGAAAGAAATTAATTACATAATTGTTGTCTGTGATTATTCAGACCTCCAGAGCGTGTTTGTTTTTCTGCTGTTCATTTGTTTATTTCAGTCCCAAACAAAAGCTGTTGTAAGATCCTACAGAGCCAGAGAAATATGCTGCATGAAGATAGAACAGGTATAGTTTAGTTTAATTACAGTTATAACTTATGTTGTCATCTTGCTTTTATGACATGCTATTGCATTTGTGTTACGTACTGTATTGCAATAACATGACCTCACCACCTTTGTTGCGTGTTCTCAGGGACGGGGTTTATGTAAATTTTAGGGTTAGCGATGTCACCAACCTCGGAAGAAGCTCATTGTAGTCCCTACCAGCCGTGTGTTGTAGTCCTTAAACAGAGAATTCTTTAAAAGAAAATATCTCCCTTTGCATTGAACTTTGAGCATCCTAACTTTGCAGATGTTGTTTATGCTCTAACAGCAACATTACACACTAACTAAAGTTAAAAAAGTGAAATCATAATCAACCACCACTTTAAGCAATCTACTGAATAAAATGCCATATAATGTGACTTTACTGGAGTGCTAATTTGGAGTGCTACTGGAGCTTGTGTTATGATCAGATGCTTTTCTTATACAAACCCGATTCCAAAAAAGTTGGGACACTGTACAAATTTCAATATTTTATTCAGAATACAACATAGATGACATATCAAATGTTTAAACTGAGAAAATGTGTCATTTTAAGGGAAAAATAAGTTGATTTTAAATTTCATGGCATCAACACATCTCAAAAAAGTTGGGACAAGGCCATGTTTACCACGGTGTGGCATCCCCTTTTTATAACAGTCTGCAAACATCTGGGGACTGAGGAGACAAGTTGCTCAAGTTTAGGAATAGGAATGTTGTCCCATTCTTGTCTAATACAGGCTTCTGTCTTAGGTCTTCTTTGTCACATCTTCCTCTTTATGATGCACCAAATGTTTTGATCTGGCCAAAAGATCTGGACTGCAGGCTGGCCATTTCAGTACCCGGATCCTTCTTCTACGCAGCCATGATGTTGTAATTGATGCAGTATGTGGTCTGGCATTGTCATGTTGGAAAAAGGTCTTCCCTGAAAGAGACGACATCTGGATGGGAGCATATGTTGTTCTAGAACTTGGATATACCTTTCAGCGTTAATGGTGCCTTTCCAGATGTGTAAGCTGCCCATGCCACACGCACTCATGCAACCCCATACCATCAGAGATGCAGGCTTCTGAACTGAGCGCTGATAACAACTTGGGTTGTCCTTGTCCTCTTTAGTCCGGATGACATGGCGTCCCAGTTTTCCAAAAAGAACTTCAAATTTTGATTCGTCTGACCACAGAACAGTTTTCCACTTTGCCACAGTCCATTTTAAATGAGCCTTGGCTCAGAGAAAACGCCTGCGCTTCTGGATCATGTTTAGATATGGCTTCTTTTTTGACCTATAGAGTTTTAGCCGGCAACGGCGAATGGCACGGTGGATTGTGTTCAACGACAATGTTTTCTGGAAGTATTCCTGAGCCCATGTTGTGATTTCCATTACAGTAGCATTCCTGTATGTGATGCAGTGCCGTCTAAGGGCCCGAAGATCACGGGCATCCAGTATGATTTTCCGGCCTTGACCCTTACGCACAGAGATTGTTCCAAATTTTCTCTGAATCTTTGGATGATATTATGCACTGTAGATGATGATAACTTCAAACTCTTTGCAATTTTTCTCTGAGAAACTCCTTTCTGATATTGCTCCACTATTTTTCGCCGCAGCATTGGGGGAATTGGTGATCCTCTGCCCATCTTGACTTCTGAGAGACACTGCCACTTAGAGAGGCTCTTTTTATACCCAATCATGTTGCCAATTGACCTGATAAGTTGCAAATTGGTCCTCCAGCTGTTCCTTATATGTACATTTAACTTTTCCGGCCTCTTATTGCTACCTGTCCCAACTTTTTTGGAATGTGTAGCTCTCATGAAATCCAAAATGAGCCAATATTTGGCATGACATTTCAAAATGTCTCACTTTCAACATTTGATATGTTATCTATATTCTATTGTGAATAAAATATAAGTTTATGAGATTTGTAAATTATTGCATTCCTTTTTTATTCACAATTTGTACAGTGTCCCAACTTTGGAATCGGGTTTGTACTTTCTAAATAAAAAAAATAAAAAAAATGCTTTCTGTTTTCTCATTTTTGTTGTTTATTTTGTTACTGAGAGGAAAGAGTGCAGCACATGTCAAGTCACTTTACCTGAATGCAGATGTTTTTTTCCCAGCAGTGATAAATGTACAAATATATAACTTGTATCAGCTTGCTTGAACAGGCTATCCTGTATTGGAGAAGAGGAACGAAAGAACAGTTATCAAGCACTCATACTTGAACTTTTGCTCTTCATCACCATGCAATCAGTAAGCACTTAAACCCATGTAAATAGCAAAAGTTGTTGGCTGTTATTAAATAAATTGCTCAATGTAGTAACCCAGATATCACTTACTTTCTGTTTAGAGCCACAGCTCTAATGCTGCCTGCATGAAAGCACAACACAAGCCTTCTGTCGCAGTTACAATGCAGTGCTACAGATGCAGGATGTGTAAAACAGGCCAAAGTGGACACTACTGGTACATATAAAACACTATCCATTATTTTTCAGGATCTTTGATATTTTCTAGAGATCATCTCTGAGATCATGAACAATCCTATTATAACATTTTTTTTTTTTTTTTTAATCCAAATACACTGTTCAACTAAGAGATTCCCTGTATGGATCAAACTTGCAATCCTATGTTTACAAGCTTTAACAAATAGTTAAAGTCCAAATCTGTCTCTTTGATCCAACCTCTAAACCTGCTGCATGTATTCACTGAAGTGCACTGCCATCCTTTAAGCCGTACACACACACACACTGTCTGTATTTCTTACAGGATGGCAGTTTGCCAGATGCCTTCGTTTTGTAGATTAGTAACCTGTGAAATTCTAGACAGATCAGCATACTTGATGTCATACAGAGAACACGGAGTGCTTTTGTTCATTATGAATTCAGTTTTTTAGGAATTCATGACTGTTGAATTTTTGAATAGTTCTCAACGGGTGGGTCGCAACTTAAAAAATGGGACACAAGAAAAAAACACAAATATGCAAATGAAAATAATAATATTCCAATTATTTCTAACCAAGGAATCATGCATAGTTAGGAAGGCAAAAAATGGGTTTAATAAAGGGAAAATTAAGATTATTAAAATTTTTTGAATATTTTATTAAGTTAAATAAAATATGTGTTTTGAGCAGTGAAATTTTGGTTGCCAAGAGCATGAAGCCATCAAAACAATTTAGAAATGAAAGATCGATTTTGCTTTTCATGCATGTCATGTTTATTTATTCATGTTTATTGTTTGGTATGTTGTAAGCAGTCCATTATTATATTGATGAATTAAGGTGTTTGAGAATTTAGGGACATTTTTGTATGATAAACAGTTTTGGCTCCTTTGTTGAGCCACTTGATGTTCAATGTAAAACCTGTCTTGAAGCAAAACCAGTTAAGAAATACTTATCTAGAACACTGAAAAGTCTGAAATCTGCTAGCCATAGACCATCCAACTTCACTTATGCTTGAAAAATACATATTTGAATGAGTTAAACATTTATATAGCAAATGTTTGAAATAGACACAAACAACCTCCTCTGCCATGTCTCATACTTTATTGATAATTCATTATTAATGATTATCTCTGTATTTCTGTCGCATGATCAATTTTTAATGGCTGTTTTGTCAGATTAATCCTTGATGAATCAACTGTTATTGTTAAAACCTATGCTTGCATCAGTGTTTGATGAAACATTAATGTGCTTTTGTCCATCAGTATCTGTTGAATTAATATTTTAGTGGTTGTAAGCTCAAATCAAAATTTTGGATGAATAATAATGATTGATGATTGTCTGCTACACACTTTTTCCTATACAAAGACTTGTTTAGGATTTATTTGTTCATATAACTAGCTTCTCTATCAGATGGGATGTGAAATATTCACTAGGAATGCATTAATATTTAAGTCTGATTGGGGTGTTTTTTTTTTTTTTTTTAAGACAAACAATTTTGCACAATACAATTTCAGTCATGCACAGCTTGTCCAATCAGACAGGCTTTCAACCTCTCTGCACGAAAAACAGGTTTTCCCTTCAAAAAGAATATGGTGTAATATTTATACTGCTCAAGGCATTGGTTGGATTTAAAATGACCTGCAGAAATCTAGTGAGAGGTGAAATGGTACAAGCACAACTGCACAACCATAACAAATAAATTTTAGAATAGATAAATCTGATTCAGTGACACTATAATAACATACACAAAGGTTATGTGAGACATAATTTACCATTCATCACCTAAACTCATAGTTATAAAGAAGAAAAAGAGGATAATTTTATTATTCTTGCTGGAATGAGATTATTGGCTCCACAGAAGAAGTTTATCCTCCCTTCGATTGAGGGCTCTATCACTTTAAGAGACAGACAGTCTCCCTCCGGCAGTTTGCTAAGGGATGGATTCTGCTGTAGGCAAAATGAATTAAAGAAAAAATCAAATCAGAAAGCCACCAAGCACAGGTATAATCCACTACCTCGACAGACCTGAATTGGTTTCATTCAGTAACCGAGTAAATGGAGAAAATGGTGTATCGTGAAAGAGTCATTTTAATCAATTTTGACACCTATGGAGCAGAAACAGGATGATGAAACCTATTCAGAAGCTGGATTAAAAAAATAAACATAACATCAACCAAACTGCTCAGTGTAGAGTTTATGTGAAGTTTATATTGAAATGTACTTGAAATTAAACCGTTTGTCTTCTGCTTGACAGTCACAGAAGGGGTATCAACATCAGAAATGAAGCACAGAGAGGGACACGAGCCAAATCAACAGTATTCAGATGGCATCTGTAAAGTTACATTTACAGTGTTTAACTATATAAGAGATGAGTAACTTATTTTACTGTGAATCAAAAATAGGCTGTTTTCCTCTGCAGAAAATCTCATGAAGAGATTTTATTAAATTGGTGGCTGCATGGTATATAAATATTTGTTGGAGTGGGTTATTTATTTAAAATCCCTGTTGCCGGAAGCCTCTGGGGATTTGCAACGGTGTAAATATTTATAAAGGTCTTATTTATACACTGTCCAACACTTTTCTTTGCCAGTTCAAAACTGTCATTTTCTTACTACATATTTATCGGAAGAAATGGAACACCCCCCCCCCCCCCCCCCTGCAAACATTAAATCAAGTACATGCAGCATTTATTTATCACAGAAATGGTGTGTTCGATGATGTTAGGAACCTCAGCACTGTTTACCAGAGGTGAGCAAGAGAACTGCAGATGTGTTCACCTAAAAAGTCACAATTCTGTCAACATTTTCTCACCCTCACTTGTTTCACTTTGTTTTTTTCTTCCACAAAACATGAAAGGGTGAAGGCAATTAATGGGGACTGGGACTTTCAAGCTTATCATAAAATTGATCATTTTGTTGTATTGCAAATCGTCTGAAGTCATGCGATAGCTTTGTGTGAGAAACAGAGCAAAATTTGTGATTACTGATTGAAAGTCTTGACATCCACCCTCGTTCTCCTTGGCATATTCATGAGAGAGGTAGCAGTGTCTGATTAATGAATGAATCAGTCAGATCTTTTCAATGAATTGGTGGATTCGGTTCACAAAAAGGTCTGAATGATTGATTCAGAAATCTGAAAAGTCAACTCACTTGTCGCAGTGGTTAACAGCTCACCGAAGGGAAGATTATGAGGTCATATGGAGCACTTTTTATATTTTTTGAGCTTTTGCATCCTATTTTGAAGTTTGGAAGCCTTAGTCTCCATTCAAGCACAGCATTCAGAATTGCTCATTTTGTGTCCCACAGAAGAAAAATTGCTGTACAATTTTTGGAAGAAGGTGAGTAAAATAATGACAGAATATTATTTTTGGGTAAATTTTTTATTATTATTAATTTAGCTCTAGTATCCCGTTTTAGGACTGCATCATATTTTGTAGACCTGTGAAGGTATGAATATGATCCAATTTCATGGAAGATCAGGATATTTGAGTCTCTACCTCTTAAATGTTTGCTTTATCCTCAGGAGCTCCTTCTTTACCATAGTTTACAAAAGCTATTCTTTACTTATAATTGGTTTCCACTCTCTTTAGTTTCTTTTCTTTCTGCTTCAGTAGTGCACAGTGAGCTTCTGTTTAATCACAGCTTCCCTGCACTTGCCAAAGACAGATTACAAAGCCTGTGGCAAAAGCCCCTACAGACAAAACTTTTGCCTATTTATGTTTCAATTTTTCCTTAACACTTAGTCCTTTTTCTTCCAAAGCACCTAAAAGCACAATCATTCACTGTTTTTATATGAAAGATGTTTTTTTTTTAAAAAAAAACAAGAGCTGCAGGCTGCTTTGAAGGCTTCATACAGTGAGGTCTGCAATACCTGAAGAGAGTCAACCATTAGCATTAAAAGTTAAAATAAGTGGCTTAAAGTTGAAACTCAAAGATTTTAAGATCCATCTATAATGTTTTTATATCAGGTTGGTCAGGTATGGATTGTAGATTTGCTGGCTAATTTTATCCGATTATAGGTTTTTGGATAATCAATGGCAGTAACCAGTAACCAAGTTCCTCTTGAGCACACTTGGCTCATGTTTCAGAACTGGTCAATAAACGCTCTGCTGCATCTGAGTCTATAGTCCAATAATTGCAAGTTATACTTTTCATTGTACGAGATGCTGATTCAGTGCTGATGGTTTTATTTTGTTTGCTTCAAAGGTGCTGTACTCTTTCTTTATGGACATTTATGTGCATTTTGGATGTTTAACCCCATCCATCCAGAGATGCTGCAGTGAACAACATAAACACAGGCTCTTTGTGCAAGCTGTGCTTCTAATGTTGGTTACAAGTTCATCAATAAGTTCAAAACTGCAGCATAAATTATGTAATTCATGAATCTGCCCATAGGTAAAAAAAATACTCAAAGATATAGAGTACAAATGAAACTACTGGGTCTTAAAACTGTTGAGAACATGATCTTATTGAATTTTTTTTTTTTTTAATTTATTTAATTTATTTTTTTTGTTGTAGTTTTTTTATCTACAGTATAGTGCATACGATTGACTACTTTTATGATGCTTTATTTTTTATTTAGGATTAAATTACTGTGATTAGTCTTTTTTCTTGATCAGTGGTTAAGGGTAGACTTTGGGTTTGGGTATAAAAATTATGCACATGAAATTATAATATAATTATACTACTATATTTATAACAAAATAAATATATTAAAACATACATAGGAGTTTAACATAGCATAAAACATAACGTTTTGTAGCATAACTACAAAAAAATGCTGTCATGCAGGGCCACCAACTCTCATTCAGACTCACTGTTCTCACGCCACACGTCCATTTTCTCAGACAGCGCGCCGGCAGATAAGACAGATCAGGTTACTTTTGATATAAAACAAGTCTTAACTTTTAAATTCTGTCAATTTTACTATGGGATTCAAACAATACATGTGGTTTTGACACTCTTTAATGTGGAGTGACAGATCACTGTAGCGCCTCAGGTCAAGCAGCACGTGAACCTATTATCTCTTCCTCTTTTCTGCTATTACAGCACGAAATAAACATGAATGAATTTACCTCAGGAAAGCCATTCAGTGAACATAAACTCAACAGTTAGTAAAAAGAAAGAAAAGAAGAAATCTAGAGAGTATAATCAAAATAATCGTTTGTTGCAGCCCTACAAAAGGAGCATAAAAACGTTATTAAAATTGTTCTGTACACAGTTTGAGCAGCAAGATTGTGTTCAGTTTTAACTCTCTTACATTTTGTTATCTTTGAATTAAAAAAAATGGCAACATGTTTATTGTAAGTTTTAAATATATAAAAAATACTAATATATTAATTATACATTGATCATTCATGTTAATTCATAGTGCATTATAACTAATGTAAGAGACAACTTTAAAATGTTAAAATGTAAATGTTGAAATTAACAGTGAACAATACTTTTATTAACCTTATTTAATGTTACAAATAGACTCTTATTGTAAAGTGTTACTATTTCATATAAATCCAACAGTCGTGCTTAAAAAATGCCATCTTTACACACAAAGGCATAGCATAGGTCTATTATATGTATACTTCCACACATTATTTGCCTCTATTGTAGAAAACTTGATGATTATGTAATCAAAATATGTGTTACAGTGCCGATAAAAAAAATTATATAAATATATAAATTAAAAATAAAATGTCTTGATGAGTGAGCAAAGAGCGGAAATTAATTCGTTTTTTTTTTTTTTTTTTGGGTTCATGACCGTCACAATCCTCTGTATGGCTTTGATGAATTGCCAGTGTTTGGCTGAGTGAGTTTGGCTCTATTAAAGATATACAGTAGATTTCCTCCGCCTCACAGAGGCTGTGATAAATGCATATTTCTTTACCATTTCAAAGGCTCCTAGTCTGTAGAATTTATAGCTTCTATTGACCTGAAGAAGTGGATGCAGCTTAAGGGCATCTTCAGGGGAAATCTTCAAACAGCATGTGCCTTCAGTGAACTGAGAAAGCCAGACAAACACCATCACCCTGGAAACACAACTGCTATGTTCTCCATAAGAATAAGACCTCCGTTATTTTTATAAAGAGCTTAAACAACAAAGCCAACAGAAGCTAAGCCAATAAAGTGAACAGAAGTAACAGAGATAGAGACAATGATATCCTCCAAACACACAGTTCTCTTCTGAGCCCTCTATAATCGAACGAATGGCCCCCAATTAGTAGCTTCAGCTGGAGGACTCAAAGTGAGAGATCAAGCAGCAGGCAGGGCATTCTGAAGTGCGACAGAAATGGGTCCCAGACGCTGAAAAAGTCTGTGTCCCTGAGCACTTCTAAAGAGATCAATAAGAGTTTATATAAGACTTTACACACATCCAGAGTGTGTGATAATGACAGGCTACTGAAAGTATTTTATATCACTGCTGTAAAGCTTTGCTCTGTACAAGTGTGCAGTCAGTATAATACACATCACAAGAATGTCTTAGCTCCCCACACTTAGCGAAGGATGGATTCACTACGTTTGGAAGTAAAGTGTATTAATTTCTGTTCATACAGTCAAAATAGTACAAGCTCATTTCATAGTTATACTGTATGTCAGTCTGTCTCTCTATATATCTCAGCATACCTTATCTATCTATCTATCTATCTATCTATCTATCTATCTATCTATCTATCTATCTGTCTACAATACCAAAGGAACAGTGTTTTTTCCCCCATTGAAAGCTCTCTCTTTCTGTCCCTCTCAGATATATATTTTTATTTTGCTGACGCAGAGAACTTGGGGAATTCAACAGCTAGCCTCGGAATATGACATTTAGTGCGTTCAGCTCTTTCCACATATCTGAAATATCTTTCTCTCAGAGGGTGTTCATGGCAGAGTTATATGAGCCAGCAAGAGACAGACAGCACAGCTGCTCTCAGGCTCCCTGTGAAGTGATTCAGCCTTCTGATAAACACCAAAAATAACCAACCGCTGAGCTCCTCTCCTCTCTGATCATTTAACACACCCCAAACCTGTGACAGACTGTGAACTCTCCTGTGAGACCGAGCCCTGTCGCCCATTTATGTGTCAGAGTCCCTGATCCCATGCGCTGTGATGGAGAAACATCCACTTCCTCCAGCCCTCAGGACCTAGAAAAGCTCAGGTGTTAACTGAAACCCCCATGACAGAATTTCATTTTGGGCATGGCTGAGCATAAGCAGACAGCTGCAGAGACGTTTCTCGTATACCCCACGCTAAGACATGACTAATCGATATTTCACTCTGCATGCGGCTGTTCCTGCCTCCTCTAATGGGCGTTTATAGGTGATGGGACCCATCGCTAAATCCAGATGGCCTTCGGAGCAGACTGACTGACAGTACACAGCCTGCAGAGTAAATGTGACCCTAATGGTGTGGCTTTATGCTGCTGTGGTGGTCATATTTAAAAATGATAGCTGGAACTGACAGAAAAAAAAAAAGAAAAAAAAACTGTCATGGCTCAATCTCATTATAATGAAACAATCTCACTGCAAGTGAAATTATAGCAGGTTACATTACAGTAGATTAACTCTTCTCTATCAGTTTATCAGATCTTTGTCTTTGCTGATATTTTTTATTTATAGATTTCTGTCATTTAGAAACTATGTCTAGGTTATAGGAAGTCAACAGCCTTTTGAATTGAATCACTCCATATGTATTTGAACATGTCAATTGTCCTTCTAGATTTTAGTTCCAAACGCTTTTCTTTGCATGGAAGAACTTGGACAGCCTAGAGTACTTAAAAGATATATACACTATTGTATTTTTGTGTACCTTTCTCATAGTTCCTGCCCTCTTTAGAGAGGGCTTCAGTGATTTGTTTTTGGCACAAAATATGCAGAAATTACAAACTTGAGGGGCTTTTTCCACCAAGAGAAACTGAATGGCCTTATTGGAATCTTTCGATATAGTTCAGTCCATCCTGCATAATTTTAGACACTATACAACCCAGATGCCCAGGGTTTGTCCATTTTCAACCCAACTTGGGTTGTTTTAACCCAGCTGTAACGGAGGGAGCATGACAATGGAGTTGGAGATCCAAATGCAGGCTTTAATAAAACAGGAAGAGCGTAGTCGTACAGTCAGAGGTCAAACACCAGCAAACAGATACAAGAGGGCAAGGCAAAAGAGTAATCCAAAACACAGGCTATGGTCAAGACAGGCAGCAAACGATCATCAACAAAGAAACAGTCCAGAATCAAAAACACAGGCTAGGCAAGACAAGGCAGAACAAGGAACAAATGGAATGCAAACCAAAGGCTAAACAATACTCAGCCATGTGAGTGTATGTGATTGCAGTTTATAAAGGGTCACTGATGGGAAACAGGTGTGAGTGCAAGATTGGTTCCTAGGTGGGGAATTGTGGGAAATGGAGTCCATGTGAACAAACAGAACACAGATCCAGAACACATGTGCCACCAGCATTTTAGAGTGTAGATAATAGAGAAAAATTCACATTAGATTTTGTTTAAAATGCTTTATTAGTTTTAGAAAATTCTTGTAATATTACAACAGCCACTAGAAATCCCTTACAGAAACCCATTCACATTCTCAATGTATTTGTTATAGTATGTTATGTTTGTTATGGTTACTAAAAGCTTGCTTTTATAGGATTTTTGTCTTTCTCTTGTCAATCCATCTTTCAGTATTGCTTCATGAAAGAAATATTATGAAGGAATGGTAGGAAGGAAGGAAGGATGGATGGAGGGGTGAAAGAAAAGAAGGAAGGAAGGAAGGAAGGAAGGAAAGGTTAGAAGAAAAAAAAAGAAACAACAAGAAACAAAGCAAACACAGTTACAGCTCACATTTGCAATGCTCTGGCTGATTTTGTATGTAATTTTCAGTTTTTGTGCTCTCTAACAACTGTTCCTTTAAGTATTTTAATCTTTAATGATGATTTTAAACGCTCCTTGAAAGTGGATAAACACCCTTTAATGCAGCAAATGTTCAGCATGGCCAACTCTGAATACTTATTTCAATAAAGAGACTGTCCAACAGGAACGTTCACTCACCACAGTGTCTTTGATAGGCCCATGAATTCATTGCCATCCCAGGCACAAACACCCCCCATATGCCCCAATCCCAGCGGGACGGATGAGAGTAAATGAATGTGGTCTGAGGTTTGTCTGTCAGATATGAATAAGCACAGTCCTCCCAGGTGTCATCTCCTCCATCATCACAGCAGAGGGCTCCCCTATCTGGGGCAGTACTGCTCCAGGACTTGCCCACCCCTAGGTAAGACTGAGAGGATGTGGGGAGATCCCCTGCTGTGCTACGCTGGCGCTTTGACAGTATTCAGATGAAATCCTCTCAGACACACCCAACTCACTGAGGAGGAGTACTGAAGAGTAGGACACATTAAATAGATACGCTTTGACTCTAACATTGTTTTTCACTACTTATTTTTAATGATATTTTCCCCACATATTCTTAGACAACGGCCTTTGCAATGTGTATCTGATCATGTATTTGAAGCATATGTGGTTATTGACTTTTTCATTTTATTTTAGTTTGTCTACAATGAGTGTCTAAGCATTCAGTGAAAAAACAAAGGGCAAAAGGATAATATTTTCAATTCGTTTGTATTTTTATTTTGGAACTGGGAAATGGGCAAATCTTACAGCAGAACAAGTTATGGGAGGTTAGTAGGACTGTAGTTATAAATATGCATGCAGTTGCCAAGTGATGAATATGCATATTTGCAGGCATTATATTGATGAATATGCATATTTTAGACCTCTCAGTCACTCTTGCTGAAAGCAGTGGAGGCTTTTTTAGAAGAACAGGTGCTCCTGGGGTGAGTCTGATAGGAAAGCTGAGTGAGTTTCTGCCACCCACGGAGACGAAGAGCTCGATAAAATCTCTCTAACCTTGGTTTACAGCAACAGGCTTCTCCACTCTCTGTGCCTCTCTTTTTGGGTAACTAGCTTTAGACTTTGCTTACAAAAAAAGTATTTTTCAAGTTCATTTTATTACATTTGCATTTAATCATTTAGCAGACGCTTTTATCCAAAGCGACTTACAAATGAGGAGAACAATAGAAGCAATCAAACCAACAACAGGGCAATGCAAGTCCCAGTTAGTCTAGCACAATACACACACAGTACTTGTAGCAAGTTTTTTTTTTATAAATAAAAAATAAATAGATATACAGAATAGAATAGTAAGTGTTAGTATTAATGGGTCAAGTGTTGATGAAAAAGACCTTCAGCCGTTTCTCGAAAATGGCTAAAGACTCATCAGCTCGGGTTGAGTTAGGCAGGGTATTCCACCAGGAACAGTCAAGGTAAAGGTCTGTGAAAGTGATTTTGTGGCTCTTTAAGATCACCACAAGGCATCGTTCACTTGCAGAATGCAAGCTTCTGGAAAGCACATAAGTCTGAGCTAGTGAGTTTAGGTATAGGTTGCAGAGCCAGTGGTTGTTCTGTAGGCAAACATCAGTGCTTTATTAAGTATATACTTAAGTAAAGTTCAATTAGCCTATGGGCTCTATCATACACCCGGCACAATGCGACGGCAGGTGCGACGCAAGTGTTTTTTGCTAGTTTTAGCCCGATGCCGTTATCGTTTTCACATCCAGTGCCACACTGTTTAAATAGCAAATGCATCTGTTCGCCCATGGGCGTGCTGGTCTGAAAACGAGGTGTGTTTAGGCGCATTGTTGGCGCGTTGCTGTTTTGAGGCAACTGAAAACGACTAAGTAGTTTCTTTTGTTATTTAAAGGTAACCAAAAAAAAAGAAAGTTAGTTAGTAATATGTACCTATAGGCGGGTGCACAACGCTCGTACACTCTGCTTGTTACACACACAGGGATGCGCAACAGCACACAAACATTTTTAAATATTAAAAATAAAATGATTCCTCTCTGGAGAAGCATTCAGTCTTTCCGCTTGCAAATTCTGCCATGTAAATAGCAAATCCACCATGGTGCAAGCGCAACTTTATTGCACATTACACCCAAAACACACCCATGACTCATTAATAGATTAGGTACAACCCTTTTGGACCATGCGCCTGGCGCGATGACCATTTTTTCCGTCGTTAAACTAGAAAACATGAATTCAAGTGCACCTGAGCCGTGTGCTTCAGACCATGTGCTCGGATCGTTAAAATAGGGCCCATTAACTGTTTTTCATTTGTACTGTAACTGCACTACAGGTGCACTTTTAGGTATACTGATAGTTTACTAGTTTAATGCATGTAGCACATTTTTTAGTTTATGAAAGTATACTCTCAGTAAACTATTAGTTTAGAAGTTTTATACTGCAAGTATACTTGCAAGTTTTCTTTAAGTGAACTTAACATCATACTTAAAGTGCAAAAATAATATAGTAAACTATAAGTGTACTACTATATTCCTATTTGGGTATTAATTTGTATACTTGAAATATACCTTTAACTGAACAGTAAAACTTTCTCTGCCAGTGGTTTTTAAAAGTTTGTTGTCAGCCAGTGTTAGCATTTTTGATCAATTTCACAAAAATTTCAAGGCCCCTATGTTTTTGAATATAACCTTCTGGATTAAAAGCTGTGAAAATCGCCTTTTTGTTAAAGACTAAGTCCGGATGGGATTCAGAATGATGTTCAAAACATAGATGGAGTGGATCACGACCATCAACACCCCCAAAGCTTCACAGTTGTTCCTCTTCCTGGGTCTACATTTAATTTGGTAACGTTTGGCAGTTATGATGCTGTTTAATGTCTGATGATCCCATTAGATTACATGCACGCAAGCAATGCTTTTGACGATTGTTTTTGCTTCTTTGGCTGTGTTATGAACCATATAACAGTGAAAACATGGATTGCTGGAAATTTCTGTCAGTGGTGGGGTAAGAGGGGTAAAAGTAGATTTGTGAATTCCTGTGTACACTTACCAGTGGACTACACAAAAATTCATATACTCAGAATCAGGAACATGTTTTCTTTATAAATCAATATTTTCAAACAAATCTATTGTATAGGATGCCAAAACGTGTAAGTTTATAAAACAGTATATAAAACCATATGTGAAAAAATTATTTAATAGACTACTCAATCAAAAGAGTAAACACAACTACAAGCCAAGTATACTTAGAATATTTAATTATACTTAAGTATATCTTCATCAAAAGATCGAGTACAAGTATAGGCCAAATACTTAGACATTTTTGTCAGTATAACTCAAGTATACTTTATACTCCTTAAACTCAGCAACAAGGTAGCATTTTAGCAATTGGGTATTTGGTTAAAATCCTGAGTTGGTTACTCAGGATGTTTAAAGTTCTGTGGTTAACACAAGCTAAAGATATTTTCATGTTTTTTTCTACAACATGAAATACATCAGTAATACTCCCTTGTGATTTTTTAAAAGCTTTTACTTGTCTTGAAAAAGACTAACAAATGGCGAAATGGGACTACAGAGGTTGTCGGGACATTAAACGTCATCACACCAATTAGGAAATCTACTGGTCTACTTTCACAGCCTCGTTATGTTTATAATCACGCTTTTGCAAAGTATTCTTACTCAAAACTTGATTGTATTTAGGCTTCAAGATTCAAGAGTTTTTTTGTTTTTGTTTTGGCAATCTGCAGTCTTTACTCATGGTTTCTCTGGGTGCTTAGTACTGCCATCAGGTTGTTTTGAGGTTCTTGCTAATCACCTCAACAAAAAAAAAACGCAATATACTGTAACTAATTTACACAAACATAGACAGACAAATTACTGACTGATTGACTGTTACCACAAGAACTCACAAGTAAACTTTAAAAAGAGTTAAAGGATTAATTCACTTTCAAATGAAAATTACTAGGTCCTAGGTGTATATGACTTTCTTTTTTCTGATGAACACAATCGGAGAAATATTAATAAATATCCTGACGCATCTAAGCTTTATAATGGCAGTGAGTGGGATCAACGAGTATGAGCTGAAGAAAGTGTCTCCATCCCCATCCATTCATCATAAACATATTCCACACGGCTCTGGTGGGTTAATAAAGGCCTTCTGAAGCAAAGCGATGCATTTGTCTAAAAATAATATCCATATTTAACAAGTTATGAAGTAAAATATCTAGCTTCCGCCAGAACGCCTTCTGTATTCCACTTGAAGGAAGTGTAAAACTCTTGCATTTCCAAAAGCTTACACTACGTCCTACGCCTTCCCTATTCAACTTGCAGAAAAAGCTTAACTGCCAGTTGTTTTTTTCATAATTTCAATACGGAAGGCAGTCTGGCAGAAGCTAGATATTTTACTTCATAACTTGTTAAATATGGATTTTTTTTTTACACAAACACATCGCTTCACTTCAGAAGGCCTTTATTAACCCACCAGAGCCGTGTGGAATATGTTTATGATGAATGGATGTGGATGGAGGCACTTTCTTCAGCTCATACTCGTTGATCCTGCTCACTGCCATTATAAAGCTCGGATGCGTCAGGATATTTATTAATATATCTCTGATTGTGGTCATCTGAAAGAAGAAACTCATACACCTAGGATGGCTTGAAGGTGAGTAAAGCTTGGGGTAATTTTCATTTGAACTAATCCTTTAAAGGTTACAAGAAAGACAATACAGCAAAATACTCCATGATTCTTGAAAAATAATGTCTTTTTTATACATAGTAAGGCATGATTGGCAAAATTTAAAGGTGAAATCTTTGCTGTATTGGTTGCTTAAACTTTAAATGAGGTGTAGAATATTTAAAAATGTGATGACACATTCTATCCAGCCTTCATGTGGAAGAAATAGAAACATTTAGCTTCCCATCATTTTGCTGCTTCCCACACACCAGAAGATGTGTCAAGATCTTCTGTCCTCACATTAAATTCCTGGAACTGTATGATAGAGCGACTGAGTGTTTGTATAGTCTATATCTTTGTGTCTCTGCAGTGTAATAGCTTGTACAGTATTGTCAAGTATTCAGTCATGTCTGCAGTGTCCAGCTCGTATTGATTGGCTGCTACTACCACAGGCACTAAAGGAACATGATCCATGTACAGTCACAAAGACTTTTTCACAAAGCAACACTCTTTTGATCATTTCTGAAGTATTGTTATAGTATTTTTTCAATTCTCTTTTTAACCCTACCAAGTCATATGGAAGGCTCTATATTGTTCCTATATTATTCATGCCTTTAAAGGGATAGTTCACCCAAACATTGAATTTCTGTCATAATTTACTCCCCCTAAGTTTCTGACTACCATAGTAGGAAAAAATATGATGGTAGTTAATGGGGGGCGAGAACTGCTTGGTTACAAACATTCTTCCAAATATCTTCCTTTGTGTTCAGCAGAACAAAGAAATGTATACAGGTTTGGTATAATGAGGGTAAATGATGACTGAATTTTAATTTTTGGGTGAACTATACCTTTAAGATTTTTAAAAAGTCCATCATTGCATTCAGCACATTTTGATATAAAAATGTCATTGAACCTTTCCTGCACCTACAGGTAAGGACAATTCTGTAGTCACTGGATATTGGCAGGAATTTTTCTCTAGCGTCCCTACAAATTCTGCACCCTTGCCTTTGGTCATAGAGCTTCTTAGATGGATGCCGAGGCTTTTTAGGTCGGGTATAATCTATGATCTCTGACCCAATACGCGGTGTGTTTTCTGCCAACTGGCAACCTGGAGTGTCGAAATGCTATTCAGTAAATTGGCAGTGGGCAGGATCACATAAACCAAAACAAAAACAAACATTTGAAAGCCAAGAGCCAAGAAGGCCTTGTTTGGCCTATCCTCAGTGGTCATTTTTCTTTCACTTGTTTATCTTCCCAAAAAGTATCTCTTATCTTTCGAATTCAATTAATAATGCTCACCAAAAAGTTGCACAGTGTTTGAAACAGTGTTAATTTTAGCAGCCATTTTTGATTCAGTCTTAGTCTTTATCTTCAGATGAAAATGCTCCTTAGTCTTAGTCACATTTTGTCATTTTTGTCTTTCATATTTTAGTCTAGTTTTAGTCAACGAAAAGTCATTGCATTTTTGTCAAGTTTTAGTCATTACTTTTAGTCAAACTACAGTTACCAACATTAATTTTGATAGCTATTTTATATGTAGTCTTTAGACAAAATAGTCATTATAATTTTTCTCTTTAGACCAATTAATTTAATTGGAAAAATTTGAATCAAGGTAACAGGCTGTACTGACATTGCAGTCTTAGTGCAATTCTGCATATCCTTTTTCAGTGGTTCTCAAACTTTTTAGAGTGTCGTACCCCCTGAGGGATTTAACATCCTTCTGTGCACCCTCTCATATCCACTTACTGCAGGTACACCTTTTCCATTAAGGGACAATATTTACCCTCTTCAATCGATTTTTTCCAATGCATTTTTTTTTTTTTTTTTTACCTTTATAAATACCTCTGTAAAATAAATAATGCTTAAAAAAATTCAATTAATACAATGATGATAAAAACGAAGTGATACTTTTAAATATTACACTAAAACCGCCAGTAGGTGGCGGTAAGTCACTGTTTTTATGAGTGAATCATCGAGTCATTCATTCTTCTAGTATCAAAGCAAGCGGCTGTATTTATAAATGAATCATTGATGATTCGTTCAAAGCCGTAGATTCGGTCATGAAACAGCGCTGTTCTGCTGTGGCTTTCGTTGCAAAATAGAGCAAAAATTCTGGCAATACGGTTTAAAATGTACATCATTTAATATTACCCTTTTGTTTGTTGAAGTGAAATGTCACATTTAAAATCAACTGGATATTCGGGAAAAATTGCATTCTTGTTCGTATAAAATGATCAACATTAAAAACAATAACTCACCGAAGGGTATGGTTTTGTATCGAAATATGGTTTTTAATCTTAAATCTACATGCAGTCTGTGTCTATATTTGTTCTTCATGCTAGTAAGTGCTAAATCCCCACTTTCACAAAGGTATATTGTCGAGAACAGCACTAATGTAACGTTAGCGCTATTTGCTGGCGTGGAGTCAGTTTTGACCGCGAAAGATAAGGGAATTTGACTGAATGTCGTGTATTTACGTAATTAAACCGGCTAGAAATACATGTTCAGTTTTTATGTTATTTTAAGGTGGAGTAGAATAAAATGTACGGCGAAACTTAGCATTTTGTTCGCGTACTTCAGTTTGAAAACCACTGCTGGATATCAGCCTCCTTGCCTAGTCAGCAAACGAGCAGCGCAATATAGACCGACTGAATGACACTTTAATTTAAGTAGAAAATCTCAAATGAAGATCGCTGAACTGCAGCTTACTTGTCTGTGTTTTCAAATCATCCGCGCTTCTTCCTCAGTGTAGAGAGCTTGTGTGCGGGGTTCCCAGATTGCAAAGATTAAGTAAAACGTTTGAACGGAAAAGCTCTGATAGGGGATTTAAATTCTGAAAATCTGGCAACCATAAGTGTGGACGGTCGCAGTCTGTAATGTTTTTGTCTCCTTCATTCGCAAAAAAACAAAAAGTGATTTCAAAAGGGTGATTTTGGTAAAGTTTTTAGTCTTTTAGCCACATTTCAGTCTCGTCTTTTTTTCGTCAACGATATTGCATGTGTTGTTTTAGTCACGTTATCGTTAAATGACATTGTTGTCATCTCTCATCGTCTAGTCTTAGTCATGGAAAAAAGGGTCGTCAACGAACATTTTTCGTCATAGTTTTCGTTAACGAAATTAACACTGATTTTAAAGAAGTACTCTAGTCTGCAAGGGGAGTCGAGGCTACCCCACAGTGAAGCAATAGATCAGGAGGAGCGACAGATTTGATGCTGGTGATCAGCTTCCTCGGCTGCTCCAGCTCAGTCCAATTAGAGCACTTGGTAAAGGTGTTATCCTTCAATCCCGCTTTCATCTTGCTGAATGAGGTGATGAAGAGGGGACAGAGAGAAAGGCACAATGTGATAAAGGTTGATGGAAGTTTAATGAGACAGAAAGTTCACATTCAGTGAAGAACTAAAAAGCAAGAAACTCTGAATGCAGAGACATGGCCATTTTAATGGGAAGGGGTATTATTACATGAAAATGTGTTTTCACTGTATTCAAAAGAAGATGAATTGATTTTTGTGAGACCATCTTTTAACCATCTTGGAGGAAAAACTGTTTATTATATATATGATATGCTCCATTACAGACTACTGCACCTGGCCTGCCTGAATTATGATCGACACAGCTATGAAATTGTATGTTTTCAGCCCACCATTTAGAGCAAGGCAATACATTCAGTTAATTAAGTAAAGGCCAAAGGTTCCCAATATTAATAACCCTGCCACAAGCTGCCAATTTCACAATCATCTGCTCTCTTTCTTTGCGCTCTGGTGCTTTAAGCAGATATAATGTCTTTACAACATTGCCAGCTGGCTCAAATATAGCTCTTATGGTTCCCATGGTGGCATCTCCTGGCCAATGGCTAGTTAGGAACAAACGGGAAAATTGCTAACCACACACTTAAGTCAGTCCAGACTAAAAAAAACCTAACAATTTTTGTTTATTTTATTTTATAAACTGCATAGTGCAAAAAGTGCAAAGTGCATGTGAATTAAAAGCTAGAAAAGCACGAGCAGACGTTTCAGCACATTAATTTCTTCAGTGCTCACATTACAATATTCACCCTTTTCTTTGTAGATTACCAATTTGTGACAATTAGCTGAATTCGATTAGCAAGAGTAGAACTTGGCAGTCAACGTGTGGCACAGAATATTATAGATATACAACTATAGCAAATAAAGTATGCAAACAATACAAATATTACAAACATTACAAAGAAACCCCATATTTTTAAAAAAACAGGAGTGTTGTAATTCTGCATACAATTATAATGATAATAATAACAATAAAACATTTACAAAAAATAGGAAAGTATACTTCTTTTTTCTTTTATTTGTAATCAAGCTGCTTTCCTCCTGCATAAGCACAGCCGCACAACCGCAGTATCAAGCCACTTATTGGGATATCCCCGTGACTTAAAATCTGCATACATGTCTGGGCTTTAGCCTCAAAATCCTCTTTCTTAGAACAAATACGATGGAGTCTTAAAAACTGGCTGTAAGGTAACCTACATTTTTAGGGAGTTGGATGAGCACTCTTAGCATGCAAATAACTATTCTTTTCTGTATCTTTTCTATAAAGAGAAGAGACAATTTGTAAATCAACAACTGAAATGCAACTTTCAAAAAAGTTGACATTAGTGTTACCCACATGATTTGTACATTTAATGGAAGGTTCAGTTCATCTGTAGAGCAAATGCTTCAAAATCGCTTTTAGAGCCATTGTAAATAACAAAACAGTCACCAATCCTGTCTCAAAACAGTCATCAATCCTATATCTCTTAAACAAAATAATGTTATCTGTCCTGTAATGCCAATGGCTAATTGGGGACAGATGTTTCTGTGGGGACACAAGTTCTGGTGGAGTATGCCTTCAATGTCTCTAATTATATATATATATATATATATATATATATATATACACACTCACACTCACTTTTGGGGTGTCTGCCTTTACATGCACATGAACTTTAATGACATCCCATTCATAAGACATACAGGGTTTAATATGGAGTTGGCCCACCATTTGCAGCTATAACAGCTTCAACTCTTCTGGGAAGGCTTTCCACAAGGTTTAGGAGTGTGTTTATGGGAATTTTTCACTATACTTCTAGAAGAGCATTTGTGCGGTCAGGCACTGATGTTGGGCGAGAAGGCCTGGCTCGCAGTCCCCGCTCTAATTCATCCCAAAGGTGTTCTATCGGGTTGAGGTCAGGACTCTATGCAGGCCAGTCAAGTTCCTCCACACCAAACTCGCTCATCCATGTCTTTATGGACCTTGCTTTGTGCACTGGTCCGCAGTCATGTTGGAACAGGAAGGGAGCATCCCCAAACTGTTCCCACAAAGTTGTGAGCATGAAATTGTCTTTACAGTTGGCACAAAGCAGTCAAGCAAACCCAGACTCGTCCATCGGATTGCCAGACAGAGAAGCGTGATTCATCACTCCAGAGTACACGTCGCCACTGCTCTAGAGTCCAGTGGCGGCGTGCTTTACACCACTGCATCCAACACTTTGCCTTTTGTGATGTAAGGCTTGGATGCAGCTGCTCGGCAATGGAAACCCATTCCATGAAGCTCTCTACGCACTGTTCTCGAGATAATCTGAAGGCCACACGAAGTTTGGAGGTTTGCAGATACTGACTTTTCAGAAAGTTGCCGACTTCTGTGTGCCTTAGCATGCGCTGACCCCACTCTGTAATTTTACAAGGCCTACCACTTTGTGGCTGAGTTGCTGTTGTTTCCAATTGCTTCCACTTTGTTATAATACCACTAACAGCTGACTGTGGAATATATACAGTGGGTACGGAAAGTATTCAGACCCCCTTAAATTTTTCACTCTTTGTTATATTGCAGCCATTTGCTAAAATCATTTAAGTTCATTTTTTTTCCTCATTAATGTACACACAGCACCCCATATTGACAGAAAAACACAGAACTGTTGACATTTTTGCGAATTTATTAAAAAAGAAAAACTGAAATATCACATGGTCCTAAGTATTCAGACCCTTTGCTCAGTATTTAGTAGAAGCACCCTTTTGATCTAATACAGCCATGAGTCTTTTTGGGAAAGATGCAACAAGTTTTTCACACCTGGATTTGGGGATCCTCTGCCATTCCTCCTTGCAGATCCTCTCCAGTTCTGTCAGGTTGGATGGTAAACGTTGGTGGACAGCCATTTTTAGGTCTCTCCAGAGATGCTCAATTGGGTTTAAGTCAGGGCTCTGGCTGGGCCATTCAAGAACAGTCACGGAGTTGTTGTGAAGCCACTCCTTCGTTATTTTAGCTGTGTGCTTAGGGTCATTGTCTTGTTGGAAGGTAAACCTTCAGCCCAGTCTGAGGTCCTGAGCACTCTAGAGAAGGTTTTCGTCCAGGATATCCCTGTACTTGGCCGCATTCATCTTTCCCTCGATTGCAACCAGTCGTCCTGTCCCTGCAGCTGAAAAACACCCCCACAGCATGATGCTGCCACCACCATGCTTCACTGTTGGGACTGTATTGGACAAGTGATGAGCAGTGCCTGGTTTTCTCCACACATACCGCTTAGAATCAAGGCCAAAAAGTTCTATCTTGGTCTCATCAGACCAGAGAATCTTATTTCTCACCATCTTGGAGTCCTTCAGGTGTTTTTTAGCAAACTCCATGCAGGCTTTCATGTGCCTTGCACTGAGGAGAGGCTTCCGTCGGGCCACTCTGCCATAAAGCCCCGACTGGTGGAGGGCTGCAGTGATGGTTGACTTTCTACAACTTTCTCCCATCTCCCGACTGCATCTCTGGAGCTCAGCCACAGTGATCTTTGGGTTCTTCTTTACCTCTCTCACCAAGGCTCTTCTCCCCCGATAGCTCAGTTTGGCAGGACGGCCAGCTCTAGGAAGGGTTCTGGTCGTCCCAAACGTCTTCCATTTAAGGATTATGGAGGCCACTGTGCTCTTAGGAACCTTAAGTGCAGCAGAAATTTGTTTTGTAACCTTGGCCAGATCTGTGCCTTGCCACAATTCTGTCTCTGAGCTCTTCAGGCAGTTCCTTTGACCTCATGATTCTCATTTGCTCTGACATGCACTGTGAGCTGTAAGGTCTTATATAGACAGGTGTGTGGCTTTCCTAATCAAGTCCAATCAGTATAATCAAACACAGCTGGACTCAAATGAAGGTATAGAACCATCTCAAGGATGATCAGAAGAAATGGACAGCACCTGAGTTAAATATATGAGTGTCACAGCAAAGGGTCTGAATACTTAGGACCATGTGATATTTCAGTTTTTCTTTTTTAATAAATCTGCAAAAATGTCAACAATTCTGTGTTTTTCTGTCAATATGGGGTGCTGTGTGTATATTAATGAGGAAAAAAAATGAACTTAAATGATTTTAGCAAATGGCTGCAATATAACAAAGAGTGAAAAATTTAAGGGGGTCTGAATACTTTCCGTACCCACTGTATATATATATATATATATATATATATATATATATATATATATATATATATATATATATATATATATATATATATCACCTTTGACTTTTTAAAATGTGCCCTCTAAGTAGAAAATGGAGGAGAGGTTTATGAAGGGGAATGCTGTTACATCTAGATACAGAGGTGCTGTGGTTTTTATATAAATTAATTAAGGTTGGTACAGCCTAAATTTAAAAAGATCAAAGCTATTAAAAACCACAGAATGTGAAAGGGGTTGTCTGGATCACGGAATACGTGAAAGAAATGCATATCTAATTCAAAGAAGGAGCATTTCATGGTGGAAATGCATTTCGTGATATGCCAAATCAAGGACATGTAATGTACAAAAATGCACTCAAAATACATTTTGTGATCTAGACTGCCCCTTTGGTGGAAATTAAAAGTACATAAGTGAAACAGCATTTTGTCATGAAGAGCTGCATTTTGTGTCCCATTTTCATTAATTCCAAGAAATTAGTCTGGTTACACTTGGCACCCCATAACTTTAATTACAGGTTTATTATAATCAGAAATATCTGGCCCTTTCAAACTGAGAGAGCATGTGTAAGTAGATTTTAACTGCAAAATATTTTATTTGTGTCTTTGAAAATTAAGTTTCATGATTATTTTTGGTAAAAATATGTTTTACACTTTATTTTAATGGTGCACTTTAGACATTCTACTGACTATAAGTAACTCTGCAACATATTCTACTAACCCGAACCCTAACACCTAACCCTAACCCTAACCCTAACCTAAAAGTTAACTACAGTCTACTAATACCCCAATGAGAGCTAGTTACTTATAGTTAGTAGAATGTCTGTGAAGAAGGGGACCTGATCTGGCAGTGAAATAGCACTGGCACACACTTTAAAATCTATTTACATTTCTTTTCTCTCCACTTTGCTTTCAGTGTTCTATAGTGCACAGACAATACATTCATTCACACATTATTTCCTGGCCATAATACATACTTGGACATTTGTCAGCAGCCGAGTTTGCGATCAAATGACAACAGTACTAATAAAATGTATGTAAAACACACTTTGTAGCTGACTATGCCACCTAGAGTTAAAACTAAAACCAAAGGAAAATATAGAACTCACTATCACACAGGACAAAAGATCAAAATAAGACTGTTTATTACAATCAAATGAATCAAAAAGGTAGTAGATTTTCCCCTTTTAAAAAAAGGGGAAAGAAAACAAACCAAACTCGATAGACAAGTCCAAGTCCAAACTCGATAGACAGTCCAGGTTCAATTCAGTCTCTGTTGGGCATCTGTGTTACCGCTGATGACCATTAACTTTCCGTCCCCCATAGAAGTGACGACGCTGGAAGACAGAGAATATACTGCCAGCATACACGGTCTAAATGCACAATCCAGTCTTCACATAGTTTTTACTTAATAAATTTATCACCTAACATATCTTTTAAAAAAATGGCCGATCCACAAGTCACTCATTAAATGAAAATTATCCCATGCGAACTCTTTCTTTAAAGGGCATATTGCAGGTTAGAGCTTTAGTGATTCAATGTATAGAAAAATATTGTAGGAACTAGATTTTCTTTAAAATACATGTATAAATACGCTACTTAGGCTTCTGGAGAATTTTACTTCCGCATCTGAAAAATGCCACATCGGAAGTGACGTAACGGGAGGGAGTGCGGTCAATATAAACATTAGGAAAACAATTGATCGCAGTGACAGTTCGGACGCTGAGGAAATTGTAAATGTTTATTCATATACGTATAACAGACCACAGCCATAATTAGCCTGCTATGCGGCCAAGAGAGCAGGGACAGGCCAGGTTTAGAATAACGGTCAAAGGAGACAAATTGAGCTGTGGTGTGAGGAGAAACAGTGGAGAACAGGGCAGGAGACCAGTGTTAGCTTGTAGATATATACACATTAGCTAACGATATGTAACACTTTGCTCAGATCACAATATTGTACAGATTATTATCATGTATCAGGCAATAGCAAAGCTAGTATTGGTCATATGAGTATTGATTACTAACAGAAACTAATAAACTTTGATCAGGCATAGCCTGTGTCACACTCATCACGACTGATTTGGTAGTTAGCAATTGTAAAGAAAAAAACAAAAACAAACAAGATTTATGGTGCACATTTCACGTTTTCATCGAGCTGCATCTCTGATGGATCCGTGACAATCATGTCTCCCGCCGGCGGCCGAACCACAGACAGTATAATGTTATTGAATGTGTTTCATGTTATCCTTTATTCATTAATTCTGTGTTATGTTTATTCCGTGCCCATTCACTGATAGTGTGAGGATGCATATGACGTCGTGAGTATGTAGTTGAGTGAACTTAAATGTACATACATGGCATGAAGGAAATTGGAGTATTTACATTACCAGCAAATAATTTAAAACTTTTGTGTGAGTGTGAGACTGTATGCATGTGTGTACATAATTTGTATTCATCAGTGTTGAAATTGATTCACGTAAAAACGGTGAAGAAGCATCGCGTGTGTACATTTATTCATTTATCATCATTAACAGTAGTATTACATTGTTGAACTCTATCATATAGCCGGGATGATAATCCTCCAGTCTAAAGTGAATGCGTTTTTCGTAGCAGATGTAGAAGTGAAGTCCCGTCTCTTCACCTGCACAAAGCGCACCCAGGCACGGAAGATAGCACCGTCCTTTTTCTTGTTAGTAAACCTATGGACTCGATGTCCTGACAGGCTGGAGTTTGTGCAACCTCTGCAAACACAATAATTTGCCATGACAATGATGAATTATAATACAAAAACTACCGAAAACGCACTGATTCACGACCGCTGTTACTGAATACCAACCTACTCTGCACTGAGTCAACACAGAGCTCGTCGAAAGACTCCCTCTCGTGACGTAAAATGACGCGACGTTGGAAACATTTTTAAATTCTGCAGTACCTTTTTATATGGTATTTTTGTACAAGGTTATATATTCATCTCGAAAAATTTTTTAACCTGCAATATGCACTTTAAGGCAATTGCCTGAATTTACTAGGCACACCATTAAGTCAAGTCGTTTGTACTCACAGTGTGACCAGATAGCAACCCTGCTATCCAGTGCCATGTAGTCACTGGCCAAATAACACCGTCACTGTTCGCTTTCGTCTCTGCAGCACTCCAGTGGACTTTCCGCCGTGGTACATCTACAGAAGTTTAAAGTTTAGGTTTGTTTAATTTGTAGTCACCATAATGGCGATTGATGTTTCCATTACATTTTTAAACTCTTATAATAATCAATGCAAAATAGCATGAATTACTGATGTCATTTGAAATGTAATAATTGTGTTTTGTTCTTAATACACTTAAATTACCAACCCTGTTTTATTAAAACATGAGATCACACTGTATTGCAGAAATCAGTTAGAAAATGAGCAGAAAATAATAATCTACAATGACAAACACAGATATGAGCAATCAGCGTATGAATCTCAACAATGGTGACAACAAAATATTCAGATAAGATCAACTCTGACAGTCATAGATCTCGTAAAGGAACGAAACGGACTGATATTGAGATCTCCTAAAGGAATAAAACCAACCATCATTGAAATTGTAACCAAACAAAACCAAATGTCTTTGAAGTCTTGTAAAAGCACAAAGAACAAAACTGACCATCATTGAGATCTCGTAATGAAACAAAACAGACACTGAAAACCGACCGGCATTCAGTGTCTGCATTGCGGCACGAAACATGTCGCCATTGTTGAGACTTATATTTCTACCAGAAAGACTTGGGAGGCAAGGAAAAGATTTATTTAGCAGTTTTTATTTATTTATTTTGTCCTTTTTTTTTTTTTTTTTTTTTTTTTTAAATAACTTTGTCAGTGGCTATTAGTGTTTTGTTTCCCTTCAGAATTGGGGCAGTCCGCTGCAGAGGATCAGTGTCTCTCGTTGCTGTGGTGGTGGGTCTTTTGCCTGAATGCAGTGTTCACAGTGAGGTATGGTGTGGTGTGAGCGTACACATGTGACTGCTGGTTTTCTTGGATTAGTGTGGCCAACCCCCAATTCTGAATTTGGTGAACTGTGAGTGACTGCTTTTATTGAACTAATGTGGTATTTTCTATTATCTCTAATAAAGCTCATTGTTGAAATTGACACATCATTGTCTGGTATCTGACTCGGCCTTAACGAACCTGTGAGCCTAGTGTATTTTACTGTGAAGGGCGATCCCTGGAAGTAGGCCCCGGGGTGGCGTAGTTGGTCCTTTAGATATAGTTGAATTTCCCCCATTTACTCACACTGCTACACATGGATTCGGTCTTAAAGGGACCATAGCCTATTTGTCATTAATAATAAAACCACAAAATATGTTAAATGTATACATGGTAAATAAACCTACTGTATCTGAAAAACAAGTTTATTTAATTTGTATCTCTATAGTATTTTTGTTTGTAAATTTCTTTATATAACAATTATATTGGTAATTAGCCTTTTGAAAGTTATTGGACACTGTGAAATTTAAGTTTGTGACAAGCGCACACATTTTTTTCATTAGAGTAATAATAAAGAAGCTGTCCTACATTCATTAGTTTCACTGTGCTGTGCTTGGAAAACTGCAACATGACCAAAAAAAAGAGAGAGAGAAAGGAATAAATGTATTGGTATCGGCTAGAATATTTTAATTTAAAGTCTCGCATGAAAGGGTTAATTCCTAATTTAATTGAATTATTAATTTTTAAACAAAATGTTCATGCAAAGTGATAATATAATTGCACTCTTTCTCTATTTGAAAGTTTTTAATGCTATTACTTTATATTATAAAATATGATGTTAATAAATATTTTAACAGTTAAACTTAAAGCCTAGTTTATTACCATTTTGTTAGGGCGATTGGGGACAGGTGTGGCTTGGAACCCTTCCCTACCTCCAAAGTGGGGAATGGCAGAAAAAGTTTGAGAACACTGCTGTAAAGGAACAAAACCGACTGTCATTGAAATCTCATAATGAAATAAAACTGACAGTCATGGAGATCTCATAAAGAAACGAAACTGACTGCTATTGAGATCTCGTAAAGAAACAAACTGAGCATCACCGAAATCTCATAGCAAAATGAAACTGACTGAGGCCTTGTCCACACCAATGCATTTTTTTTTTTTTTTTTTTGAAAACGCATATTTTTCTCTCCATTTTGGCCCTCCATCCGCACTTGAGATGGTGTTTTTGTCAAGGAAAACTGAGCTTTTTGAAAATGCTGTTTTTGCGTTGTTGTGTGGAATATGACGGTTGCATTTTAAAACCCGATTTTGAGCACAACCTGGATGCAACCGTGAGTGATATGCTATTATACTAATAAAATGATCATGCTAGAAGAATAGCGTGAAAACTTTATTATATCTGTTCTCTCTGCATCATCTCATGAGCTCTTAGTACGTTTTACGCATGCGCAGTAACATGATTTAAGCGTTTTTAGACGTTTCAGTGTGGATGAGCAACTTTTGGAAAACGCTTAAACGCTAGTGTGGATGAGAAATACATTAATTCTCCAGATTAATGTAGACGTAGCCTGAGATTTCGCAACCGAACAGAACCGACAGTCTCTGAAATTATATAATGGAACAAAAGATTTAAATTTAAATCAGAAGATTAAAAAAAAAAACAACAAAAAAAAAACACTTATTTTAAGATGACACAAAAAAAACCCCATCAAGAATCAGCACATGAATTTCAACAAAGGTGACAATCAAAAGTGTAATGCTGCCATGCATGCTGGGAACAAAACTCCCAGCATGCATCACAGCATGAATAAATTATGCAGCTGAATTGTCCTATTATTTCCTTTAATTCTAACTAATTGCTTTTATTTATTTATTTTTTGCTGTGGTTTTTGTTCTGTCTTTTAGTAGAGTAGAGTGGAGTTAGAGTTGGTCTGAGTTAGAGTAGTAGAGTTGATCTGATTATCTGAATATTTTGTTGTTACCATTGTTGAGATTCATATGCTGATGGCTCATATCTGTGTTTGTCATTGTAGTTGAGTATGGAAGTCTTGTTATCTTGACATAACAAAAGTTTTCTCGAGATTACGACTTAATTTTCTCATCATCTTGACATAATAAAAGTTATTTTTACAATGATTGTTTGTTTCTGAAACACATGTGCGCTCTTATACGTTGTGGATATTTCAGTAAAATATTTGCTTCATTTAATAATAGTCTACCATAAATAAATAAATATAGGTTAATCAATCACTGTTCAATCAATATGCATATTTGTGTATTTAACATGTTTAAATTATCAACGGAGCATTCAACACCAAGCGCAGAGTGCTAAAAACTTTTTAGAGATGCTTTGATTAAACCCACTTTATTTTCCTCATAAGAAACAACATTTATGGGACAGTTCATTGTAGATTTTGTTGCTGATTTGAAAAATGTTATTTAATTGTCAGTTTGCCAAGCAGTTTGAGATTTCAGGATTCCCCCATTCAAATAGATAGGTCTTGGATTCCTGAAATAGCTGCCTGGAGGCGTTGCAAATATGGCCGCTGAGTGAACAGACTTTCCTTGAAAGGGACTTTGGCTTAAATCAGAGCTCTGGCGAGACTGTGCACAGCGTGTTACTTTACTGAGTTCTGATCGGTCAATCACTGTTATAGTTTGTTAATTATCATACGGAGAATTTTAAAATTTCGTGTGCATGATAAGATTTACATAATACATAACACTGTTAATCTAAAGTGCATGGTAAAGGGGGATGGTGGCTTTACAGAGGGCATGTTTTTTGTTATTTTTTTCAAAAGGGGGATGCCATCCCCCCGCATCCCCCTTCAAATCGAGCCCAAATCGATTTGATGTAATTAGAAGAATGGAGGTGTGGCTTAGGGAATACTGCTTGAAAAAGAAAGAGAAACACCACAATCCACACAAAAAGAAAACACAGCAATTCCATTTGAACACATATGTATGTGTGTGTATATAAAATACTCACACTCACACTCACACACACTCACACACTGTGCAACACACAGTTTACCCCTCACAACACATTAATACATTTTGTAAGTTTCTTGTAAACGTTGAGTTACGTTACTGTATTGTGTTGTATTGTCATACCTATTACATGTTGAGTATTGTTAGATTATGGGTATGAGGAGGCAGCGGTGAATATGAGAGCTGAGTGTGCAGCACCTTAATGCCGATATCCACCTTATTTTTCAACGCGGAAATAATGTGACGAACGAATCAGCACCCCTCTGTTTATCTTTGCTGTGAAGTATATTGTGGATAAGTGTATATTTTTGGAGTTGGTTTTCTTTTGTGTTTGTTGAATTTTTGTTACTTTATTTATTTATTTTTTGTTCCCCCCCTCAGCACGGTTTCACGCTACTTCACTGCAAATAAACACCATCATTGCACCATAATGCTTCTGCAAGTTTTTTTTTATTACATCTCGGTCAGTTCCACGTCCAGAAAGTGGATAATTGAAAATAAAGTGTAAGCAAATATTATTTACTTAAGTCTTTTCATGCAACAAATGCTGCATCACTAGACTATTCTGTCTTACAATTATTTAAGGAACCATTAAACATTTAAAAGTTAAGGCTATTGCTGGTGTCTCCTCAAAAAGGCTGATAAGCAAGTATTGACATCAACAGTTGTGTTCAGCCAATGATCGAGCAGCTGTCCATTAAAACCTTCTTAAAAATGATTTATGCTAATAATTGTTTTGGCAAAGCCAAGTTAATTTCAACTAAATCCTCATGTGGTGTAACTGCAGAAATCCTGATTAGCTGCAGATCCTGGAAATCTCCCCGGCTGTTTGTTGTATTCTGAATGAAACAGAATGGCAAACGTTTATGCTTCATATCCAGCAATGCCCATCATTCCCAGTGGAGCTAGAGTGTCACTAATGGAATATCTCACAGCCTGATGCTCTTCTGACGAGCCAGGCTCAGCTGAGAGAATAACTGATGGGGTAAGGCCAGTCCCCCCGCTCGTCCTGCTCACTGACAGCTAACGCACTGCACTGTGCTTGCTCGCTTTGTTTTCCTCCACCGGGAGATGAATGTTTTGTGATGGCGAGAGGAAAGAATTTGTGTGCTGAATATTACAACACTGCATGTTCCAGAAGTGTGGACAGTGAAGAAAATATAGCAACAATATATGAACATGGAAAGGCTGGTTTCAATGTTTAATTTCATGATGATAATTAAAAAACTCTTCATATGTTGTTATGGCTGATAACCAATAAATGACAAAGTAAATTAATATAATAAAAATGGCTAAAATCTGTAATTTTACAAGCAATTTTGGGCATCACAACATTATAATGTGCAGTATAAAAATGCATATTTGTTTTGAGATTTGTTAATGATTACATATAAGTGTTAGTGTTTTTACAGATTAACTTTGTGATTGTTAAATGACAGCAAAGATAATCTAAATGTAAAAAATAAGAGAGTGAGAAAAAAAAAAAAATTCTCTGCTGGAGTGTTTCTGAAGTCTAGGGGCCAAGATATCTAAAAGAGCAGCTGCCCATCGAGGACAGCAAAACATTTGGTACAGTCAGTAAATTAGCTCCAGAGGACCATGGCATGTCTCCAGTGGAGTTTTGTGGTGTGGCTGGGACAAGATTTAAAAGTTATCATTAATATTTTATTCTGCATGCAGTGTATAAAGCATTAAAGCTGATGACGATTGGAAGCAAGAGCAAATGTTTTAGTGTGTGTGTGTACTCAGAGTTTTAAGTACATTGAAATAATTGAAGCATGAAGTGAATGAGAATTCAATTACAGGAGTCTCAAAGTGAATCTCAAAATTATTCTCTGATGCTGAGAGACAGAGCCTAACAATATTATGCTTTATCTCTCTGTCATTAGTCTTAACCTCAAATGCTTAACTTACAGACCATCCGCCGTCTGCTCACTGACCCTCTGATGCATATTTTACTCAAAACTGGCAAGCACTATCTGCAACCTGGCACTTCTAATCTGATTGGCTGACTTCAATGCACCTTCCGGTAGTCCGGGTGCACTAGTCCACCTGGAAATGAAGTTATGTTTACAAGACTGTTACAACAAGCTCTTATGAGGTACAACTAATTACAAGATTGTGCAAAATTAGCCAGATCTGGTATTAAATCTTTGAAAGATATTAAGAGTTTTGTAATCTGCAACCCGATGTCATGGGACTCTGATCATTCATATGAAATTGTATGCTGTGAATCATAAGAAAACATAAGCGTAACTGGGGCATAAGCAGATCGAATGAAAATGTACAAATGAGAATTTTTACAAATTAGCCACCAGTTTGCCTAAACGTAAAATAGTTATTGCCATGAGATTATTGTTGGAGTTTTGATCTGAAACAACTAGCAAATAAAATAGATATCCATAAGCATAACCGGCAACCTATTACTTCTTGAACAGAATACATTTTCTCTCATTTCCATGTCCCCCGTCACATCTGTCTCATCATTAGTCTTTTTCTTTCCGACTGGTCAGGAATTCAAAGTCAAGTTGAACTGCATTAGCAACCCTGCAGCATTAGGAGATGGGTGACATTTTCATATAAATGTGGTTTGTTCATGCTGTTCAGACTTTTAAAGTTGGCATAAAGCGAAAATTCACCCTATCTATTTTGAAAATCGCATTCAGATTTGCATTTATCCAATCCAAAACCAATGGATAAAACCAAGTCCTTTTTTTCACTAATCCATTCACTCAGATTTTCATCACAATACTGAAGAATATGTCACTTTTCAACCGAATATGTTCGGTTTCATTAAATTTAGGATTTTTAGAGTTACTAATTGAAATTGTGTATTTAAAGCTGAAGTATTGCGAATTATTTGTAAATATATATTTGCAAATATATGTTGGCTTTGTATCCATTTATTGATTAAACAGATGACAACTCTGTTGTTTAGAAATCAATATATAGTTTGTTCAATTTCCATTTAAGTGAACATAAGCCTATCACTGGCCTCTAGTCCACAACAATACATTTTGCAACAGTGTTTGTTAATAAGTGCAACAGCTCTACTATTGAGATTTGAAACCATTCCATATTTTTATGTACCTGTATGAATGTGTTTTTTCTTTCTGTAATGATTTTCTGTCTACATGATATTGATAGAACTACTGACCTTTTATATCATCAGCCTCTTGATTAAACACACAATGACTCAGCACCACCTTCTTTTCTCCCACCATATCTCATAGAACATTTCTCTCACAAACCTCACCATTTCATAGCAGCTGAAAACAGGCTAGATCAGGACCTGACACTCCTAAAATGACACTCCTAAAGATCTGTCCATGGTGGGAATTGAGGCACGGCTGTGGTGAGGGCAGGAAGCTCTGTCAGATGCAGAGACCAAAATGCACCAAAGGAGCGAACATAAAATATTCATTATTCTAAACCTAAGCCAAACCTGGTCTACTCTTCCATGCTCTTTAACAGCACTTTCTTTTTAATACTCAGCACAGTGAGTATTAAAAAGAAAAGCGCCATCTTTCACCCCCTTTAATATTTATAAAACTGGCCAGCTATAGTTATTCTCAGGAGAGCTGTGGTTGGTCTGGCAGGGAGAGTAATTCAAACAGAACATGTCCCTGAAAAGTTCAGATGCAAAAACCTCTAAGTCCATCTAACATGTTTTCATTTAAATGAGCATTTTTACCAGGCTCCTATGTGTAGGTTCAGTAATTTCTCTTTAATGGCAATGAAAAGGTTATTAGTCAGTTATTAAAATGCCTTATTTTCAGAAATGTCACTTTAGTCAATTAATTGGTATTTAACAAATGTGACTTTTGGACAACAATTATTTGGACAACAAGACATAGTAAAACATCCATTTCTGTCAGTTTTACAGCAGCAAAAGTAACACTGTTGTGTTTACTTGCTACTTGCGAAGTCCTGTCATTGCCACCGTATTGATGGACAAAATGATAAAAACTTGCAGCTTGGCAATTGAAAGTTGGTTCATACACATACCTTCATTCATCTTGAAATCATATGATTCGATGTGCGTCTTCCAATTGGTTCTTCTGTAGAGTTTTCCTGACAAAGGGAAGTGCCGTTTAGAGGTTTCTGCTAATGAACCTGTATTTCTGAATGAGCTGACGCAGGGATTTAGCAGATTTGAAGCTAAAACGTTTACTATGTGCGGAGAGCTTTCTCTTAATATCATTTTGAGGGAGGTGGCGTTTAGCGGCTTTTGCATCTAAACTCTACAAGTTTTTTTTTTGTTTTTTTTTTTCACCTTTTATGTTTATTTCAAAATAATAACTATAAGAATGCATAACAAATTTGTGTAACACTTGCTAATGCTGTTCCGTCATTAATTAATAACTACACAGGAACAAATGTGTAACAAACTATTAACATTCTAGTTACTTCTATTAACTAACAGGAAACTCAGATTAGTTGAATTCTACAGGAAGTCCAGGAGAAGTGTGTGTCACTTTCTTTAACGGCCCGCATAGAAGTGAAGATGCCATGAAGCCAAACCCCCTCATGGAAGAAGAACGCCGTCGTGATTGTCGTGAGACAATGAGCTCTTATCAGGATCAACTAAATGCCGGATTTTCAAAAGTATGTAAGTATGTAAAGTTCATAGACCCTTTAAAATCTGCGTTACATTTTCATGGCCCTAAACATTACGCAGAACAAAACGAACCTCTTTGAACAGCCTTACAGAACAGTAAGTGTGCAGTGATGAATAAATATAGAGATGTATGCTAGTTTGTCACAATACTAAATTCAGCATTTTTCAATATTGTCCCTCTTTTATAATGTATAGATTTAATGATATATTGACAAGTGAACTGAAATGATCTATGGTTTTCATTGCAGAAATCTGCTTCAGCTTAGTTAATGATTATCATGGAAGTATTTTCTGGTTTTACTTGTAAACTGTACTGCATATTTTGTCTACAGTACACAGAAGTAAAGATCACCTGTTGATCAGATTCAGTGTAAAGAGAATTGCTGTACCATTGCTGTGCGCTGCAGGGGGTCTCTTTTGTATGATGGTTTTTGTTTACTGCTTCACAGAATGTTTTTTTTTTTTTTTTTTTTTTGTCCAAGGTTTCTTACACGTACACACACACACAGACTCACACACTTTCTCTCTTTTAGGACACACACACAGTGATTGCTGAGGTGTATTCAAGCTTGGCGGAGAATAGGTTTTGTAACTCACTTGAATTGGGACAGAGGGAACAGGGCTCTAAGAGTGCTGGAGGAAGCAGTCAGTTGGCTTTCCCCTCTGTGGGGTCACACTACTCTGACAGAATGACCTACAAAACAGCATGTTTCTGTACAACCACTTCCTGTGTCGTTTATACACCACTGAACCCCATCAGACTGGAGCGAGGAAGAGCTGCTTCTATTTTACACATCAGCCCTTCTGGTTCTCCTGTACTACAGCTACAAGATTCCCAGGGGTGTTTAAACAGCTTCCACAGGCCATTAGACAGATTTTAATTTTGCTCTGTTAAACATTTACAATAGAAATGTTGACACCAAACATATCTATTAGAGATGTCAAAAGATGAAAATAGCTAATTTATATTTTGTTGCATTTAATAAGTTTGGTTCCTTTTTAGAGAAAATATTATATAATAATAAATACAAAATAATATTAATAGTGTAATATATATCTATAAATAATGTCACTTCTCATTTTCAGTTTTAAAGCAGCAATACATACAAAAAAAAAACAGTGACAAAAATGAAAAAGAAAATATATAAAAGCAAAACAATAAACATAATATTAATAAAAAATAAGTAAAAATAAATAAATAACTGCCATAAACACTTTTTTTTTACACCAAAACTTGTAAAAGACAAATAAATTAAATAAAAAGCCACTCATTAAGTCTGTTATCCCCCCACAGAATTAATTGTTTTTTTATCAAAAGTCAATCATTGTAATACAGGCCACTTTATATTAATAATAATAATTATATGTATAAATAATTTTATTCAGTATAATATGAGTTAGAAAAAACTCGTTTCTGGTTTTGTGTCGATGAAGGGGTACTTGAGCCTTGCTGATGGGGCCGTAGAGGTACCTAAGATAAGAAAGGTTGCAAAACCTTTCTATATTTCACAAATCTATGATTTTAAATGTTCTTGAAGAGCTAGCAAGTTGAAAATTGTTAGTGAAGATAAATAAATGTTTATACAGTATATCTGACCACAAAATAAGTCTTATTAAAAACAATAGTAAAGTAAAAAAGGTAAAAGTTTATTCTTTTCTATATAATCAGTTTCAAATTTATAAGCATTTTATTAATGCATAAAATAATAAAAAATATTATATATTATACTCATCATACTGTGTAAAGAATGTAAAATCAGGAGTGAGTTCTCCAGAGTATCCAGGCATTCATCCCAGGAGGATAGTGCTTATATTCTCTAAGTGGATTGACCTGAAAACTGAATCATATGTCAAATGAAGGTGACATAATTAACTCTGCTGGATTTTTTGCTTCTGATTCTGTGAATGTGAAGTTGCCAGAGGTCAGTGTTACTTGGTTGTTTTTCTGTAAAAAATGAATGACAGGTCAGGGCATTGTTTTTATGCCACTGTTCTCAGGTCACAAAAGATATTGTGTTTATTCAAATCTGTATTCTGTGATTGCTGGAGTATTTTAACTGCATTGTTGGTGACTTCACACAGCGTTTTCTTAAAAGATTGCTCCGAGCTTCATGAGGCATCAGAAAGGCACAGTTTCTCTGTATAGAAACATCTGCACCAGAGTTTTTAGACAGGAATAAAACACAATCAGCCCTTCCACAGATGGACAGCACAGCAGTTCATGATGATAAATGGCTTTACTGTCAGACTGAATAACTGAAGTTGCTGCCTTTAGCCCAGTCACTTGTTAAACGGGACGGTCTAGCCTATGGTCTAGATTTCTCTTGTTGTGACAGCTGCCGTTGATGAGCGGCAGTAACATTTGTACTGGATTATTTTAATTGTACTGGACTAATCAATCAATCAATCAATCATTTAAACTTTATTTATAGAGCACTTTAAAACAACCGAAGTAGGCCAAAGTGCTGTACAGAAGAATACATAAACATAAAATACCCAACTCATACAAGACATAAAATACAAATAAAACAAATTAAGAAACAAATGTCAAAATCAAGTGTCAAAGGTCAAAGAGAAAAGGTGGGTTTTAAGAAGCGACTTAAAAGTAGACAATGAAGTAAGTTATATTCAACTGTCTGAAAACAAAAAAGGGTTCACAACTTGTCTAAATATTTTCCCCTTGGTCTAAAATCACCTCATTCATCATCTCAACATTTGAACTTTTTTCACAAGTTTGTTTTCCTATATAATCTTTAAACTAATAAGGTTAAGCGTATTTGGTATTTGGCCATGTTGTGCCACTGTGATGTAATCGGCCTTCGAAGGATGCAGCCAAAGCCACTTAAAGGCAAGCCTGCAAGGTTAACAATAATAATAAAAAAAGCATAATGCCTGCTAACGCTGTGGTATGCAGGGAAGAAGACCACATGCCTTTTTAAAGTTTTGGATTTATATGTTTTATTGTTTTATCATTGTGAATTTATCTATTTTCACTGTTTGTATTTGCAAACACTGATTAACTGTCTCTGAAAAAACTCTGAAAAACATTCAATGACATCAAAGCACACGTAATACAAGTTAGCCGTTACACTTTCTCCATTGGTAGAGCCACGGATCTTAAAATCTCCTGATAATAAGGCCATCTCTGATGCAGCATCTGAATTGGGACGCAGCTACTGTCATCAATGGAACTATCATTGCCGTCACACTATAATAATGGAAACCTGCAAGAATCAGTCACTATTCTAAAGTCTGACAACAAACAGAGTACTTTAGTCACATTGTCTTCATAGCTTTTCCAAGTGTAATGACAGTTTGGAGAATTTTTATACAGGGTATGAGTATTTTGCTTGTGTCAGTTGTGATGGCTGATTGTGAGTCACCTCTGACACCTCTTGTCAGATGCTGTTATCATTTCTTTCATAACCCATAAACGTGTGTTGTTTTTTATCACTTCATTATTATTTTGTTTTGTTGTACAAAAATTATAATGGCATAAGGGTTTAGAACAACATGGGAATGAGTAAATGGTCCCTTTCAATAGAACTATTTCTTTTAAATGGCAGATTAACCTTAAACTACCCTGAGCGGCATTGCAATGACAAGGTCTCAAAAATATAATTTAAAGTTTTGATGTGAAAAGATGAAGGTGATGATTACAGCGAATGAAGTGATCTCGTTAAAGCGTAGAATAGGGGTACAAATTATAGGTTAATGTCAGTGTGACACTCCCAAAATAATGACACAATTAATTTTTATAATTTTAGTTTCAGCCAAGGTCCTTCACGGCCAGCAGAAGTATTCTTATGGTCTGTGAGATGTCGGAGGTCTAAGATTGAATGGGAAATGTGGTGAGACTTTTTTTTTATGCCCATTTCCTTCCTCTCCAGCATATGCTGACAGACCAGACCCCTGAAGTAAGAGGACTTTAACTGCTAGTGACGTTTCAATATAAACAAGCACTGCTAGAAATCCACAGGGAATTATGTTTTTTAGGCAGTCTTTCACTGCCCAAAGTCGATGTCTTCGGAGATTTAAGGAAGTGTTTGACAGATGTGCTCGATCTGCAGACATGTCCTTGGAGTTTGGACAGATTTGACGAAGAGATTGTTAAATGCGTCACTGACATTTAGAAGTGGCTGCACACTGCAAGCGGTAGTTCTGTTCATATGTGTTTGACATCTACTGTATGGCCGGTCACTACTACTGCTTTCACAAAAGCTTGTTGGTGTTTTTTTTTTTTTTTTTGTATTATCTAAGAACACATTGTTTAACTGGATAAAGCATGACTTTTCCATTCACACACAAAAGCAAATGCATCCATTTTCAACCTACCAAATGTTTTCCTTGCCCACACAGATGACAGAAGCTACATGGAGGATTTTTATGGTCTGTCTGCCAATAGCAAATCTCACAGTGTGGATTTTATCTCAGAATTCGTCTCTGTCAACAATGTCTGTCAGTACATTATCTTCATCTGATTAAAATACTGAAAGAGTAAACACTGGAAATCTAATTTGAACTTAGTTTTACAGAGAAGCAATTAATACATTTTTAACTTGTATTATGACTAAAATTATTGAGATTGTGTCATGCAGAAGTTGCTTGCTTTAACAGATATATGTTGCTGGGGAAGCGTGTGATTAAAACAGATCTAAAAATGAAGAGTGTATGGTTAGTCTCAACAGCCCATCTGAGATGGATTAGACCCTTAGATTAATAAAATCTTCTCTGAGCTTGGTTATAAAGAGATATTTTCTGCAATGGTCATTGAAAACTGCTCTAGTACTGTGATTGCATTATGAAGTTCTTAAGTAAATAAACAAAACTTCTGGCATGTGATGAGTTCTTTATACTTTTTTCTTGGTGCCAATAAAATAGAGATTCTGGTGTGCTTTAAGTACAACATCAAAACATATTGAATCAGAACAGAAGCAACTTCAGACATCATCATGCGGTGCTCATTCAGAGGGTCTGACTCAATTAAAATGTGTGCTCATGCATGCCACAATCAATAAGCAGCTCTCTGTGGTCTGTTTTATATATATACAAGACTATGCGTGTGTGTTTTTGATGGCTGAGAAATGATTGCTAACAAGACTAGCAAGGCTACTTGATACAAATGGACACAACTTGGAATGGAAAGAATTTGCTCCATTAGTTAAACAGCACTGTAAAAAAATCAAAGTTTAAGGCAACTGTCAGACACAGACGGGAACAAAAGGGTAAGTATTCAACAGGTGGTTCATTCAGAAACAGAGGCACGAACACAGGAACAACACAGGTGAGTAGTTTGCAGATATGAGCACGTTGACCGGATGGGGCGACGACGACGGGGTCTACCTCAACCCCGAGGAGCAGGATGGTCCGGATGGTCATGATGGAACTGTGAGGAGAGGGATCGAGGATGTCGTAACGGTTAACCCAAGAACGCTCCTTGAGCGGAAGGAGTTTACCCTCTGGGAGCTTCCTAGGAGTGTCAGCAACGGCACAGACTGAGCATCCCTTGATGTGTTGGGAGACATCTTGGGGCATGGATGGCCACCAGTACTGTTGCTGCAAAAGCGAGAGTGTACGTGAACTACCTGGGTGTCCAGAGCCCGGAGAGGAGTGTGCGAAGTCCATGAGGGGCTGACGATGTGCCGGGGGAACGTAGAGAAGCCCCTCAGGACCTCCTGGTGGAGCAGGTTCGGCGGAGTTAGCCTCAGAGATCTGCTGGTTGATGGTTTCAGGGTCCGTGTTCTCAGGATCAGGCTGGAACAGACGGGAGAGAGCTTTACAATTTTTACTTCCTGGACGGTAGGTAACTGTGAAGTTGAACCTTGTGAAGAACAAGGCCTAGCGGGCTTGGCGATGATTGAGTCTTCGTGCTTCTCTGAGGTACTCAAGGTTGCGGTGGCCAGTGATGACTTAAAACGGGTGAAGCGCTCCCTCCAGCCAGAGTCTCCATTCCTCCAAGGCTAACTTTATGGCGAACAGTTCTCTGTCATAGTTCTGCTCTGCCGGGGATAACTTCTTTGGGAAAAAGGCAAATGGATGGAGTTGTGGTGGTTCACCCTGCCACTGGGACAACACCGCTCCGACCCCGGTGGATGAGGCGTCCACCTCCACGACGAAAGGGAGTTCCGGGTTCAGATGGACCAGGATCGGAGCGGTGAGGAAAGCTTCTTGGAGCTGATGGAAGGCTTCTCGGGCAGATGGATTCCAGGACAGAGACTTGGGCTGGCCCTTGAAGAGAGAAGTGAGGGGTGCACTGAAAAGGCTGTAGTTGTGAATGAAACATCTGTAGAAGTTTGCAAATCCTAGGAAACGTTGTAACTCTTTGACGGTTGACGGAAGGGGCCAGTTGTGGATGGTGTCCACCTTCCTCTGGTCCATCTGAATGCTGTGTTGATCGATGATGTAGCAGAGGAAGTGAACGGAGGTGGTATGGAACTCACGCACTCCAGCTTGAGGTACAGATGGTGTTCATGTAGCTTCTCTAGGACCTGGGAGACGTGTTGGCGATGTTCGACCTGGTTCCGGGAGTAGATGAGGATGTCATTGATGTACACTATGACGAACTGGTGGAGGAACTCCCGGAACACCTAATTCATATGGTTCTGGAACACTGAGGGAGAGTTGGACAGGCCATACGGCATAACCCTGTATTCATATTGGCCAGATGGTGTAACGAAGGCAGTCTTCCACTCATCCCCCCGGCGGATACGAATGAGGTTGTACGCACTCCTCAGGTCCAGCTTGGAGAAGATGCGAGCTTAGAAGTGAGCCCTTGGTGGAAGGCTGTAATCAGCGTGGTTTCATTCCATCCGCTGGCAGCCATCAATGTGCGGAAGCGGAGTGCATACATACTCACGGTTTCTTCGCCTTGGTGTAAATTGAATAGTTGGTCGTGTACGGACAGGTCAGCTGTGCTTTGTCAGAAAACCTCTTGAAAATGGCTGAAGAAATCCCGAATAGTGGCTGTTACCGGAGCATTAGATTCCCAGAGGGGTTGTGCCCATTGCAATGCTTGTCCAGACAGCAGAGAGATGATAAATGCCACCCTGGCACGTTCCGTTGTGAAGAGATGGGACTGTGCTTCCAGATACAGCGAGCATTGGAGTAGAAACCCGCTGCAGTCCTTCGCCATGCCTGAGAATGTCGCTGGTCGGGCCATGGGACTGGCAGAGGCAGCTGAAGAAGATGTTGCAGTTGGTGCTGGGAGGAGGAGTGCTTGGCGAACAGCGTGCACGAGGTTGGGAGTGACTGCAGGTGACGTGCTCATGGATGGTGCTGTGAGGAAGGCAAACGGATCCGGGGTGCGATCCTCACCTGTGTTCGTGGAGCTCTGCATAAGGTCTGGTCTTCTGTCAGACACAGACGGGAACAAGAGGGTAAGTATTCAACAGGTGGTTTATTCAGAAACAGAGGCACGAACACAGGAACAACACAGGTGAGTAGTTTGCAGATATAAGCACGTTGAGTATAGTCACTTAGCTGAGCTATAACAGAGTCCTTTCTCTTTTGTAGAAGTATCAACGAGGGAAGACAAGACTTGACAAAGGAGTGGGAGCACGGAGACATCGAAGGAGAGGTAAGGAGTCCAGGTAAGTATAAACAAGACCAGACAATGAAGTGTGGGAAGTGAGTGTTCTTATAGTGCTGGTGTGATGAGGTGCAGGTGCCGCTGATCAGTACTCTGGTGATTGTGAACGAGTGGGCGGAGTGTGGAGATCCGGTGACGATGTGTGCTGAGTGTTGGTGGTGGGAACTGACTCCGCGACAGCAACCAGCTGCAGGCGATTTGAGTTTTCTCAACTTGTTGTAAATTGAACTTGTTACACAACCACAAGTTGAGAAGACTCAAAAATCTCCTCCAGCTGGTTTCCTTAAACTTTTAAGTTTTCTAAACTTTAATTTTTTTTTTGTATCACTTATTAGCCATTGGGGTTTTTCATTGACTCTTAATGCAGGTTATATATATATGCCAGTAGGTGGCGACAAGTAACTGTCTTTTTGAGTGATTCATTGAAACAATTCACTCAGCTGATGCATGCACGCAGGAAAAAATATTAGGCTAAGTCGACTTACTAATTCGTTAATAACAACTTAGTAAAGTGTGCGCACAATTTACTTTTTTTCCCCTTGCATGTCATGTGTGGCTCCATACAAAAACGCTGATTTATTCTTTAACAAAACAAGGGCCGACTTTATGGGTTAATCATTGAATCATTCACTCAACTGATTCATTTTAACTTACGTTTTGACTTACATTTTTTAAATATTGCTAGTCACTTTGTCTGTTCTTGCTCCACCAATGAAGAGTTGAAAATAATTGAAAATAAAAATCATTAACTTGGACACTATTTTTAATTGGTGGGTGAAAATAAACAAAATAACTTGTAATTTTGTTTTTTAATAAAAAAAAATCTTAACTTTATTGAACTGTTGTTTAGAAGTCTTGTTAATTAAGCAACATCACAATTGTTTGTCAAGACATTGGCTCTATGGATAATTTTTGCTCTGAGACAGTTTACAGTCAGTTATGAGGTCTTTTTTCAGATAAAGGTGGGTTTTACATTGACAGTATTTCTGTGCATGCTATGAGTTATATGATTTTGAATGATTTAACTGCCATCTGCATTGAAGTGGTCAGAGCTTTAATGAGGGCACAACATGAGATGAAGAACCACAGACTTCACCACTTACATAGGAAAGTTTAAGAATTACTGCAAGGGTCACAACAATTTGAATGAAAGATGATGTGTGTTATTAAGTGTTATTAAGAATTATGAAGTCAAAGGTCATGGTACACCCACCCACCAAAGCTCATCAAGAAGGTTACAGTCAGGTCAGATGATTGTGAGAAGGACTGAAGGACTGAAAAGGTGGAGATTTCAGTTGAAAACATTTGCATAATTTTATGAGCGTAATTGAGCACAAATCCAAAGATTATTAGTTCATTAGTTCTTGTGCAATTAAAAGAAAACAAGCAATTAAAAGTAAGAACTGATAACCAATAAAAACTAATAAAGGTTTAGTTATGGTCTTAATTTACCTTACTAAATCTACCATTTGTTTTGTTTTGTTTGGTGTGTCATTGCTGAAATACAGTTAAGCTTTAAATGCAAATGTTGTTCTGGCATGAATTCAAAGCATTGTTTCAAAAATATAATAGGATGAATTTATTTTAGACCTTAACAGAACATGCCCTTCATCTACTCCTCAGACCACCACCAGTGTTGGAGAAGCTGTTGCTACTATAACTACATTGAAGCTAATGACAGAAATCGACTGCAATAAATCTATGCCATTATATTTTGTGAGTTACAGCATATCAACAGCAGGTTAGCTATGGAGATTTAACATTTTATCTAGTAAATCACTAAACAATTCACTGTTTGTTTACTGTTTACTGGTTCAACCATTTCTGTTTAAAAAGACACTTAATATTTAGTAGTATTATCGACTTGACTGCACCAACACTATTGGATAAGAACAAAACTTAATCTAAATTGAGCTGGATATTGACACAATTGTCTTCTGCACCGTAAAAACAAATTTGTTCAGTTTACTTAATTCAATTGTGCAAACTAGTTGCCTTAATTCAATTAAGTAAGCTTAACTTAATTGTATCAAGTTACTTAAACCATTTAAGTTTTGTCAACTTAATTCTATCTGTGATCTGAGGAAATGTACTCCCAGAGTGCACTGCAGCATGAATAAATTAATTGCTTTGTTTTACTATTTTTGGCTTTATTTTACAATTTTATTTGCTGTCTTGTGTCAGTATTACCCTAATAATGACAGTAAATAAAACTGTAATTTATCTTATTAATTAAAAAAAAAAGGTTATTATTAAAATAATAATAACTTAATTGTTACCATTGTTGTGTTTTGCATGCTGAATGTTGAAGTCTGTGTGTGACTCAAGCATGGTGAACTGCAAGACATTGTCACAAATATTGAGGGATTACAGGTGCATCTCAATAAATTAGAATGTCATGGAAAAGTTCATTTATTTCAGTTTATTTCAACTCAAATTGTGGAACTCGTGTATTGATATAAATTTAATGCACAGACTGAAGTACTTTAAGTCTTTGGTTCTTTTAATTGTGATGATTTTGGCTCACATTTAACAAAAACCCACCAATTCACTAGCTCAATAAATTAGAATACTTCATAAGATCAATAAAAAAAGGATATTTTAAACAGAAATGTCAGGCTTCTGAAAAGTATTTTAATTTCTATGCACTCAATACTTGGTTGGGCCTCCTTTTGCATGAATTACTACATCAATGCGGCGTGACATGGAGGCAATCAGCCTGTGGCACTGCTCAGGTGTAATGGAAGCCCAGGTTGCTTTGATAGCAGCCTTCAGGTCATCTGCATTGTTGGGTATGGTGTCTCTCATCTTGCTCTTGACAATACCCCATAGATTCTCTATGGGGTTCAGGTCAGGCGAGTTTGCTGGCCAATCAAGCACAGTAACACCATGGTCATTGAACCAGCTTTTGGTACCTTTGGCAGTGTGGGCAGGTGCCAAATCCTGCTGGAAAATGAAATGATGGCATCTCCATAAAGCTTGTCAGCAGAAGGAGGAATGAAGTGCTCTAAAATGTCCTGGTAGATGGCTGCGTTGACTGTGGACTTCAGAAAACACAGTGGACCAACACCAGCAGATGACATGGCAACCCAAATCATCACTGACTGTGGAAACTTCACACTGCCTCTCCACTCTTCCTCCAGACTCTGGGACCTTGATTTCCAAATGAAATGCAAAATGTACTTTCATCTAAAAAGAGGACTTTGGACCACTGAGCAACAGTCCAGTTCTTTTTCTCCTTAGCCCAGGTAAGACGCTTCTGATGTTGTCTTTGGTTCAGAAGTGGCTTGGTACATGGAATGTGACAGTTGTAGCCCATTTCCTAATAATTTGAGATACTGATTTTTTGTATTTTGATGAGCAGCAAGCTGTAATCATCCAAATGAAAACAAAAAAGTCTGGAAATATTTTACTTTATGTCTAATAAATCTAGAATATATTAAAGTTTTACTTTTTGAATTAAATTACAGAAAAAAAAACTTTTTCATGATATTCTAATTTATATATTATATATATATATATATATATATATATATAAATATTATTTGCCCTGAAATATAGTTGTTACATATCATTCATACATATGCATACATACATAGCTTTGCAAAATGGTACTCAAGTAATGTTAACTCAGATTTTCTGAGTAACAAAGGCATAGCATGCAAACAGTACAGATTACTAAATTGTTTTAAGTAAGTTCAACAAATTGTTGGACATTAAGTAAAGTTAACTAAAAAGTGTTAGAACTGTTGGAGTTTACAGTGAGCTGTTTTATCTGTTTAATGACTGAACTTTGCATCATTGACACTGTTATTGAACTGAGTCGTATCAACATTGAACTGACTTGAGCTGAATAATGACAAATTGCCTTCTGTAAAGCTGCCTATAAGTGAATCAAGCTTGTTTTGAGGAACTTTGCACTATTGAACTAAACTGAATCTTGAATTTGACTTGAGCCAAATAGAGACATTATTATCTTGTGTAGAGCTGCTTTTAGTTGAATTGATTTAGCTTCAAAACTAATGAATTTTGTAACATTGACACTGATGTTGAACTAAATTGAATCAACATTGAACTGATAGAGCTGAATAATGACACTTTGTTTTTTTTTTACAGCTGAAATTGTGTTTAATAATTTATAAACATTAATACAGTTATTTTGTTATTTATAAATTATGAAGATGCTTTGAAATAATCTGTATTGTATAAAGCACTATATAAATAAATGTGATGACTTGACAACAATATAACAATATTAAGAATGTGTTAAGTTATTCCGCTACTTGTTAAGGAGTTAGCAGTGTTCACTACATGTGGTCCCTATGGCAGTATACGACTACTAAAGCCAGGTCCAACAGGCATGTAAGAGTTGTAAGTGTGAAGAAGGTCATTGCCTTTGGGTGCATCCATACAGAACTAAATGGGGATCTGTCATGGAAAAATCCATAAATGCAGTTCTTACCTGCCACTCTCATCCATATAACATGAGGTGGCACATCTGTTTCTGCTTATATTAGAGCCTTGACAGATGGTATTGCAGGTAGAAATGTACACACACACATAATTCCTTTCCAATGTACTCATCTGTTTTTGAAAGCAACAGGAATCCAGACAGAGGTCCTTTCACCACCTCTGGGTGCAGGCCAGCAACGCCTACTCTATACTGTATAGAATGCACATTAGGTTAGAGGCAGATTGAATTAAAGGCTTTGACATTATTCTCTGCTGTTAGAGGCTTCATGCTGCTTTCAAAGGCTTATTTTTTGTGACAATTTTCTGCGTGATGGAACCAGAGGGGTCATTTGAAAGTTTAATGCATGTAATCAACTGTTTTCTTTATTCAGGTCATCCATTATGATTTCCTGTTACAACACAGGACAGGTTTGCTACAGATGTGTGCGGCTTTGAAACAAGCCGGCAGCTAGAGTAGATTTCTCAGAAAGGTTTGTTCTGGACGGAGAGAGGCAGAGAGAAAGGGTTCTTTTATTGTAGAAATGTGCAGGACAAAATGTTTTTTCTGAGATACTTTACCTTGAAATCCATTTCTATGACCATAAATGCAGTTGTTATGAAAGGGCTGATTGGATAATCCCTTTCTTATTAAGGTTTAATTAGAAAAAAAAGAAGAAGAAAAAAGGTATGTAATTAAAATAAATTAAAGGTAACACTTTACAATAAGTTTTCATTAGATAACTAACTACTTTAGTCAACATGAACTAAGAATGAACAATGCTTCTAGTTCTACAACATTTATTAAAGCTGCAGTCTGTAAGTTTTGCCTCTTTGTCGCCATCTCTGTTTGAAACCTGCAATTGCAGTTATTTGCGTAATTTGCTGTCAGTCACCACATTTACGTCTTGGAAGTATGACCAAAATAAGAATTTTCATTGGAAAATGTAATCTGAAGGAGTAAGTAACAAATCTGCCACTTTTCTTTCGACCAGCTAAGAAAAAGTTGCCAGTGGTGATTAAATCTAACGATCACTTAGCTCATATCACATTAAACCATGCAAATTATTAATATTGTTATACTTTGTTCTCAAATTGTTAATGTTAAGAACATCAGCATTGCATGACTGTGTATTTAGTGTGTATTAGCGTTAGCTGTTAGCTGTAGATAAATTTAATTTTTCTAGCTGTTGTGAGAAAACGCTATAAATGATCCACTACTAGTAGCATTCTCAGATATAGCTGGGACTCGTTCTTTCTGTTTACAGACGTGACGTAATGATGCAAAGACGAATGGCTACATGCTTGAATTTACCACGGAAACCCACCAGTACTTTTTATTTTATTATTACATGCTTACCGTTGTGAATCGGACTAAGGTAAGGAGATAGGTTTAAACACTGACTGGTTTATTTACTTATTTATTTGATTTTGGATAATTTTTAACCAAAAAAAATATTTGTTAACATTAGTTAATGCACTGTGAACTAACATGAAGAAACAGCTGGATTTTTATTAACTAACATTAACAAAGATTAATAAATACTGTAACAAATGTATTGCTCATTGTTAGTTCATGTTAGTTGATTAACTCATGTTAACAAATGAGACCTTATTGTAAAGTGTTACCAAATTAAATTATTTAAATCGGTGCTCTAAGTTCCTGTTTACTTGTAGCCTGCATATATTTGACATGAAGTTTGTTTACTACTGCTTTTCTTTCGCTGTTTTTCTGTATCATTCCTTTTCATCTATATAACATTCTTTTGTTCATTTACATCCATATAACACTCTTGGATTCAATTGCATTGTTGGTGGGTTGAGCCAATACGCTGCTGCCTACTGCACTGCTCTGTAACCAGACCACTGTGAGTTTTTTTCTTCGCTGTGTGCTGGCTGTTATTGCCATGTGCTTGTGCTTGATGCAATGGTGTTTATCCTCGATCTGTGGCCCGGTAGCCACAGGCTGTCATGGTTTGTTTTATCACTCCAGCAGGGACTGATTGTTTGGTTTTTATTTTTCACTTGTACTCATTCGGTAAATGCTGGTTCGGTGGATAGATCAGCGTGTGTGATATACCTTTACTCTGAACTATGCTTGAGCTCTTATGGTGTGTATATGTGTGTGTGTAGGATGTATTATTTTGCTTGGTTTCTTTGTTTTGTTTACAGAAAAGTAAACATATTGTTATTATTTTTCAGAAACACCTAGATAATTAGATGACACAGCTGGTCATGTGACACCAGCACTGAAAGCTTTAGAAGACATATCTCAAGTGTAAATCATTTTAATGCCTCTATTTTTGAGTGAAACACCCACATCTCAAAATCCAACCAATGGATTTCTTTGTAGTTTTTCCAATATATTTATTGTAGTCAAAGTTTGTGCAGTACACAGTGACAATTTTCTCTCTAGTTCCTGTGAATTTATATACTGTTCCTAATACCATTTGCAGGTTTGCATTTGGACTTCATATATACATTTGCTATATGATTTGCTATAGGTAGTCGAATACTTTGTGAAGCCCATGTTGCAGGGCACGAGTGGGTGATTGAACCGTCTCAGGCAACAGGAAGATTTTCTTGTCACTCATTAAAACACTTTCATCATCTCCCTCATCAAAATTTCAGTCTATTGTTCTGAGATATTAAAAAAAAAACAAAAAAATCTTGATTGATTAAACCTTCCTGTCTCTCTCAGTTTCTTTACAGTTCCTCTATAAGGCAGCAGCATCTCGCCTCAATCAGGCGGCAGCTGAGAGTAAGTTTAGTCTTCATTAGAGGACACAGATGAGGCATCTGTGGGGAGATTAGGCCTGGTGTGAGATGGCACTTAGTCAACCCCCCTGCTGCTCTCTTCATCAGCTCCTGTTTATGAAAGGAGAGAGTGATGACGGAAGGTTCTCTTCTGGCTTCAGGCTCTGCTAATTGTCCAATAGGCCAGCGGCATATCATGGGACAGTGTGAAGACGTGACACTCCATCTTCATATGGCCTAAGTACAGCCTCCCTGCTGGAGCTAGTCATGCATTCAGGATGATGCTTTCTTTTGGCCTGTGTTTATAAAAATTGTGAGTTTCATTTAGGCAAGTTGAGGCAACAACATCACATGAAGATTGAGGCTAAATCCTTAAAAGGTTATTTTTAATTGCCAAAGTAGAGTTCTTCACACTGAGCTCTCGAAGATTCTCTTCACACTCTCTTGCAGCACTCCATCCTGCAGTGTAATGATATCATACCTGTCACAGTTATGTTCAGTTTAGTTCAGTTTCTTTCATGTCTGTATTAGTTCTCGGTTGTTTCTATGGTTTCTGATTAGTGTATCTTCATCCAACTGTTCCTGTTTAGTGTCCTCATTTACTATGAGTATTTCTTGTTCAGTTCTTGTCGGTTATTGTTTGTGTTGAATGTGTTTGTGACTTCCCTGAGTTTGCTACTTTAGACTGTATCACTAGACTGTATCATTTTTCTTGGTTGTGCGCATTCTACACTTAAGCTTGACAGAATAACCGATTACTCAGAAATGACTAAGAAAACAAACATGGACTGTGTCTTCTCCTCCTCCCCAGAAACTGAAATATGTTGAGGTATTTAAGCTGGATGCTCCGACACGGCGGCTTCTCCCTCACACCCTGATAACCTGAGACAATCACAGAGGTCATCCCAAAAACAGAACTGGATACCAACAACACCCCAGTCCTTCACAGAGCCAGGAGCGGACCTAGACCTGATAGATCTGTGGTCCACGGATCTTTTTCGCTGGTCCTGTCTGGATATTTGGATGTTCTGGTCCCTTCCGGAGATCTTCTTCTGCCTATGTCCCTGCTTGACTTTCTGGTCCCATCTCGAACACTGGTTACGGCCAGCCCCCTGGATCCCTCCAGTCATCCGATTCCCTGTTGCAAGCTCAGCCCCAAGCTTCTAGGCCTTCGATGTCGCCCTGGTCTGTCAACCTCTGTGCTTCGATGGTTCCTCCAATCACCATCGTTTGGTCTCCGCCGATCAGTCCCAGGGTTCCGTCCACCCCTTCAGTCATGACTCCACCGAAGCCTCTGCCCTCTTTCCTCCTATTGGACTATTTCTGTTATGGCACGTGGGTGTTCCTTCCGGGAGGGGAGCTTATGTCACGGTTATGTTCAGTTTAGTTAAGTTTCTGCCATGTCTGTACTAGTTCTCGTTTGTTTCTATGGTTTCTGATTAGTTAATCTTCATCCAGCTGTTCCTGTTTAGTGTCGTCATTTACTATATGTATTTATACTACCTGTTCTGTTCAGTCCTTGTTGGTTATTGTTTGTGTTGAACGTGTTTGTGTCCCCTGAGTTTGCTACTTCTTTAAAGACTGTATTACTAATCTTTTTTTCATCGTGCACGTTTTACAGTCATTTACGTGTGACAGTACCATGCTGATTCAGTTCAAAGTGTCAAAGCATCAAACCTCTTTTAATTCAAGGATGATCTGGTAATTAGTAAAACAATTTTTTAAATAATATATCTTGTATACAAATATAAATAAATGCATGGTACATAAATACATTCACATCAATAAATGAATAAATAAATGAATGAATGAATAAATAAATAAATAAACAAACAAATAAATAAAATGTAAGATGTTTAGAGAGATGACAGCTTTTTTGAGTCCACACCAATAAAATAATCAAAAAAAAAAAAAAAAAAAAAAAAATCACATAAATTGAACAGTCACTGAAATACGCTCAAAACCACAGTCACTGGCTTTCTAGCTTTCTTTACACATTTTATCAGGAAATAATAGGAGGATTGTGTGCTATTTGAAAACATAACAATCTTACAATGTAACAATAACCCAATAGCAGAAGCCTTATAAAATGTCTGATCAATCTTGTAAAAAGCTTATTACTGTGTTTCTCCAAATGCTACATTTCTCAAATAAAACTGTTTACAAGACTGCAAAAAGACTCAAGGATGTTTGAATTACTAGTATGTAATGGGTTCTTTGAAACTGACAGCAAAAGACCTTCAGTTTTAATGTGCTCTGATTCAATCATTTTATGCCATGTAGGTGAGTTATAATGCAAGCTTTGAAATTGCTAAACCATTTTGTTCTTTAGAATCCTTACTTTTAAATCTGTTTTTTAAAAGGCCACTTACTGAAATCAATGTTAAAGACAAATATTTTAAAATTGGCAAAAAATGTTCTTGAAATAAGTGCTTTAACAGCTTTTCAAATGTTTTTGTCATATGCCAGATTAAATGTGTGCAGGACACAGAAATATCTGTCTATTCCTGCTTTTCAATATTATAGGTCCATTTTTGTGCACTGAACTGGTTTTACAGTAGTAGAGAGTGACTTGTTTTACTTACATTTTGCATGTCTTCATTTATTATGACATATAAACAGCCTGTGTGAAGTTCATCAGCTGGGAGTGCAAGTGCACCTAAACAACGTCAGTATCCACTGAAATAATAATAACAATAATAGATTTTACGATCACTTTAAAAACATAAAAGGCTTTTCATATCAGTAAGTACCTCTCTGTTTCCACAAATTCTGGTGATTACTGTGACATGTATCCAGTCATTAGATTAACTATTCGCCTACACATCAAAGGCAGATCTATTTGGTTTCAATCTCATCTTGTTTCATATTTCCTGTCTATAGATTCCCCTTTCCTATTTGTCTTTATCATATTATTCCAGACACCCAGCATGAGATCCTGATGGTGCAGACGTATCTGAAAGTGTAGCACAGTATTGATCTGCAGAACATTGTGGCTTCCTACCTACTGCGCTGCTCTGCCTTTTTTAATTCCCTTGAAAAATTCAGTTTTGCATTAGAATGTAACAAGAAACAAGAGGAAGAGAGAAAAACTTTTCAGGACATGAGGCCTCATTTATAAAGTGTGCACAGAATTGATCTTAAGGCTGATTTATACTTCTGCGTCAAGTGTATGCCTGTAGGCTGTTTGTACCACACGTAGCCTACGGCGTAGCCTGACGTGCACCTCTTTATGTAACAACGCATCAATTCTACGCAGACCGCAAGCGCTGTGATTGGTCTGCTAGAACCCCTCCCACGGGTCAAAAATCTGGCACGGAGCAATAGGAGAAGAGCGAGCGTTTTCAACTTCCATAGGAATGAAAAATGCTCTGTTTTAGGGGACACATGCAGTCAAACTGCAACAAAAGTCGTTACCTATTTGCCACTTCTCTGCCGTTTCTATTTGTAAGCTTCTCTGACAACATACATGACAAGCTGCTTCTTCTTCGGCTTTTGCCTTGATACTCAACATTACCGTGGACACTGCCTACTAGTGGTCTGCATGCACGTCGACGTGGACAATGACGCAGAAGTATAAATGAAAACAGACGCATAGCCTACGGCGCAGAGGCTCTGTCGTAGGTCCAACACAGAAGTATAAATCAGCCTTTAGAGTGTGCGTATGCTTAAATCCACGCCAACACTCATATTTATACAAACTGTCTTTGACGTAGAAAAGTGATTAGCGCCACGTCAGGGTCCGAGCAGACGTATGCACTTTTCCTTGTCAGATTACTGCAGGTTTTTGGAAATCGAAGCTATTCTTGCAGCTCGCTAAGGATTTGGACGATGACTGTTGATCTTTTATATGTAAATGACATTAATTAGGTGTCGTTGACAATGCAGAGAACCGAGACCATTCAGCTGCGCACAAGTTCAAGATCATTTGCGATTTATAGATTTCACATCTGAAAGAGAAGCGCACGCTCGTTTTCTGTGTGTACGTTCATTCTATGAATCACACGTATGTACCTCTGAGGGGACATTCTGAAACACTTAACGAGAAAAATGCTTAACGTGGCTTAATGTACTAAATATACTATGTACAAAAAAAGCGTTTAATAACACGTTAAGCCGTTTTCTCCCATAGAAAACCGTTATAAGAAAACGCTTAACGTGGCTTAGCTAATGTACTTTAAAAAACGTTGAGATCATATTCAGGGCTCATCTGATTTTTTGTAAATAGTATACTTTATTAGTATGATGTTTAGTGATTTTTTTTTTTTTTTTTTAAATCACTGTCTCAGTAGCCTACATTAAGCCACGTTAAGCATTTTCTTATAACGGTTTTCTATGGGAGGAAAAGGCTTAACGTGTTATTAAACGCTTTTTTGTACATAGTATATTTTAGTATGATGATGTTTAGTGAGTTTGGTCTGTTAATATCACTGTATTAGTACATTAAGCCACGTTAAGCGTTTTTCACGTTAAGCGTTTTAGAATGTCCCCATCTGGGAAATGATCGTAAGATCAAATTTAGGACGGTTTCTGCGCAACATTTTATAAATGAGGACCATGTAGTGTGAAGAAAAGCTAAATGTCTGTTGAATGGTGTGAGAGACGGATAAAAACATCTGCTGATATTCCTGTTGCTATGGTGGCCGGAATAATCAAGAGCATCTGTGCATTTTCTTTTGAGAAAATTCCTCAGATTGACAAAAAATGTGAGAAATGCTGAGATATAATTTAACAACTGGAATAACAGGGAAAATGCTTAATCAAACGGACTGAACAGTCACTTTTAATTAAAATAACACAAAAGTATAGTGATGGCTTTTTTTTTTCTTTTTTCTTTTTTTCTCACTGCTGCATTTCCTTTCTAGAAAACTGATTGACATCTAAGACTGATTGAAGGATCATTAACATTCAACTGATTATCGCCATTTCTGTCCCAGAATGTCCCAGAACTTTTCTGTCTAATTTCTGTAGGTTCAGTTGCTTTTGATAATAATTATATGAGTCATGTGAATTATGACAAGAGCATGTCTTCATCAAGTCCTCAAACCATTCACACATCAACAGAAGCAGCCAAAGCCTCATTTAATGGCAGACTGTCTTGTTTTAAAGGTTTAATTATAAAAAGCTATGCTTGGCTGTAAGTAGTCATTTATTGCTTAACCACATTTCTTTAAATATAAAACAATTCTATTTGTTATCAATTGGATTGAAAGTAACAAGCTGGCATAATGCAGCCTAAATTGCAATTGAGGGATAAATAACTGTTAAACATTTATCAGAAACTGTCATCAAAATTAACAGTGTAAGAGAGCTGATGTTGAATATTGCTGCACACAATATTTTTTTTTGTTTATACTCTATAAAATGCTGGGTTGTTTCAACCAATGTTTGGGTCAAATATGGACAAACCAAATGTTGGTTAAAATGTTTGGTTTGTCTATACTTGACCCAAATGGTTTGAAACAACCCCGCATTTTTTAGAGTGTAGTTGAAACTAATGAAACTAATGTTTTGGCTTTAATATTTTGGAGACATTGGAATCATTTAGTTCCTGGATTTGCCTCAGGACTGTTTGATCCAACATCACTTGGAGTTCCTCTAATTAGTGCAGCTTATTATAATCATACTACAATGGGTGGCACAGAGAATGTACATGATTAATTGACTAATTAAGTTTAAGTCTCTGGGAGGTTTCACTTTAAAAATGAAATTCCCTTTTGTGGTGATGGCCTTAGAAGGATTTCCTCTTTTTGTGTTGTGCATTTTCCTTCTCTGTCCTTTGATCTTAGTTTAACCAAATTCCCTTGTTGAAAAATTTCAAGTACAGTCATGCCCTTAAATAACAATCAAAGCTTTGAATGGTCAAAAGTGCTTTGGATGAGTTAAAAACCTTTTAAAAAGAGTTTAAAATCAAAGTCATGTTGGTTTAGGTTCATCAGAAAACTAATCGTTCAACTTCATTTTATTTTCTATTTTTTCCTTTTGAGAACAAACCTAAATACATCCCGTGTGTAACATCACACATGTCTGTTTTTACATTTGTTGCAGGTCCAGCTAGTCACCAACCATGAACAGAAAACATATTTAACAAACATTATACAACAATAATCTTCACAGGAAATAAATAAATAAACAAACAAAAATATATTTTAAAATAATTATAAAAATAGAAAACAATTAACAAAACTATATAAATAAATTAATATTTTTAAAAGCCAATTTTTGGTGATAGCTTTTTTTTGCAGCTACAAAGAGTATTTGGAGTAAATATTTTCCCTCTTTAGATTTCCCCTCTTTCATATTGGCCCCAAAAATAGTCACCATGGGGTCTCTATTTAATTTTATAACCAATGTTTTCTCTGCAATATCGAATACTTCATTCCAAAAACCTGTTAATTTAGGACAAGTCCAAAATATATGTGTGTGATTAGCCAGAGCCTCCCCACAGTCTCTCCAGCAATAAGCCGTTTTGTTAAGATTGATCTTGGATACCACTATTTGTGATCTGAAAAATCGGATTGAGCATTTCCAGCGGAATTCTCTCTAAATAACCGAATTCGTTACTTTATGCAAGTCAGTAAAAATATTTCTCCAGGCCTCTTCATTTATTTCCTTGTTAAACTCATTTTCCTATTTGTTCAATATTATCTTTTTTTATATCAGATAAGTCCCGGTATAAAGTAGATACCGGTTTACCTGCCAACTCATGAATTCTTTTAAAATATTGTTCTACTGGTGATAATTGGTTTAGAATTTCTTTTCAATTTGGATGCTTGAGAAGAAAATTACTTATTTGAAGATCCTGGTAAACCAAACTCTAATTCCAGCTGTTCAAAAGTTTTTAATGTAGTACCAGCTAGCAGTTGATGAATAAAACGTAAATTGTACAGTCTCCACCTCTGAAAACCTGAATCTAGCTGTAGGGGCATACATTTCTTTAAACATGAGACAGGGCAGAGTCCCCAGTTAAAAGACCAAAACTCTGCTGAACTTCTCTCCACGCTAAAAGAGTAGTCATCGTCCACCTCCCTAAACGGCTATTACAGCTCTTCTTTTCACAAAAAGGAATAGCTGACAATGGCACACATGAGCAATTTGTCTTCTCTATTTCAAGCCATCCTGTATCAGACCTATCTGATATCCACATTGTCATAGCTCTTAACTGACATGCTAACCAATAGTATCTGAAATTTGGAAGAGCCCAACCTCCTTAAGATTTTTGTAACTGTAGAACCTTGTATCTAACTCTAGGGCATCTTCCCTGCCAGATAAATCTGGAAGTTAATCTATCCAACAGTGTAAACATGGACCTTGGAGGTGTGAGGGGTAGTACCTGGAATAGAAACATCAATCTGGGAAGGATATTCATTCTAATTGACTTGATTCTTCCAGCCATAGAGAGGGCCATCATAGACCACCTGTCGAGATTACTTGTAATCTTTTTAATGAGCTTAATATAGTTGACCTCATATAATTTATCTGAATTTAGGGGGATTTTTGCTCCCAAATACGTTATGCCTTCTCTTGGCCATCTAAAATGAAAGGAAACTTTTATGTGAGGGGAAATGTGTGCATTTAAAGCTAGGGCTTTAGTTTTATTAACATTAATTTTATATCCTGATAAATTTCCATATTGTTTAATGTCCCCATTAATATTGGAACTGAACTTAGAGGATCTGAAACATATACAAGGACGTCATCTGCATAGAGGGACAACTTGTGTACATAATTATCTATATCAATTCCATTCATTTGTGAGTTATCTCTAATAGCCTGAGCCAGGGCCTCTATACTCATTGCGAACAATAGTGGGGATAGAGGGCATCCCTGCCTTGTCCCCCTACTTAACTGAAATGGCTGTGACATTTACTCTGACCATGCTCTGTGGGTCTGAGTACAACAATTGGATCCACTTAATGATTTAGGGCCAAATCCAAATTTCTTTAACACCTTAAACAAAACAGGCCAAGATACGCGATCGAACGCTTTCTCTGCGTCTAATGCTAGTGCCATGCAAGGAAGTTGTTGAGAGGAGCTATATGTGATGATATTGAGTAGCCTTTGAATATTATCTTGCAAATGCCGCCCAATCACAAATCCAGTCTGATCTGGATTTATCAGATGCACAAGAATTCTCTTTATACGCCTAACAGTATAGATGTTAACAATTTGCAATCAGTGTTAAGGAGGGCAACTGGCCTGTATGAGGCACAATCCGTAGGGTCCTTCCCCTCTTAATGAATGACTGAAATGATTGCCTCCTTCCATGAATATAGCATTTTACCTGTTTCCATAATATGGGCATATGTTCTTTCTAATAAAGGACTTATAATGTCACTAAATGCTTTATAAAACTCATTTGTATACCCATCTGTCTCAGGGCTTGTATTATTATTACATTTTTTAATGGCTTCCATTATTTCTTCCTTTGTTATGGGGTTATCAATTACGTTTGAAGTTAAAATGTCCATCTTGGGGAGGTTAATTTTATCTAAATATGATTTTATTTGTTCTGCGTCTGAATAAAGGTTTTTATAAAAAGCAGCAAAGGTCTCTGAAATTTCAGCAGGTTTATACAAAAAAGGTTTATCAGCAGAGTTGGTCTTAATTTTTATTTTAATGTTTAAACATATTTTATGTATAATACATAAAAATAAATGTTTATGTATTTAAAAAAAAAAAAAAAAAAAATCAACGGTTAGCTCTGCTCCCATCTTCATAAAATTTTTGCTTCAAAAATCTTTGGTTCCTCTCTATTTTTTCTGTGAGTAAATCATCTAGCTCCCTTCTCACCTCCTTGAGCTGTTTTAGATTCTCTGTTGTTGGGTTTTGCTTATGCTGTATTTCCAGAATTTTTATTTTTTGTTTGAGTTTGTTTTGCTTTTCTATCCTCCTTTTTTTTAATATGGAAGAACATTAAATAATTTTCCCTCACAGCTTTAGCCGCCTCCAATAATGTTATGGGTGATGTGTCCGGTTTATCGTTAAGATCTAGGTACTGTTCAAATTTGTGTCTTATATATGTTTTAATCTCCGGCCTTCCTAATAATGACGTATTTAACCTCCATCTACTACATAAAGGTCTTTGGCCAACTTCCAATATCAATGACACAGAAGCATGATCAGATAATGAGATATTATGAATTTCACACTCTCTTGCTCTATAGATTTCACTTTTTGGCATAAAGAAGTAATCTATCCTAGAATATGTCCCATGAGGATGCGAGAAAAAGGTATAATCTCTTTGCTTTGGATGTAAGAATCTCCAGATATCTAAAAACTTGAGTTCCTCACAAACATTCTTAAGGGCTTTGGCCATTGATGTCTGAGGTGAGGATGAGGGTGGATATTTACCTAATAACAAAAAGATCGAACAATTAAAATCTTCCCCAACCAATAAAAGGCCCTTTGCTTTTTCTGCTATTACACTAAAGATGTTTTTTATAAATTGTGGTTTATTGTCATTTGGTGAATATAAATTACACATGGTTACCCATACCCCCTCTATGGTTCCATTTACTATCATATATCTCCCCTCTTTGTCTTTAAATATTGAACTGCACTGACCGGTGTAATAAAATGGCTACTCCTCTCTTATGGCCTGAACTGTAAGAAGAATAGTAAACCTGTGGAGCCCAAGACTTACTTAATTCCTTGTGCTCGTCATCTGATAAATGTGTTTCTTGGAGGTATACAATATCAGAGTGCATATTTTTAAGCTGATCCATAATTTTTTGCCGCTTAATTGGGTTATATAAACCTTTCACATTATAAGATACTACATCATAACCCTTCATTTACCTTGTCATATTGGATTGCACTTTACTCTCCTGTTTTAACCAACTTAACACTCTAATATTACTGAACTTGTCCCTTAAAACATGACTTAATAGTATTACCTGTAAATGTACTGTTGTAAGTCCCACTCTTTTAATACTCTTACAATAAAGAAAAAGACATTAAACATTAAACCAAAAATAAATTAAACCTATAATGACAAGGAACAACAACAAAGAACAATATATTGTGGTGTCTGAAAGAATATAAATACTTCCACAACAACAATCCCCCCAGAACCATGGGATTCCTTTAGCCATTTTTAACTGAGATGACAAGTTTAAGGTTTATCCCAAGCAGCCCTATTGGTGCTTGGGCATTCACTGCCTGATGTAAAAGGCAGTAAAGTATGTAATCTATTAAGATGCCTTTACACAGCCAATTTAAGGCTGCTCTGAAGCGGGTCTGTGTCTGCTCAGAATTCAGTGTAAAGACGCAATGCCGCATTAAAGCAGACCTAAAATACGCCGGGTCTGACCCACCTCAGCCCCTAGTATCAAAAGCGACTCTGATACTGTTCTGATTCAGTGTAAATGAACGCGAAATATAGCCGCCCTAAACTACGTCACTGTCATGACAACCAAAAGCATTCCAATCAGCTCAGGCGGCGCGAGATTCAAGAAGCTGGAGACGAAACATATAGGGCGAATTTAAAAAAAATATATCTACCAACAAGGGGCAGTGAAGTAAAAGAGTTCTGTACTCACATCGAGACGCAAACCACCAAACAGCAGAGAATCGTTGTGTGTCATCAATTGGTTTGTAATCTTCCTATGAAGAGACTGTCTGATCAACGCGCTGCTACATTTCTCTCAGATATGTAAATGCTTAACGCAATCGGCGTCGCTGTGATTGTGCATTGTTATATTATATTCCAAAAATCATCTCCTTGAGGACGATATTTCACCCACACACAACGGTCTGGTGACATCTGCTGTCCTGCCTGACACATGCAAATGCTAGTAGGCTATCATTTGTTGTTTATGGCTCTTTGAAAAAGAAAATAAATAAAAAATAATCAAATCGACCTCTTTTAATTCTGTGGTGATCTACCTAGTGTAATAATGAATAATTTTTTTGTAGCATTTGTTCCAACTGCAACAATTTTTATTAAGAAAAAGAAAATAACTATCCGTAGCACAGAATTATGACAAACGTCAAAGCGTGAGGTGGCTATAGCACGCAGAGGAAATTAATTTAAAAATTCGTATTTTTTTATTTCGAGTTTTATTTCATTGTTTATTATTTCATTATTTTTAAATTCATTTTGTTAAAACTGTAGTTTTAAAATAGTTCTGTTCAAAGCATTGTTTCCCGCGATTTTAATTCCTGTGTAAATGCATTTATGCCGCTTCAGAGAAGCATTAAACAGTCTATCTAAATGCACATTTTTGTGATTTTATGCCACTTCAGAGTTGGTTTCTGTGCCGCCTTTTCTGTGTAAAGATGCCTTTTAGACTATTAAACGCTATGGATTATCTGCTTCGAATTTCCCTTCCAAGTCCGCCCTTTTTCATGAATCCGCAAGTTTGTGTAGTAAGGAAAACTGTTTACATAGGACAGTCTCTACACTTTAAAGTCCGTACAACTTAGTTGCCTGAGTATATTATTCACTTTGAGAGAGATTCAATATCCCCAACCAGAGTTGTAGATAATTGTGTCTCCTCGCATTTCCATGGCAGCAAGCCCAGCTTGAACAAGTCTCTTTCTCGCATCTCGGCCTCTGAAAGTTTCGCTTGGATCCCCAGATGTTGAAGACCTTCCGCCGCCTCCCAAGCAGGGCTGTAACTCACTTCTCCATCTTCAAGCTGAACTTTCAGTATCGCTGGGTAAGGTGACTTAAACTTGATCTTACATTCTTTCAGCTGCTTTTTGATGTCTTTATACTCTCTTCGTTTGCGTTGTACTGAATTGGAATAGTCATGATCCAGTGCGACATGGCTCCCATTAAACTGCAAATCCTTAGTAGCCCAGGCTTTGTGTAAGACCCTCTGTTTCATCTGAAAATGCAAAAACTTAACCAACTAATAGTTAAATTAGTACTGTACTTGTTAAGCTCACACATTTTGACTTCTTTGGACTTAACATTGTGAATTCTTCATGTTTTCATTGTTTACAGAACAGCATCCATTGCTGTGTCTCTGATTAGATAAACATGCAGACAGAATATGTAAAAAACACATCTCAGGTTACGTATGTAACCATGGTTCCCTGAGAACAGGGAACGAAACACTGCGTTTGAACGCATATGGGGAACGTCATCACGTGAACCAGTGTCTAAAGGCAATCATCAAATCTCACCAATCCTATTGGCCGGCGACAGCCTATGACATCATTATAGACGCGACCTGGAAGTATACAGGAGTGCCTAGAGAAGCAGTCAGTACCTTATCGTCTGAAGGGACTGTTCAGCAGGCAGCCCCGATGCATGGCACATAACGCAGTATCTCGTTCCCTGTTCTCAGGGAACCATGGTTACATACGTAACCTGAGACGTTCCCTTTTGAAAGGGAACTCTACACTGCGTTTGAACGCATGTAGGGAACGATATACCCATGCCGCCATGCTTGAGAGGAGTGCATGCCAAAAAATGGCGAGACAAACGTCAGAACTAGCAGCTTCAACTGAAGTGCCAGAACCACTCCAATGACAGCACTCCCTATGGCCAACAGCCCAAGCTAAAAGCCTTAAAGAGGCCTTCCACAGAACTTCTTTCCTGAAGAAAAGAGGGTACCTCTAAGGGAACGTAGCCAGGGGGCCTGAAGGAACTAGCCAGTCACTTGTCAGGGGAACAAAGTCAACCCTGAGCTATCAGGGAGGCCGACCTGGTCTAATTAAAGCAACCTAGTCTTGGCCAACAACCTGTCTGATCACAGAGTCTCAAAACACATTCTTCAGAGAAAATAACCAGTAAGAGTGTGTAGCGATTGAACTAATTAATTAATTAATTAATTATCTCAAATTATGGGTGAAATATATATATATAATTAAATCATAACGCATTATGATCAAATATAATATAAATCGACCAAAAATGGAATTATGCACATATATTGTTAATTAATTACAAAAGATTATAATTAATTACATATATGGTTCATGATTTGTTATAGTTTAATAGTTAATTTAGAAAGACTGGTCTAGTTTGTCCAGCAAACTATCAGTTTTCCTTATCGACTATGGCCGCAAGAAATAATTTCCTATTCTAGCATTGAAAGCGTAAAGCAGTTTGCAAAATCGAAAGTGACTTGATTTTCTGAATAAGCAACAGAAACAATTGAGCATGAATATAATGTATTTAATAGATACGAACTACAAATATATAACTAAAATACAACAAAAGAACATACATAGAATAAAACGAAAGTAAAGTCAAGAAAACAGAGGTGATCAAAGAAATGGCAAAATTACAAACAGTTAAAACCTTTGAGAGCCAGCAAGGAAACTCAACTTACACATGGAGCTTAAAACACTTCGAAAGGAATGATTCTTTACTTGCATAGGTTTAGGTGCTGTGGTTACTTCGTCTTTCTGCAGGAGTTTCAGTGCGTGCAATCTGGAGCGATTGGTCCTTTTTCGAGGAAGGGTTCTTCGGTGGGATTTTCAAACAAGGTTTTAACTTAAGAGTAAGATAACCAAAAAATAAAGAAGAAAGAGTCTGTCTCCTAGGTGATGAAGAGTGAAGGCTTCTGGCAACGGATGAAGAAGGCTTGACAAAAGCAAAACTTGTAGCCTCGACGTGTGACGTTGTGTTTTAAGGACAAACAAACCAAAACGCCTTCGTTGGATGCGCCAGCCAATGGCGAGGGTGCAATTTTGGCGGTCAAACTTTTTCTTTGTCTCCATTTACGACCTAATTTGCATAGTATATGAGGTGTCAGATTGGAGTACATTTTCTTTGAAGTACTATTAAAAATAGAAAAATGCATTTTACAGTAATTTAACATTCATTGTTAATTAGAACATTCGGAGAGGTTTAAAACAAAACTAAACATGCTAGCACTTTTAACCCTTACCAATGAGGGGAGTAACACTCTGCTCAATACTAGGATCTACTCAGCGCTTGATTATTTGCACTGAGGAGGCTGTGCACTCTAAAGGAACCCAACACAGGGGAGTACATTTACCAGCCTAGGGACTGATCCTCAATAGGGAGGCCTCAGAGAGGCCTTCAACTACTGACCAGCTTAGGGAGCTAAGTGCTATGCAGGACAACCCTCAAACGAGGGGAGTACAGGGCTCAACCTAACAGATAAACCGTACTGTAGGCACAAATCTTGGAGGCCCAGGAAAGGGCCTGCAACATGACAGAAATTCTGCATCCTGTAGAAATACATCACAGCAACCTTGCGAAAGGCCAACATGTGAAAACTACATGCTCAAGCTTAAAGGGCGGCCTGTGAAGGCCACATACCTAGAACAGCTCGCTTGCTGAAAAGCAAGATCCCACAAACATGGAACTCGTTCAAAATGGAACAGAGTCAAACTAGCAGATAAGACTGTAGAGTGCCCACATAACAGTCTACCTCAACACAATCCAACAAGCAGTGTACTCAGTAAAAACACTTTTTACTCTTTTAAGCAAGAGGAGTACAAACATACGGCATCACGCTCTGCAGGAGGCTCAAAAAAGGACTTACGACTTCCAGAAAGACACGTAGCGTCAGCTCGTGGCAGTGCTCTAAGCTCTAGGGAGCCAAATATGATAACCAAACTCTCCGGTGAGGTTAACTAATTTAACTTGACCTGAGCCACCATTCCACCAGGCAATGTACTCAGTAAAAGCACCTTTTACTCTTAAAGCAAGAGGAGTACAAACCTACACCATCATGTTCTTGAAGGAGGCCCAAACAGGGCCTGCAACTCAGAAAGACACGTGGCGTCAGCTAGTGGCAGTTATCAAGATCTAAGGGAGCCATAATTAGAACCAAACTATCCAGTGAGGTTAACTATTTAGCAGTGTTAATTTTGACAGCAAATTTTGATTTAGTTTTAGTTTTAGTCATAGTCTTTTGACTAAAATGCCATTTAGTTTTAGTCATATTTTAGTCATCGGAAATTGTTTTAGTTTTAGTCTAGTTTTAGTCGACTAAATATCATAAGATTTTATGATATTTAACTAAATTAGATTTTAGTCGACTAAATCTACTGTAGATTTAGTCGACTAAAATCTAATTTAGTTAAATTGTAATGCATTAAGCATTTCTCTAACAATACACAGATCCTATACACTGATATAGGTACATCTGATATTCCCCAAACTGTTTATGTTTACCCAACTGTACTTTGCTCGCCAAAGCGGGTGGTTTTTGACCGTTCAAGTGCAAAAAGACATGAAAGAGCAAAATTCAGTACTTTTCAGGGATTGACACACTTATCATTGAGGTACTATTATAGTTTTCATTTAACATCTTTATCAGATTTGTTTTTTAGTTCTTCTGCTTTCATTGTAATTTTCATTAAAAGTTTTATTATTTTTTTTTAATTTTTAGTTTTTGCTTTTAAATGTCTATACGTTTTTATTTCTGTTATTTTAATACCTCAGGTTAAGCTAAAGCTTAGAAACTAGATGAAATAAAATAAGTTTACATTTTGTATATATTTATTTTTTATTTCAGTTAACGTTTATTTCAAGTAATGAAGATCTCTTTGGTTTTAGGTTTAGTTAACTATAATAACCCTTATACTTGTAAAATATATTGAATAATGTGTCAAATAATGTTCTTAGTCTTTCCTTCCTGTGACAGAAGATACAGTAGTTTACTATGAATTAAATTAAATACAGTTTATTGTGTAAACAAAATAACAATAATGACCAGGAAAAAATAATCATTATAAACCATTCCGAAATACACCATGACTCTTATTCTGAAATGTCTGCAGTCTGCACTGTAGCAGGCTGCTCATGAGGATGATAAAATATGCATTCTTACAACTGTCTAAAACATACTACCATATAAACATTGTGTAGTAAACATTGTCATAATTCATCAACATTAGCTTATAAGCAATCGCTTGGCATAAATGTGCGCTATTCATTAATTGCGAAGCAGTCTGAAGTGCTGCTGCGCGAGCCTATAGAGTGTGCAATAGGGCTGTGAATCATTGGATATACAGCGAATCGATTCGATTCACGATTCATGGGTGTTCGGTTAGATTCGAGAACGATTCACATGCGATTCGATTAGATTGATTCGATTCTCCTTTTTAATATGCATTCATAGGGTTATTGAAATGCTTCTCTTAATGTGTCTTAGTCAGGATGAGAATTACACAGTGACCTTCAGGTGGTTAGAGAGTGGGGGCAAAAAACAAAACAAAACAAAACAAAAAAAAAAACTTTTGTCCATTATTAATGTTAGTTCATGTTAGTTCGTAATGATGCTACATACATTTATTTTAATGGCCTATAAAAATTGGCATTTGTGGAAATTTACATAAGCCAAAATTTTAAAAGGCTTTAAAAGTGTTGTTAGGCCTAGTTCACGCTAACTATAGTGTAGGATAGTGTTAATGGCTACACAACCTTATTAAAGTGTTCCAGGTACATTAAATATACTACTGTAATGCTTGTATAGAATATCATGCACTTTTCCAACTAATCCTAAACTAACTTTTCTTCACAGGATTGTAAGAAAAGTCCTCTTTGTCCTCTTTATATGGAACATTTCCCTGAAAGAAAACGCTGGTTGTTTACTGTTGCTGTAGTAACGAATGCAACTTTAATGAGCATCTGACTGATAGATAAACCGCGCGCTCTTATTCCAGTGTTGTTAATGTTGTAGTTACTTCAGCAGTTTCCTTCGTGCATTCAGTTTAACAACATTAAGTTCATAATTTAATTTATCATTCATTGAAACTGTGCGTATGCATTTAGACACTTACATTATGTGTTTGGTCCGCCCATGCAATAAATGCGTGTCCTTGAATAAGCGGGGATTTACCATTACTTCAACTGCTCAGGTAATGTCAATGGTATGACCCATTTCCGTAAATCTTAAGTATTTTATCTTATGGAAAATAACGGTGACGTTTTATTGCAACAGTGGTGACGCAATGACTTGGCAGCTTTATCAGCAGTGTGACTCAGGACTATTGCTATTATAATAGAGAGCTGTCATCTGCTCATGTGAACAACAGTGGCCATCCTGAGGAGAGCTCAAACGTGGGCTGCTCAAAAATGTGCTAATGAGAGCTACGGACGGAGTGCGAGCGCAATCCAGTGAAAGGCGGTAAAGAGTGCAGCGCGTATCTGTGGAGGAGAGCTGTGAGGGCGCGAATGACGGCGCACAATGTCTCCATTAATTCGCACATTTAGTAATTAAATGTTTATATATTTTAAAGCACTTAATCGCTATAGAATCGCGAATAATCCGATTCTTAACATTTTACATCGATTACTGACTGAAATTAATGATTCACGATTCAAAAAACATGTTTCAAGATCGATGCATATGCATCGCCATGATTTGTAATCGATGCATCGAGAAAATGAGTGAATCTTTACACCCCTAGTGCGCAATAGCGCCGCGTTTCCCGCGGTTAGATCCGCACATTACACTTCAAATGTGCGCATCTTCCACACAGGACAGCAGTCCTGACTGGATATCTTCCCAAATCATCCCTCTCTTTCATTTTCGTTTTGTTTTTATTCGTTGATGAAAATTAGAGTAGATTTTAGTCATAGTTTTAGTCATTCAAAACGCATTTTTATTTAGTCATTGTCTCATTTTCGTCCGTGAAAAAATGTTGTTGACATTTTATTCGAAAATTCGACATTTACTAAAATTATTCGTCAACGAAATGAATGCTGCTATTTAGCTCAACCTGAGCTTGATTCTATTCAACACATTCCAACAGGCAATGTACTCAGTAAAACACTCAAGCTCTTTAAGCAAGAGGAGTACAACTACGTCAACATGCTCCGAAAGAGGCCCAAACAGGGCCTACTACTCCAGAAAAACACGGCCAGTGGCAGTGTCAAAATAAACCAAACATACCACCGTGCAATGTACTCAGTAAAATAAGTTTTTACTCTTTAAGCAAGAGGAGTACAAACCTGCACCATCATGTTCTTGAAGGAGGCCCAAACGGGGCCTGTGACTCAGAAAGACACGTGGCGTCAGCTAATGGCAGTATCTAAGCTCTAAGGGAGCCAAACATAGAACCAAACTTAACCAGTGAGGTTAACTATTTAGCTCAACCTGAGCCTGATTCTATTTAATACATTCCAACAGGCAATGTACTCAGTAAAACACTTAAACTCTTTAAGCAAGAGGAGTACAAACTACACCAACATGCTCCGAAAAAAGCCCACACAGGGCCTACTATTCCAGAAAAACACGGGCCTGTGACAGTGCTAGTTCTAAGTGAGCAAAACTCTGACTAAACATCTACCAACAAAACTTGTGATACACCAAGCTATTGTGCTCTGAAGGAGGCGCAAACAAAGCCTTCCACTCCAAACAACACAATCAACATCTTGTGGCAGTGTTCAAACTCTAAAGGGAGTCATATAAGAACCAAACTGAATAGTGAGGTTCACAAACAAACTCAACCTTAGCAATGCCTTCCAACAGGCCATATACTTTAGTAAAAAAGTAAAAAACACTTTTTACCCTCAATAGCAAGAGGAGTACAACCAAGTCACCATGCTCTGAAGGAGGCCAGCAAAAAGCCTACTACTACCGAAACCAGGTGCTAACCTGTGGCAGTATTATAGTTATAGGGCTCACATTGTGTAGGGCAAAATAGAACTAGAGCATTAACAACCTTGAGAAACAGGGGAATGCTTCACTTTTCATTCATACTACCCTGAAAATGTGAATTTCAAGGGTGGGCGCTTTTCACCAAAGACAGAAACATCTGTACTGAACCCTAGGGAACATGAGCTAAAGAAAGCTAACACTGTTTCACTCAAGGGTCAACCTAATTCAAGGGGTTCAGGGGAAAAGACTAAACAAAGTATAGAATGAAAAGCTCTAGAAAAGTGGGGCCACAGCAACACTAAATTTTTTTTATTCACATAGTGATAAGGGGCCTTCCACCTGAGACAACGGCACCAGGGAGACTTAGCAATAGTCTGCTACCTTAGCGGCTGTCTATCCTGCACCTACACCAAAGGGGTAATGGGCCTTGGCCTGACAACTCTGATAAGGGGGGGCCAGAACTAGGAAAACTACACTCTTCTGACAGAGGTAGTTCTAGCCTAGGCTATAGCTTCCAGCTATAGCTGTGGGCCTATAAGGCCACACATAAGCATAGATCTACCTGGGGCTAAAAACTTAACCTCTAAAACTCTCAATAGAGAAGAGGCAACTCTGAAATAAACTCTAAAAACAAGAGCTCAGAGGAGCGATACTCAACCCAAGTCAAACAATGTCAGACGGCCCGAGGGCCGACACTTAACATAGATCTATCTGAAGTAAAGAGTGCCAATCTCTAAACAAACTCTAGCTTTGACCAGAGGAGAAAGCTACTCTACCAAATGGTGGCTGAAAAGGTGGCCATAAAGCCAACACAAAGATAACCAACCTAATGGGAACTTCAGGGCCCTAAATTCCCCTTCTATTTCTTTTAAACACCCAGGAAAAAGCTATACAGGAAAACTAAGGTCGATATATTCTATAGCATAAATATAGACCAAGCTTACCTTCCTGCGGCTCGAAGACCAAAGACTCCTATCATGGAAGGGATGGAATCCATGGTTCTTTTAAGCCTGAAAGAGCCTTTTCATCAGAAGGCGAGCCATCAGAGAAATAATCATCAAATATTCAATATTCACCAACCCTCAGCCTGACTGTAAGAAGCGCCTGAGCGTGTTTAAATTTTTTTTTCCACTATTCACTATTCAGGAGGTGGAATTCACCCATTTTTGGGTGAAACTATGCCTTTAATTACACGGAATCAACCTGAACATTAGGTAGATCAAGGGTCAGATCAAGTGGAAATAATGTAACGATTGTACATTGCCCTTTTTTACAATTTAAAGTTGAGAATTTATAATTTCAAATTAAATACCAAGGCTGAGAAGTAGGTGTCCTGCAAAAATCCCTCTCAAACAACAAAGCAACATTCCTATCCTTTGCGTTGGTGATTCTGTCCATGTCTATTCAAACACATAGCTATTTCCTGGGTGTCCAGTGATGTCGCTTCTGCAATTACAGTTGGCACGGTAACCTGTAATCTACTGAAAACAGGAAAAACTGACACATTTGAAATGTCTCCAACTTTATGTATGAATGCACAACACCAGGGCTTGACATGAACACCCGCCAAATGCGGGTAGATTTCAGCTGTGGCAGGTAAGACAGCCGCTCCCACTAGCCACTTTGGCGGGTTGAAATAATTTCAGCCTACACCCTAATCAAAGGTAGCCACGCTTGTTGTAGCACAAAATTACAATTCAATCACAATTTGTTATCGATGAATGTGCCGTTAGTGAAGGTGGGATAGGCGGAATAGCGCTGAATGACTCACAACAGAAGTGCTCTCTCACGTGCGCTCTCTCTCTTGCACGCGCACGATCAGTTCTCCTTGTGCCTAAATATACACACAGATGTCAAAATGTTCATCGTGTGGAGTATCTTATGTGGATACAGTCGGTTATGGCTTAGGTGGACGTAAACAGGTGGGTAAAAATTGCATATGTGTCAGTATATTACGTCCATGCATTCAGCAGCCCAATTAAATACCTGTCTGTCATTAATGTTAATCAAACAGTTAAATAAATGTATACATGTTAAATAAACCTACTGTATCTGAAAAAAAAAAAAAAAAGTTTATTTAGTTTACTATTGTATTGGTAATTTGCTATTTTTTTAAATTCATTTTATATATCCTGACAAAAAAAAAAAAAAAACTTTATAAAAAAATAAAATTATAAAATGTCTCATATTATGGTCATATTGCCCAGTTTATACCAGCTGATATACAATGTATTTTTGATTTAGGTGGTCAATCTGCATCTGAAAAATTGAAAAGGTTTTAAATCTAGCTAAATCAAGTAAAATGACTCAAAATCAAGTAATTTTAGCATGCCAAAGTCAACTTTAATCATATAAAATGTAATTTCCCAATCAGCAAAATTGTGGCCAGTGAAAGTGCTGAGTGGCTAGTGACTTTGGAAAACCACTAGTCACAGTGGCTGGTGAATGAAAAAGTTAATGTCAAGCTCTGCACAACACATCATTTTTTGTTGATGTGAGCCACGCTCTCTAGAACCACTTTCTGTCTGTTATGTCAGAATTGTGAGATAAAAGTAAGAGAGATGTAAACTCACAATTACAAAAAATAGAGTCCGAATTGCAAGTTTATATCTTGCAATTCTGACTTTTTTTTTCTCACAATTGCAACTTTATATCACACAATTCTAAGAAAAAAAGTCTGAATTGTGAGATGTAAACTTGCAATTGTGAGATAAAATGATCTTTTTCATTAAATTCCATGGCAGAAACACGCTTCCATACTTCCTTGCCCTTTGCTGGATTATAAAATGTCTTCTGTGGTGCTGGGAAAAACAAATAATCTGTAATCTAATGTGACAGACAGAAGCACACACATTCACACAGACATTGTCAGCTGTTGGGGCATTTCTGGAGGGAGACAGCTAAGTGCTGTGTTCTAGAACCCTGTTTTACCCACCCCAAACCTTTTGATAGTAGTACCACAGCAATAGGGCATTTTCCCCTCCAAAACAGTCTATTTTAGAACCTCCCCGTCCTTGACAGATCCAGAGAGATTTCCCCAGCCATCTGTGTTATGTGTAGTGACTGTGTGTAGGATTCCCTGAAGGGTTTTCTAGCTTTCATGTGCTCTGTTTTCACAGTGGAAGTAAAATAATCACTTTGAGAGGCAGGATTAAGAGCGTGTGCTACCACAGAGATTGGAGTTCTGTTCTAATTATGCTAAAGCTGGTTTAATATTTTTCAAGAATCAAAAGTTACCGAACCATGTCTCAATTGTCTTACAGGTGTTTAATTACTGTTTAAGTGGTAAATATTCATATATTCAAAACCTTTTTGATTCAAAGGTTTCATTTTGTGTGTGTGTGTGACCATATAGGCAAGATTATATAGGCAACCCTACATGGTGCCAAAATTGTCATATAAAGTAATAAAAATGTCTTCAAACTCAAATCTAAAACTGAATACTATTAGAACCACATACAACAAAATGCTAAATTATTAACATGACATACATTGAAGTAGCAGTACTTCCACTAATGTTCAAAAGTTTGAGGTCAGTAAGATTTTATAAGTCTCTTATGCTCACCAACACTGCATTCATTTGATCAAAAATACTGTAAAAACAGTATTGTGACAAAAAATACCAAATTCTGTCATGAAACTCTAGATGGCGCAGGCTGATGGGTCCTTAAGGCAACCTGATGATATTTACATCATTAACTAAATGGCACAAGCTGATTGGTGCATGTTGTATCTGCAGCCAGTGAGCTTGCTGCTTAACATTTAAATAGTGGGTTATGCTGGAGTGAGCGGCACGCGAGCAGCGCATATTTTTTTCTGGTGCGCATGTTAACCAATGGATGCAGTGAAGCGGGGGTTTCGGCGCTGAATCTATTTTTGCTGCGCTGCTGAAGCTTAATTAAAGTGAAAGCACACTTCTGATGGATAAAATAAATATGATTTCACACAAAAAAGTGCTCAAAATGCACAGAATAAATATGTCTATTGTGTTTTAACAAGAATTTGACTTGAATTAAAAATATTTATAAAATATTTAAAATTGTTTTAATTATTCAGTTTGGATGTAAGTATGGTGTATTATAAAAAAAAATAAACTAGCCAGAAAATATGATATATAAACATTCTTTTAGTTATTACACAGATAGCTATATAGGTTCCTGCACTACCCAAATCAAACTCTTGCAAACATATGCACATGGCAGATGATGTAAAACACAAAGCTTACCTCATTCGTGTGCAGCAATAGATAACACAAGGCTTTTATTTATTTGTTAGGCTATTTTAAGTTTATATGTGAATGTTGTAGCCTACACCTACCAATGTTAACAAACTTTCAAAACTATCAAGTTTATAAATGACCAACTTATAAAAACAAATTTATAGTTGTTTTTGTAAAGAAATGTACTTTATATGTAGTTTCGAGCCGCTGCTGTGACGCTGTACAAATGCTTCCAGTGTGAATACTCGCGCGTCTCTGCAGCTGCAGTGTGAAAGGGGCGTTAAGCCTTTGCATTCAGTTTGTAGCGTGCTTCAGAGTCCCATTGAAACCCTCCACCTTTCCCAGCTCCACCTGTATAGATCTGTTACAAGTAATTCTATATATGCTACTTGTGCTGAAGCAGTGTCTTACATGCTCACAGCAGTGTATTGAGGCATGTATTAGCAGTAGCAAGTTTCTGCTCTTGCTCTGCAGCTTGCCAAGACCAAATACATTAACATTGTCATATCCATTACCATGCTAAAAAATCTCCAGAGAGTTGTCATGACTGAAATGTAATTTATTCCTGTGATGGCAAAGCTGAATTTTCAGCATCATTACTCCAGCCTTCAGTGTCACATGGTCCTTCAGAAATATGCTTATTAGGTGCTCAAGAAACAATTTTGATTAATTAAATGAATCCTTGCTACATAATTATTAATTTCTTTAAAAAACATCGTACTGACCCTAAACCTTTGAACATTAGGGTAGGTGTTGTAAAAAATTATATGCGTTAGATATTTGAAAGGTGTTTACAGAACATGCAAACTCTAGTTCGAGTCTCATTAATCTTACTTTCACAGACATTCTCAGTGGCACCTGGCTTACAAAGATACTTTTTTTCATTTTAATGTTCCTATGTTAATTTAAAACCTATAGGGGGTCTAACTAGAAAAACAATTCTCAACTTCCTGCATTACTCATCCTTCCTGCCAACTCAATCAATGAAAAGGGTTGTGGTGCTGGCGTAAGTTCTCTTACAGTACGTGTCCGGCCTTTATATAGTTCAGTTATATAACAAAGGAAAAGGAGTACATGAGCATAAATTCAAGTCATGGGAGCGAAAAGGCCAAGTGCAGGGGCAGGTATAGAGGGTGACCTTGAAGCATATAGTCATTAAAATGTCCCCGTTAAGTGGTCTTGGTTGGATTTGTTCATGGTGCAGAGCTCTGAGCACATCCCTCATAGAACTGTACCTGGAAAGAGCTACTGTATGTGTTAGCCTCCCCATTCATGTCAAAGGCATTTGCTCTTCTTCATGGACTGCAGTTATCTATCTATCAATAGATTAGCAGGTGCGCTCTCCGTTGCCCTCCGTCTCTCTGAGGGGGTAAACACACCAGCACCACACCATTAACTGCTTATTGAGGCTTTATTTCTATCAATTACCTCTGCCTAAATCCCTCTATGCAAATCAGTCCTCAAGGACATGCTCAGCTGTCACTCTCAAGCAGCCAATCACTGTTTGTGCCATTGATTACCATGGAAATCATCTTAGGAAGGAGGTGGCTTAGAGGTGGGGCTGCTTATTATGAGAAACGAAAACTCAATTCTTATCTCTGTGAAACTTGCCATTTGTCTCAATTTTCTGTATCAGGCCTCACCTTAATGGCAGAGTGCTTTAGGGACATTAGTATGTCACATTGCTTCTTTATTTAGAATCACAAGACAGCAAAGGAAAATGAAAAGGTAGTTTTCTTTCAGTATGTCAGAAGCCTGATGAGAGATCCACATTTTTTACTCCCAAAGATTAATAATTAGAATGTTACAAGTTTTCGATTTCAAATTAATTTTGTTCTTTTAAACTTTATTCATAAAAGAACCCTAAAAAACGAATTGGTTTCCATAACAAAAAACACAGCTCTTTTCAACACTGATAATAATAAGAAATGTTTCTTGAGCAGCAAATCAGCATATTAGAAAAATTTCTGAAGGACCATGTGACACTGAAGACTGAAGTAATGGCTGCTGAAAATTCAGCTTTACCATCACAGGAATAAATACAATTTTAATATATATTAATAAAATATAAAATAGGTATTTTAAATTGTAATAATATTTCACACTATTACTGTATTATTTTTTATTAAATAAATGCAGCCTTGATGACTTTCAAAAACATTAAACATCTTACGAAGACAAACTTTTAAATGTTCACATACAGTACATATTCTTTCATTTTCAGAGATATTCAAAAAATATATAAAATGTAGGAAAAGACAAAAGAAAATGGATTCAGGGGTATGCGGTCAAAAAGTCATGATCTTGAATGTAGTTTACACAACAGAAGCTTGTTTATAGTCTATCCTGTGAAATAGACAAGATTTCCACCTATATCTCAAAGTCTCTGTTTAGGAAACCACTGGCTGATTTGTTAGCTTCCTGTGACAATAAAGAGAGGCTTCTTAATGCTGGGCCACATTTACGGAGCATTCACCCTGCACAAAGAAACCAATTACTCTGACAAGGTCTGCAGAGCACATAGCCATACCCACAGTTTTATTGGTCTCCCACCTTAGAGGTGATTTTGTGTATCACTGAACACCACCAGAAGGAAGGATTTCATTCACTGGAACTAAGGACTAGTACAACCCACATTAAATGAAAAAGAGGCTTGTGAGTCATCTGTTTCTGTAAAGCAAGAATTTAAATCTGAAAGTGAACTTTCAGTTCAGCAGTCCTGATTTCTTAAATTAAGATTTAATTGGGGAAAATGAGCCTTCTCATACGAATATTGTGTTACTCCCTAAAAAGTAACTAATTGCATTACTGAGTTACTTTTTATGAAACTGTTTTTATGTACGTAAAAGTGTGTTACATTACTTTTGCTGGGCCCAGCTTAGACAAACCTTTCAGTTTGCTGCCATTCTGGATTGCAGAAGAAAATAAAGTGAGATTAAATACAGAGTATCCCACTTTTAAGTATTTGTGTAATTTAACACATTAATTATTGCAGGTTTGCATTTCAGATATTCATTTTCCATTTTAAGGAATACTGAATCTGTTTTTGTGGAAGTAAGGTGAGTAAATGCATGTTCACATTTAGTTTAGAGCTACAATAACCATCATGTTTACACAGCGCACACAATATCCTTGCTCCCGATTTCTCTCAACATGGGGATAGGAGAGGTGTCAGACAGTAAATAAATGTAAAAAAAAGTCAAAAGTAACAGATATTTTGGTCTAAATTTAAATTCATACTTGAAAAAAGTAACCTGATTATGTAACTCAAGTTACTTGTAGTGCGTAAACCATAACATTGATGTTGTAAAAGGAAACATACCATTTTTATTTACCACGTTTACAACACAGTACATGTTTACTAGTTTCCAGCTGGTCCAAACTGGTCCAAGCTGATCAAACTACACCATAAACAGAACTGCATAATAACTTTAAAACAGTATTTCTACCAGATGTGACCCTTAAAAATCGGTGTAGGCTGATCCAGTTATGCTGCTAAATGTTATTGGGTTAAATATTATTATGCTGTAGATGTTACCACATGAAGCACATTTTCTAGGTTACCTGACCAAATATTTTGAAACATGTGGCTAATGTGTTCAACCAGCTAATGATCTGCTTTAAGTTATAGAGCCTATGTAAACTGGAAAGAGTTTGACTTGTTAGGGAATTAGTCTTACAGTTTATGCCTGAAAGACTAAAGCTAATAGAGTGTGTTTGTCATGACGCGTGGCCACATCTTAGAGAATTTCGACATTGTGACAGTTGTCTGTTCTCACAAAGCTTTTATAGGCCAGACTACAGCTGTTTAGTCTGGCCTATAAAAGCTTTTTGAGAACAGAGAAACTGTCACAACACAGAAAGACCCTGCAGACAACCAGAGACTCCTCACATTCCTCACTCAAACCCACTGTTATACAAACTGACATTTACTGCCAAAATACAGTAATATGATCCCACTCTTGATCTGAGAGTGACTCTGCAATGAGAAATCTATAATGATCACATAGATTTAAAAGTGTAAAAGCCTATTACGATGAGATTCACTGATATCTGACATAAACATGGACAAGATGAATGAAAACACAGAACATAATACTCATCGTGCTTGTGGTATTATGTTTCCATTCTCCTTAGGAGCTTTATTAGATTAATTTGTGTTTAATTCAATATTCTGATTACATTAGCTGCTTATTAGTCACTCTTAATTTATATCACCACTGAAAATTAAAAGGAGACAGTGAGATGTTCATCTTGATCTTGTCATGCGCAGACAAACATTTGAGTGAATGGCATTAGGTCTGGTTCACAGCTTATATTGGTTATATTATATTTTATATATATCATGTGGGTAAATTTATCTGAAACTGATTATACTGTAACAATAGTAATAATTTAAAGTGCTATTTTAAAGGTTGCTAATTTTGTTTTGGAGTTCTCTTAGGTTTACAAGCATCCAAGGTCAAAAAACTATTTTCACATAATATACACAGCAAAATCTCATCTTTTCCCACAGTGTCTAAAAATGGTCAGGGTCTCTCTAAACCCCAGCCTTTCGGAGAGCCTGCTCTTGTCTACTGCTTACAGCCTTTGTCAGAAACGAGACACTCATTACATAGAATGTCAGCTTCCTCAGCAGTTGGCACACAGTGATATGAACAGTAACGATGGCTTCGGTTTTACCATATCAGCTGAAGCCAAAGTCCTCATGCTTTGGAAGAGCATGCAAAGTAGATTTGCAGTGCAGAAAATAGCGTCTTCTCAACAACACAAACCAAACTGTTCTAGGTCTCAGCTACAACTACAATGTTTGAGGGCGGGTCAAAGTTGCTCGCGGACAGCCAATGAAGACCATAGGCTGGCATTATGCAAATTTGTTACAAACCTATGTAGGTTTGTGAAAGAAGTAAGACTGGAATTACTGACGACTCGTTTCAGGCAATTTAGAATCGGTTCTTTCTTTTGGGAGACAATAACTCCATTTATCATGCACTTTGATCTTAGAAACTTTGCAGACTTTTTATTTTTATTTTTTTATTTAAATGTATTTAATTATATTCATTTATTTATATGTAAAACCTTTTTAATGAGGAATAAATCACTCCTTAATTTTGCTCTGAGTTACATCTTTCCCCTGTATTCTAATAAGGGGAGAAAAACATTCTAGATGCGTTGACTGTTCACAGGCATGGAGCCCTTTAAGAGGACTCACAGTTTTGAGTTTTAGGGGACAGCAGGGGTTTATTCTACATCACAATGTCTTACTTCTGCTTTGTTGCCAGCTCTTGCGTGCCAACGAGGTGCTGATGCAACTTTCAAGGGATGTATGACAGTATGAGAGCATGAGGGTGTGTGTGTGTGTGTGTATAAGGTTGTGTGCACTCTGTGTTGAATACCCCCCTGAGCCCGCTGGAGTATGTGTCAGATACAAAGACATCAATGCCTTTACGCTACATACAGGACAGAATGAGAGATATGATATAAATGAACAATGATTAACAATAGATAGCTAGATAGATAGATAGATAGTTTTTTTAAATGTACGTAAATGAAATAAAAGACTGAGTCACTTAATTAGTGGAAGTGATCTGGCAGTGTAATAAATGAAAATGGAGCAATCAGAAGCCCCAGTTCAGAGACTGAAGAGCCCATCACAACAGCTGTGGTGCTTTTAATCTCTTAGACAGAGGCAGACATCCACGCATAGGAACTAATGAGTCGGAATTCAGTATCAAAGGGTCATGGAAGGTAAAGCTTTATTCAAGTATGCCTTTTATGTTTGACTACAGACAGATTCAACAGTAAACAAGGAGCTCAGAAGACTGAAAATGAAGAAGATTTTGTAACTGCACGGCCATCAAGGCCAAATATTACCCTAAACATATCACACCAGGTTTTCTTTGGACGATGTTTGATGTTGACTAATGTTTATTTATCACTTTATTTCAACATTTCAAATATTTTCTTTGTTTTTATTAAATATAAATGCCTTTCTGATCTGATTTGTGATAGGAAAAGTTTGGCAAAAGACAGATTCGAACCCGCGTCAATCACTTCAAAAGCTACTTTCACTACTTTTCTTTTTAGTATTTAACTGAAAACATTCTATGGCTAAATTACAGCCTATGCACATTAAATTGGACACCTGTTGGTATTTTAAGCATTAAATGAGGTAAATTCCCTGTTTTGGGTTGACACATGACAACTTACCAGCGTAAAAATAAATAAGTTCACGCTCCTTTTCTTTGCTCCACTACCGCTGAGAGGCTTCCATCTTGTTTTAATATTTCATGAAATCTCCAAGCCAGTCATGTGATCGGCTGCTAACAATCTGATTGGAGGATCTCAAAAAATTGCCCACGACCAATCTAAAGTATCCAGATAGAAATTTGTTGCTCATTCTCAATGGGAAAGTGCCCAAGCCACATTGCTCTGCAACATTGGTCAAAAAGTTGCCCCGTGTATCATCACCTTAAGTCTTTGAAGGATTTGTTTGGATAACTTTACACAGAATTTTTTCTGAAATTATCCCAAAATATGGTACAAAGATGTTGCTGGCTCACTTTTACTAGTGACAGAGAGGATTCAGCGTTTTCTGATTTCTTTTCTTTTTCTTCTTGAGATCTTGTGAAGTGCAATTGTATCAGCCTTCATTCATTCCAGTAAAAACACCCTACATTTGCTAACAAATTGCTATTTTGTTAATTAAAGGGTTAAAGGAAAATGAAAATCCTGTCTAATTCTTCTGCTGAACATAAAAGAAGATATTTTGAAGAATATGGATAACCAAGCAGCTGATGTGCCCCATTGACTGCCATGGAGGGCCCATCAACTTTTTGGTTACCGACATTCTTTAAAATATTTTCTTTTGAGTTCAGCAGAAGAAAGAAATCCATACAGGTTTGGAACAACTTGAGGGTGAGTAAATGATGACAGAATTTTCATTTTTGGGTATCCCTTTAAGCAGATAAACTCACACATGTGGTAGTCCATACAATATGATAATTGTCTATTAAATGCTAATTCTGTTCTTGGTTTTAGGACTACTAAAAAGCTCTATTGCATCTATTAGTGCATTGTTACTAGGATCAACTTATATAGTATGGTGTGTTTGTAATTGTCAATCAACTCCGGAAGGAGACCAAAAACAGCACAGCAGTAGACTGTGTTACCAGAGGTTTGCAAGCAATAGCAGTCACAGTCAGAGCAAATTATATTCTAAAAACTTTTCTGGTTAGTGATTTTTAATTTATCTTTGCAAAGTGCAAAAGACAAATGAGATTTATTTAAAATGTTAATCACATGTTTTCAGCATGGTGATGTGATGAGGTGAGACAGATAGAGAGAGAGAGAGTGTTGAAATTCTGTAGGTGTCTGGCGCTGTCTTGTTTTTCCGAAGGCTTCACATTTTATATTTCAGAGCATAAAAATTTCATTGCTCTCACTCAATGCAGTGTTTCTCATGGATTATTTATTAAATGGGGGAGTGGCTGTTTATCATACAGCTAATCCGGCTCAGCACAGGTACAGGCTAACGGCTGTCTGCACACTCATCACCCGTGATAAATCTCTGAGCTTGTGAGCCATGGCAGGAAAGACGCGTCTCATTCATTTGACTCATGCTAGGTGGCCCAGAGAGGTGATGCAGTCGAGAGCTCTATTTTTTTTAGCTAGAACAAGATCTCAAGAAGTAAAGATGGATTGAGAGCTGTATTTTAATCCCAAAACACACACACAAAATAGGATTGTTCTGTTTTACTTTTCAAACATTTATTTTACATTTGTTTGTGCAGACCTGCAGTACATTATACGTAGATTGCGAGAAGGCCTGCGGAATATAACAATATTCATTTTTTTTTTTTTTTGCATTATTTAAATGATAATATTTATGTTAATCAAAAAAAAACAAAAAACACTTGGGGGTTTTCACTAAGACTGTATTGAGGTTATAGTGCAATCTGCACAATTTGCATGCTGTCTGCATTCACAAAAAGAATCTTTTTTTTGCAGCAATTATATTACAGTAACAGTAATACAGCAATATTAATACTGAAGTCCCCTGAGCAATTAAATCAGACTGCTGGATGGTGAGACTGGCCAATCAGAATTGAGTTCCCTTTCAAGGGAACTCATGCTGCGTCAAGCGCTTTGGGAACGCCTCTGCATGATTGCGTCGTGAAGCACATGTGAAATCAGTCCAGTGGTGTGGGGCTTGCAAATGTATCTGGCAGAGGGGTTAGAGATGGGCCCCGCCCTTTCTCTGCCTTTACCTACTGGATCATTTCAGGAGGTAGAAGCACGCTTTGCGGTTTCTTCTGCCCCTGGTGAAACGCCGGTGCTGCAGCGATCTAGTTCCGAGGAACTAGACATTATCAGCATCGATCCTTGTGATGCTGAAGACTCGCCACCACACACACAAGCATATGAGGACCTCATGGATGTTGTGACTAGAGCTGTTGCCAGATTAAACATAAGCTGGCCAACTGAAAAGCAGGAAGCCCGTCAGTCAAGTCTATTAGACGAGCGCTTGCTACCATTCCGGTCACAACCTCCATGCCGGGGCTTGCCTTTCTTTCCCGACCTCCACACCTCAGTGAGGTGGAATAAACCTGAGGCAGGGGCTGAGGCCCAGGGAGTGGAGACTGCACCCCGAGGTGGTGGAGCTCCTTTGGGAGCACTTCGGGAAAGCGGAAGTGGATCTGTTTGCATCTCGAGAGATGACTCACTGTCCATTATATTTCCCCAGGGGGGCTGGATGCGATGGTACAGACATGGCCGAGGCTACATCTGTACGCCTTTCCCCCGATTTCTCTGCTTCCGGGAGTTTTGGAGAGAGTGTGCCAGGACGGGGTCCAGTTGCTGTTAATAGCCCCGTTCTGGCTGGGCCGAGTTTGGTTTTTGGACCTGATGTCTCTCCTCCACGACTCCCCCTTTCGAGATTCTGGTCAGGAGGGACCTACTCTCACAGGCGGGGGGCTCATTCCTTCACCCCCGCCCGGAGTTGTGGAAACTGTGGGCGTGGCCTCTGAGGTAGTGGAGACCATACTTCAGTCCAGAGCTCCCTCCATAAGGAGGCTATTCCCTGAAGTGGAATGTCTTCTCTTCTTGGTGTAGAGAGTGTACATTAGATCCTGTTAATTGCCCAGTTGGTACAGTTCTGGAGTTTCTGCAAGACAAGTTCTCTTCAGGTTTATCGCCTTCTACACTGCAGGTTTACATGGCGGCCATTGCAGCTTACCACGTTCCTTTGGAGGGTGCTTCTTTGGGAAGACACCCATGGGATACTCGACCTGCGGCATGTCAGAGAGTTCCGACTTGGGATTTTGCCATAGTGTTGGAGGGCCTGTCCACAGCTCTGTTTGAGCCCATCGAAGAGGTTCATGAGAAATTCCTCACTCTTAAAACTCTTTTTCCTCCTCGTTATCTCGTTATATTTTTAAAAAAGTATTTGTTTAACAGTTAAGCCATGAACCAAACATTACAACAACAACAAAAAATATGTTTTAGGGCTGCCAAATAGTAACTATGGGTGACAACGTATTATTATTTTATGTTAACAAGTTAAAACTGTCAAGCATCGCTGATTCCCTCCTGACAATCTGTTAACAGAATGACAACTGTAAAAGTCCGTTAGCACCGTTAGCATCGCGCGCTAGCTGCTTTCTGACTGTAAAGGAGCAGAAGAGCATACAAGACATACACAAACAAACCAAGCTGAAGATTAAACAGCAGTATAACTTACTTTTCATATCTCCTTGGTATGGAGATAAAGGTTATGATTATAATTTTTTGGTAGTATTACACCACATCATGTGTGTATATTAGCACCGTTTGTTGTTTTCTTGTATGAGATAGAACGTTTGGACCCGGAAGCGCTGCCGCGTGACGTCAGACGTAACATCTGAATTGCTTGCATTGGTGCTCTTTTATTTCAGTGTTTGAAATAGTTGAATGAATGTGATAAGTGCCTTAACGATGTTAAATATGTAATTAATCTTAAAGAATAAAGCAATGACAGTACATCTACTTTGAATAATAGGATTTTTGGCATAAATGTGTGAATTACATACAAGTGATTGTCAGTAAAAAAAATGGCACAGAACAGTGACTAAAATATTATATTTATTCTGATCTTATTCATCACATCTCACACTGCAGCGTCGCGATCACTAGTAGAGCGCTGAGACCCTGTGGTGAAAGAATCACAGCTTATGTTGGATTTAAACTTAAAGTTCCGTTGAGTTTGGAAAGGTCTGTACACGGTAATCATCAGAATATCTCTTCTCTTGTCTGGAATTTAAAATCATCCCGAGGACTCTCATTAGTTAGTTAGTTAGCTATGTGATAACAGCGCATTGAAAATATATACAACCGGAAACAACTGAGCCTTAATGTTTCAAACCGGATGTGCGTCACGAGGCTCAGTGCAAGTAGTCCATTATCTGAATTCTATATAACTTTTGTGAAATTTCAATCAAGATGTCTGCTCTGCTTTCAGTCTTTTCCCACATAGGACCCTGGGGACATGCGAATGACCCCAAGCTGAAGCTCCACAGACTCCACACGATTGTAATACTACTCGATACTCGATATGATTCTGGGTACGTTTTATTTTATTACCTCTGTGTTCTTTTGGTAATTCCACTCAAAATACATGTGCTTTCATTCATAGTGACAGCTTAATGTTACCACTTTTAACAACCAACACCGTCTCATTTTAGGAACGAGGTTTGCTCCTTCCGTTGGGGAGAATAAATGCATAATGTCTGTCCAGACATATTTAAACACACAGTTTTCACTGTCAACCTTCCTTTTCTTCAGATCTGACAATTTGGAAGAGGCCATTGTCGTAGCTTTTCCGACACTTATTCGGCACTTGGCAGAACAAATTAGCTACCTGAGATGTGTCAACATCACTATGTTAAGTCCGGAGAGTGTTGTCATAGTGATGCCATTACGCTGCTCTGATTGGTTGTCATATGCCAACAGTTAATAACAGAAAGGGAGAGAAATCACTGGCTTTTTCCTGTTTTTGTATGATACTGTTAGACATTTCATACGCTAACAGCTAGTAGTTTAAAAGACCATTCACACCAAGCTTCGATACATATGCTTACACAATCACTTAGTCTCTGTCCAGATTAAATTGTCCTTCGATCAGAATCCAGACTGGAATCTGATACCGAGAATCTCTAGTGTAGTGAAGAATAGTTGAACTGGACTGAGCAAAAAAAAAGAAAAACAAGCTGAGAAACTTCACAAGTTTGTTCTACACATTAAATAACAAACACTTCTGTATTGTGTATTGTGTTCATGAACTGTGTATCAGTTGCATGCTGACCAGTGCAACTGCTTTAAATAATGCCTCTAAAAATGTATTTGCGGTTTACAAAACACACACTTGCAAGATTTTCCAGCAGCACTTGAAACTTGATGGAGTTTTAAAAAAATGTGATCTGACAGCCGCCATATTTCTTGCTTTCTCCACCTCTCACCTGTGGGCATTGATATTCCCTCCATCTCTTCTAAGCCGCAGTATTCCGCCTGCCTCTCAATCTCTCCGCCTGGCAAATATTGATCTAACAAAATGACTTCTCAAGGTTAGGGTGCTAGTTTGTGTGCTACAGTAGATAAGGCGAGGGGCTTGTCATTTGCCGTCTGCACTACTGAAGCCTGCTGTGTCACGGGTGGAAGTCTGAGGTTCGCCAAAATCAGGTGTAAAATATTTTTCATCTTCACTTGTTTACTTATGTGGGGTTTCTTTTTATTCTTTTGTCTTGGTTGGATGTTTTTCAGGAAGAGATGCTGCATACCGCTACTGAATCTTGAATGATTTGTGTGAGGGGAGCACTGTGTTTTTCATTTCTGCAGCTTGTCTTGCACTCATTTATATGACTAATGGCTTCATATTAACAAGTCTCAAAAGCATCAGTATCATTTTTGGCCGCTGTGTTGTATTAATACTTTGCTGTTAAAATTAGGACTGCATATCAGAGCCACACTGCTTATTAAATTACCAAAGATTTTTTTCCCAGACCACAAAACTACCAATCATTTCTTCAGAAAAATGGGATATTAATAAAACATTTGCAGTCTTTTTATTAATGTGTTAATGATGCAAAGGCATTCTCAATCTGAAAGTGTATTCAGAGCAATTATCTTTTATTCACTTTTGAGCCTTGGACCCAAAGCTTTCATAATTCAGTTGAGATAGATATGATTAACATTTTGCATTTAAAACAGTTGCCTTGCTCTTGTCTTTTTGTTCATGTTTATGAATGTCCATCCATCCATATATTTTTAATCTTTCTCATATGATAGAAATTAACAACTATTTGTATGTCATAAGGCTCAATTATATATTGTATATATATATATACACACACACACACACCCGAATTCCGGAAATGTTTCAACGTTTTTTTTGTTGTTGTTTTTTTTTAATTTAAATAAAATTAAAACTAAAAGACTTTCAAATTGTATTCACAACAGAACATAGATAACATAACAAATGTTTAAACGGAGAAATTTTTACACTTTTATTCACTAAATGAGCTTATTTCAAATTTGATGCCTGCTACAGGTCTCAAAAAAGTTGAGAAGATTCAGCTGGGAGAACATCTAGCAACTAATTAAGTTAATTGCTATCAGGTCTGTAACACAATTAGCTATAAAAGGGATGTCTTAGTGAGGCAGAGTCTCTCAGAAGATGGGCAATCTGTGAAAGAGGGCGTAAAAAGATTGTGAAATACTTTAAAAACAATGTTCCTCAACGTCAAATTGCAAAGGCTTTGCAAATCTCATCATCTACAGTGCATAACATCATCAAAAGATTCAGAGAAACTGGAGAAATCTGTGCGTAAGGGACAAGGCCGAAGACCTTTATTGGATGCCCGTGGTGTTCGGGCCCTCAGGCAACACTGCATCACTCATCGGCATGATTGTGTCAATTTACTAAATGGGCCCAGGAATACTTCCATGAAGCCATATATGAACATGGTCCAGAAGCGCTGTCGTGTCCTGTGTCGTGTCCAAAGCTAATTTAAAATGGACTGTTTCAAAGAGGAAAAGTGTTCTATGGTCATAGGAGTCCAAATTTGACATTCTTGTTGGAAATCACGGACACGCGTCCTCCGGGCTAGAGGAGGGAGACCTTCCAGCGTGTTATCAGCGTTCAGTTCAAAAGCCAGCATCTCTGATGGTATGGGGGTGCATAAGTGCATACAGTATGGGCAGCTTGCATGTTTTGGAAGGCACTATGAATGCTGAAAGGTATACAGGTGCTGCTCATATAATTAGAATATCATCAAAAAGTTGATTTCACTAATTCCATTCAAAAAGTGAAACTTGTATATTATATTCATTCATTACACACAGACTGATATATTTCAAATGCTTATTTCTTTTAATTTTGATTATTATAACTGACAACTAAGGAAAATCCCAAATTCAGTATCTCAGAAAATTAGAATATTGTGAAAAGGTTCAATATTAAAGACACCTGGTGCCACACTCTAATCAGCTAATTAATTCAAAACACCTGCAAAGGCCTTTAAGTGGTCTGTTAGTCTAGTTCTGTAGGCTATACAATCATGAGGAAGACTGCTGACTTGACAGTTGTCCAAAAGACGACCACTGACACCTTGCACAAGGAGGGCAAGACACAAAAGGTCATTGCAAAAGAGGCTGGCTGTTCACAGAGCTCTGTGTCCAAGCACATTAATAGATAAGCGAAGGGAAGGAAAAGATGTGGTAGAAAAAAAGTGTACAAGCAATAGGGATAACCGCACCCTGGAGAGGATTGTGAAACAAAACCCATTAAAAAATGTGGGGGAGATTCACAAAGAGTGGACTGCAGCTGGAGTCAGTGCTTCAAGAACCACTACGCACAGACGTATGCAAGACATGGGTTTCAGCTGTCGCATTCCTTGTGTCAAGCCACTCTTGAACAACAGACAGCATCAGAAGCGTCTTGCCTGGGCTAAAGACAAAAAGGACTGGACTGCTGCTGAGTGGTCCAAAGTTATGTTCTCTGATGAAAGTAAATTTTGCATTTCCTTTGGAAATCAGGGTCCCAGAGTCTGGAGGAAGAGAGGAGAGGCACACAATCCACGTTGCTTGAGGTCCAGTGTAAAGTTTCCACAGTCAGTGATGGTTTGGGGTGCCATGTCATCTGCTGGTGTTGGTCCACTGTGTTTTCTGAGGTCCAAGGTCAACGCAGCCGTATACCAGGAAGTTTTTAGAGCACTTCATGCTTCCTGCTGCTGACCAACTTTATGGAGATGCAGATTTCATTTTCCAACAGGACTTGGCACCTGCACACAGTGCCAAAGCTGCCAGTACCTGGTTTAAGGACCATGGTATCCCTGTTCTTAATTGGCCAGCAAACTCGCCTGACCTTAACCCCATAGAAAATCTATGGGGTATTGTGAATAGGAAGATGCGATATGCCAGACCCAACAATGCAGAAGAGCTGAAGGCCACTATCAGAGCTACCCGGGCTCTTATAACACCTGAGCAGTGCCACAGACTGATCGACTCCATGCCACGCCGCATTGCTGCAGTAATTCAGGCAAAAGGAGCCCCAACTAAGTATTGAGTGCTGTACATGCTCATACTTTTCATGTTCACACTTTTCAGTTGGTAAAGATTTCTAAAAATCCTTTCTTTGTATTGGTCTTAAGTAATATTCTAATTTTCTGAGATACTGAATTTGGGATTTTCCTTAGTTGTCAGGTATAATCATCAAAATTAAAAGAAATAAACATTTGAAATATATCAGTCTGTGTGTAATGAATGAATATAATATACAAGTTTCACTTTTTGAATGGAATTAGTGAAATAAATCAACTTTTTGATGATATTCTAATTATATGACCAGCACCTGTATAAAGGTTTTAGAGCAACATATGCTCCCCTCCAGACGACGTCTATTTCAGGGAAGGCCTTGTGTATTTCAGCAGGACAATGCAAAACCACATACTACCATATGGTACACAAACCACATGGCTTCGTTGTAGAAGAGTCCGGGTGCTGAATTGGCCTGCCTGCAGTCCAGATCTTTCACCTATAGAGAACATTTTGTGCATCATTAAACGAAAGATGACATGCCCCCATCCCAATTATTTTGAGACCTGTAGCAGGCATCAAATTTGAAATGAGCTCATGTTGTGCATAAAATTGTAAAATTTCAAATCACAAATGCTGCTCCTGTTTCTCACGTCAATATATTGATCTGCAGTAAGCTACAATATTAGCATGCTTTTAGGAAAGCCAACCAAATGAGGCCTTTTGATCAAATATAACAGTGTTTAACTTTTTAGATCATATTAAGCTAGAAGTTGAGGCAAACATTTCAGAAACATGCTATGAAGCGGCATCTTCTCACAAATTATGCATAGCGTAAAAATGTTGTCTGCATTTTGTTCAGGGCTTTTAGTATTTCATGGGTGCATGGACTCTTTTTAATATATATTTTTATGATTTAAAAGCCTGAGATAAAAAGAATCACTCAGACATGGACAAATATGTCAGTGAAACCACAAATGATACAGTGTGTATAAATCTTTTAAGTCTTCCAAGACATTTTCTTACTATAGAGATACACAGTCAACCTCATTTTATTTATAGTTTAGCGGATTTATGGTGTTGCTGTGTGTGTTGAAGTGTATAACTTTTGACACAACATGTTTTTAATGCCTCCTGCCCTTGCAGGGTCAGTCATGGCATCCGCATGGTGTCCTAGATCTTATTGACACAGCTGGCAGGAGGGATGGAGAGGGCACTGCCAGTCTGTTCACCTGACAAACAACTCAAGCGCTTGAGTACTTGAAATCCGGTGTGTTCAAGTAGCCTCAGGGACAATGGGCACTTTGTGACCTTTTTATTTTGCTTGACTTTGGAGAATGGGGTGTAAATAGTCAAGTGTTATCCCTGCAACATACTGAGAAACCTGCAAGAGTGTGAATATAAATGTAATGTCTGGCGACAAAGAGAGGAGCGCGAACCAGCTTGTCAAAAAAATTACAGCTGATGTGTTCAGAGCTGCTGATTGGTTATGTTCATTAGTGGAAAGAAGCAGCAAGTTTGAAGTTTTGACTAAGCGCACACCAAGAGGATTCTAAAAATCAATAGTCATGTAGAGTTTATCTGAAAACAAACTGTATTATTAATGCTTTCATGGATTTGCTCTGCAGGGGAATGTCAGTTGTTGATCATTATAAGTATCTGAGATAGAAGGAACATTAATTTGAAGATGAAGCCTCGGGGCACTGCTCAACACCACAAGACAACACTTCATCTTTTATGACTATCCCCTAAATATACTGGATATAGCTATAACGAAACAGGTAAAATGTTTGTTTGATTGACAGCTAAGAACTACACTCTTGTAGTATAAATATATCATTGTTTATCGATGGACCTATCTATTAGGCATTGGGTATCATGAACTAATTTCTGGTTAATGTTAATTTCTACATACATTTCTATGTAAGGGTTTTAGTGTCTGTAAGATGTTTAAATGTTTTTGAAAGAAGTTTCACCACTTATTCTCACCAAGGCTGCATTTATTTGATAAAAAAAAAAAAAAAAAAAAATTGATAAAATTGTGAAACATTATTACAATTTAAAATAACTATTTTCTATTTTAATATATTTTTACATGTAATTTATTCCTGTGATGGCAAAGCTGAATTTTCAGCATAATTACTCCAGTCTTCAGAGTCACATGATCCTTCAGAAATCATTCTAAGCCAATTTGCCGCTCAAGAAACATTTCTTTACTGTCAATTTAAAGCATCCTTGCTAATCAAGTTTTTATTTCTTTCAAAAAAAAAAGAAAAAAAAAAAAAAAAGATTTTTTTATTCTTAAATTTTTCTACTAAAGAGAAGCAAAGTTGATACTGATATGTTTAATTTTTTTCTCTCAGTTGTTGTGTATTTACATTACACTTATAAAAAGACTTGAATGTAGCCATTAAATCTGAGTATGCAGAATTTCAGGTACATATAATGTACATACTGTATGTTTCCCTTTTAGAACGTATTTAATATTAAAGATGAGTGTCTCGTACGCTGTAGTCTACAGATGATTTAGCACACATGGCTGTAAAAGGCTAAGACAGTCTCCATACATAATGTTTTTTTTCTAAGGCATGTTTATAAAAGCTACTTAAATGTCCTAATTGAACTAAGGCCTAATCCTGGCTTAATCTAAGCCCTGTCTGTGAAACCGGGCCTAAGTGAGTAGCTTCTACTAAAACTTTGTTCCCTGGGATAAAACGTTATGTGAACAATGCCTCCACAAACCTGCAGTTTCGCTGATTCATTTCTCTTTAAAGCTACTTTTATATTAACTGAAAGACTGAAGAACTTTTGTTCTCGTAGTTTTTTGTTTGTGTTCTCCCCATCTTTTCTACTTCAAACAAACAAACAAAAACTTTAAAAGTGGCACTTAAAAAACATCCACAAGGAATTCTCATTTTTATTTTAGAACAAAATTTACAAAGCCATTCAAACAGTCTGTATTTTATGTAATTACTTCTTTTAAACTCAACTTCAAAAAAATCATGAATATTCAAAATACACTTTGACTTCACTGCTGTCTCTCATTATATACAAATATGTACAGGCAAGGAAATTCAGCGTCTCACAGTCATATGTATCTGTACTGAAAAAAAGAGATCTTCATATCTGTTTGTATGTATGTAATTGTATAAATGCAACCAGACCTGGTCCAAACTCGGTTTTTGTGATTGGCTGGTTGGCAGTCTTTAGAACGCTCTGACCGGTTGGCTCAAATAGAGGTCCCATGGCTTGGATCAATGGCTTCTGGGATGGGTCCCCCGGGCACTGCCTGGTAAGAGATGGGCATAGGTGTCTTTACGGGGCTCTGGCGGAAAAGGCCTCCGTTGGGCGCCCGGTGTTTGCAGCGCATGGATGGCGGCAGAGTGGAACTGCTGAGAGGGAGGGGGAGGCTCCGTCCGGGCACGCGGCCGACCCCAGGACCCTCCTGAAGGAACGAAGTCACGGAGAGGGCCCCAGGGGGGAAATCTCTCATGGGTTCCTGGGAGCTCTGCTGTGGCCGCATGCTGCCCATGTCCAGGGCAGAGATCTCCAGAGATTGACCTGGCAGCTGCTTGTGTGCCAGATCGTCCTCCATCAGCCCACTCAAACGCTGGTGAACCTGCTCCAGATCCATCTCTTTGACCTGGGAAAGACAAAGAAACAGGGAGAATGAGACTGAGTATAACGTGAAGGAAAGATGAAAAGGTGGGAAATGATTTGTGGGGTGGAAGGCATAAAGAAAATGAGAAATGACAAGCAAAAAGTGGACGGACGCTGAAGCAAAAACAGGTGTGAATGAAAGGAACATGGAAGTGCATGCAATCTTTCAGAAAAGAACAGAAGGTGTTTACCAAGGGCTCCAACAATCACATCAGCTCTGATTAATGATACCAATTACACAATGTACTACTGACGGCACGGAATAATCTCATAAAAATCAAATCCATCTCGTCTCCCACCTACTCCAGCACACAAAAGGTCTAAATGCTAAAACAACTTTGAAAAGTTACGAAATGATCAATGATGCAAATGAGAGTGTGCGCTGGGAAACGTGGGCCATAAATTGAACTGCAAACACAAGCCTCGGAGATTCAATGTTTCGGGCTTATTTCAGAGGAGCCATGAAAGGGGTATTTCTTCATTCTTTGATATGCACCGCCGTGAAATAGCTTTGGTCATGCGCCAGCGATGCTGTGGCGTGCCACTTAATGAAAGAATCAAGCCAACATTAACAGGCTGCTAACTGCTTACATTTTTTCCACACAGTTCTGATAGTCATTTAATTTTCCTGCCATGCATCCTCCGTCAGAGAGTGAGGAGGGTGGACTTGATACTGTGAAGCTTTCAGTAAACGCTGATAACCGTTACATCCAGGACTACTCTGCTAATCACGGTTCTTCTTCTCTGTTTTGTACAAGTCAGTCCAGTAATGCATCCTTTCCATTTCAATGGGATTGTTCACTCCAAAATGAAAATTCAGTCATTATTTACTCACCCTCTTGTCATTGCAAACCTGTACAACTCTTCTCCTTCTGTGGAACACAAAATAAGTTCAATGGGGTCCAAAATGTTCATTTTCAAAAACATGTCTTTTTTTGTGTTTCTCAGAAAGAAAGAAGGATTTCGAAGACAAAAATTCATACAGGTTTAGAGCGACATGACATAAGGGGATTTCACACCAGAGGAACCTTTTCATAGTTCCTAGAACTATTGACTAAAGTACCCGGATTTTGCCGTGTTCGCACCGCAGGAACTAGGAATTATTTTATTTCTAGAAACTCCTTTTGGGGGAACTAAATTAGCTCCTACTTCAGAGTATGGTCTAAACCAGCACTATAGGAACTATCAGTGACGTGAGTGTACGTTGATTGGTCAAACGCATGTCAAACACCGGCACCCGGCATTTTTAAAAAGCTGTGTTACGTTAAACATATTTATTTCACAAACATGGAAAACAGGGTTGTGTTCTTTTCTCCGCCTTGATGATATGCAATACTGAAAGTTGTCATAAAAGATTTAGTCTCTTAGCCCCACTTTTTGCTCTTTCAGTCATGTAGATTATGTGTTTACATTCAATCTCTGTTATCACGAAACGCACAGCATCCTCCATTCACCGTTTTTAGTATTTGTAAATGCCGCGCTTAAAGACGCCGCTGTTGGCCACTTCAGAGTTCCTATTCCCGGCGCGAATGCAACCAGGAACATGGCCCGGGGGAGAAATTAGCTCCCAGGGAACTATCCTAGTGGCTAGTTCCTAGAAATATTCGGTGTGAAAGCCCCTATAGAGTAATTGATTTTTCACTTTTGGGTGAACCAGCCCTTTAACTCAATTGCAGAGGTCTTCAGGCTCTATCGCGGTCGATGCCAGTAAATCAACTGTATAGTCTACAGTTTTGTACCATTTATGGGTAATTAGAGGTGTCACATTATGAGACTATGCTTCTGAGTCATAAGATCAATGATGAGATAATTACTGTAGAGCTCATGCAGCTGTACTAGAAAGTCTGAATGTGCCTAATTAAAAATGCATTAATTTTCCATTAGAATATGCCCAATTTGGGGCACTTACAGCTGTGACAAACAACACAACTGGAGGCCAATATCCTTTCGGATTCCAGATTGCAATATTTTGGGACATCAGTGTGGCCACTGAATGGGTGATCTGATGGAAGACAAACAAATGATGAATTTGATGAGAATGTGGAGAGGCGCACAGCGGGATTCCTGTTAGTGCTGCTTTGGCAAAGAGATTCCATGAATAAAATAATCAGTCTCTAAACAGAAAGTACTTATTAATCCACACAATATGGATGAAATAATCTCTCTGACTCTGCCTGGGTGTCTGTCATCAGTTAGCTCTCTATGCATGAGTGAGTCATAATTACCTCACCACCCACATCAACATATATATATTTATATATAATTTGATTGATCTAGAGTCCTAACCCGCTCCAGGAGAACGCTTGTCCTTCCTCTAAATGACTTCATATTCTCAAGCCCTGTTCACCCCACTGACAGGTATCCCTGCTCAGGTCTCGGCTGACCTGTGTAAAAAGCCTGCGTGTCTTCCCAGTCTCTTTCTCTCTCTGGCCAAACGTCCCGTGCGCATCCTGCGGCAGTTGCAATTTCATTATATGCCAATGACCCAGACGCCATCTCCAGAGTGCAGCCCTTAGTGTCCTGTATGAGACCATAGAGAACCTGTGACTGCCTGGACATTGGCATATAATTGCAATAAGAAGACACAGAGAGGGATATAAAACGTAAAATGTGTAAAGTTGGTTATTGTGTGGTTCTTATTGCTTGCCTGAGCTCAAATCATTCCCTTCTTACAGTGTATATCATAAACCAAACAAAACCATACATAAAAGAAACACTCAAATTGTACAGGCATACGGCAGACTGAACACCTTAAAGCGAGAACAAGGATTCGGTGAAAGCAATATAGTCTGAAAGCTATTATAAATTCTTATCTCTTTATGTGCTATCATTTCAATTCCAGCCAAATTTCAAGCAGTTAACAAATGGTAGTCATAAAACAGACAACTGATCGCTATTAATCAACAATGTCAGCAAAATTTAATATTACGTTAACATTCGTAAACTGTGGTTTACGAGCTGTTGCTCTCACCAACGTGCTTGCCTCGGCTCAAGATATCACCAAAGGGAAAAAAGAGAGAAGGAGAGGAGACAAGGACGGAAGAGTAACTGCAGAACACTTGAACATAAGTCAATAAGTCACTGGCTTTCTCATTGCACACACTTTAGTTTAGGGATCCAGGTACAACCTTTGCCTAACAATTGAGCTGAAGCAGCAGAAGACATAGAATTGACTGATATTGCAAATTGGGGATGTTTGTATGCAGAAAATTACTTGGAAACATCATTTTAATGAATAGAACTATATTAGTAGTTGCCCATAACAAAGAGCTAATGGATTTGACTACAAAAGTGAAAGGGATAGTACATCCCAAACAGAAAATTCTGAGATCATTTTCGGCGATTCCAAGCTCATATGATTTTCCTTCTTTTGTGGAACACAAAATAAAATATCTTAAATATCTTAGCAATTTTAATCAATTATAAAATCAATGCAACCCCAAACTTTCAAGCTCCAAAATGGACATAAAAGTAGCGTGAAATTATTTTGAAACAATATGGTGACATAAAATATAAAATAACATTAATCCTCCATGGTTTTGCACATCTTGTGACCAATCAGCATGACATTTGTGGTCGAATTGTATGGATTAATCTCACAATACTTGAATGTTTTTTTTTGGAGGTTGAAAGTTTTGGGTTCCATTAACTTTCACAATATAGACAAATGGATTTTGTGATGTAGTTGTAGTAGTATAGATTTACTAATGCTATGTCAGCATCTGAGGCTATCTTCCTGGCAAAAATACAAGAGTTGTATAAATACAAAAAAATAAATAAAAACCAATAAATTTAAAAAAAAAAAATTCTGGTAAAATCTTACTAACCTCCTTAGTAAGCTTGCTATATAAAAGTGTTGTCTACTTGCATTAAAAGCGGGCAAGTCCAATAAAATATGTTTAATGGAAAGGGGGGACATACATAGAGTTGGGTATTTGCCTTAAAAATTTTGAGATGTGGGGCTGTTGCGCTAAAAAATGGAGGCAGATGAACGTGAGCGGACTAAATATATCTGTCCAGCAGATGTCACCAGTATTTTAATAAAAAATTTTATGGATAAATTGTTCAATATAAGATTAACAAGGTGAATTATCATTTCATCCTGACTTTGAACATTCTCCACAGTATCTTTTGTGTTCCATTTAAGAAAGTAAGTCATACAGGTTTGGAATGACATAAGGGTGAGTAAATGATGACTGAGTTTTCATATTTGGGTGAACTAACCCTTTAAATAATCAATGATTTCATCTGTTTTGTGCTTTTTTTTGAGTGACTCCCTCCCCCTTCACCCTTCCCTCTTGCCTTCTCTTTGGCAACACTTCAGCAAATGGGAGGCAGTAAGTTCTTGATGGTCACACCTATAGCTGGGTGTACTGGAGCTCGACTAAATCAGGGCTTGCATCAGTGGCGTCTGGATCCATAAAGTAGAGTGTGGCAGTGGCTGTACAGTCCTGGGCGCGGTGGGCAGGGGTTGGCCGTAGTTTGGCCGCCTGTGGGGTCACCTCTTTGGGCTGTGCCCGTTGGCAGCGTGGCCCGTTCCACCAAGACTCCAGAGCGGCCACCAGGCAGGCCAGCAGCAGCCCCGCCGCTAGGATGCAGAAGACCCCAGCGAAGCTGTGCAGTCTCAGGGCACGACCCTCCGGCTGAGGCTCTGCATGCTTGTCCAGATCGCAGCGACCTTTCCGAGGCCACCATTTCTGCTTTAGAATGTCAAGGTCTCCTTTCTCTTGCAGGTCAAGGATCCTGAAGAGAAAGGGAAAGTTAACTTGTTATGATGATCATGGCATGAAACTGTCATTGCTTTCAACACATCAAATGAAGCTCTGAACAAAATACATATGATGGAAAGAGGATAATGAGGCAAATATTACATTCAGTGGTCAAGGAAAATGAGGAACAAATGATGGAAAGATAGTACTTCTGGTTTTCGAATGTAAAAAACAAAGCAATTATCTCTTTAAATAAAAGGCAAAGATACAAGGTCCTTAAATAATGTTAACAAACTTCGCAAAACACTGAAAAAAAAAATCGCTTTAGCAGTGGCAATGAACATTTGGTCTTCCTTTCACAGTCTTATTAATTGGCTTTCTCTTTATTTTCTTCCTAGTAATTCATTTCATTGCAGCAGATGTATTTGCAAAGAATCCAGAGCAAAAGGTCAATAGCTATTGATAGAAAAGAAAATGTCAAAGGTTGAAAAATAGAGTCTGTTAAACTGCAATCGTCCTGGGTATTAATTTAAAATGTGTTTGATTCTAATTCCCCATAACAGACTGGCAGGTGATTGTAGAGGATCCTTCATGAAAATGCATTTCGAGGCCTTGATGTTCCTGATATGTGCATTATTAATTGCCAGAGAGCTTACCTCCCTAAAGCTAATTAGTATGTGAGCAGAGCATCGGTACGAGCTGAAAATATGAATGCAAATTATAGTCAAACAAATGAAAGGCTGCAGGGTGAGGTGCTTTAAAGCCAGTGGAGAGAAGAAAGGATGGGTGGGAATGAAGATAAATGCAACGAAGAGCAGACACTGGTGAATCAACACGATTCATGGGTTCTCCGGCAAGACTGTGTCTGCCAAGGAAAAAAAATTGTAATGTAAATGAGAGAAAGGACAGATGATGAAAAAAGAAAAAGGGAAACAATCCATCATAGTCATGCACTGTGATGTTTGTGAAGCTTTGGAGCTTGATATTGACTTAAAATGATTGAAACGATGGTGTCTATTCTTCAGCTAGTTTAACGACTTGTATCATTCTTTGTGATCACATTGCACATATACACTCTGAAAGAAAGCGCTCACTTCTGCGAGAAGAGATCTCTGTAGGGGCTGCCGTGCTGCAGAGCCAGCCCATATCCTTTGCTGCTCATGCTGTTTCCTGTGACCACCAGCGTACAATCATCATCTGTCAGAGCTGCATACTCTAACACCGCCATGTCCCACAGGAAGGCATACGGATCCCGCTTCACCTGAGAGAAACCACACACACTTGCATGGTACAGTGTTTCATTTGCCCATTTATGACAGAACATCACGGCAGATATTTGTGGTTTTCATAACAGTAACGTAAACACAGCCCGAGGTTATGCTGAGACGGAGAGCTTCTCCTTTCAGTCACTCAGTTCTTGTCAGACAGGTCACAGACATCATTCAAAATGAAAGATGTTTATTTTTCACTGGAAGTCATGAGATGGCTTTGAACTTGTTTCTTCTCTGGAAACTAGCCACCCCCGCTTTCTTTTTCAACAGATTAACACTCGAAAAAATGGCTTTCCCCCACCACACTAAATAAAGCAGCACAAGCATCTGCTTTCCTTTCTGTCTCTTTTAAACTCAAACTCTATCGCAGCCACACAGTTATGTCACTTTCATATGACAGGTACAAAGGGAAAAAAATGGATGTTATAGAAGAAATGACAAAGAAGCTATCATCCCCTGGCTCTTCCATATAAACATTAAATTTTTCCTATCTCCTTGTAAAGTACTACAAATACCCGTCACTGCCTGAAATGATATTTACAGTTTGTCTTTCAAGTCTAAATCTATTAGTAGGATTTGTATATTTTCAACATATTAAAGCACTGATATCAAATCAATCAAAGGTTTACAAGTGTCCAACTTGGAAAATGTGCATCAGTTAAACAAAGACTACAACCTAGACAGGATGAAGAGACACAGACATGCAGTAGGATTTGCACTAAACCAATTATTCATCTGGTTTATATGAATTACTTTTGTTTTCATTATATGGTTACATTAAGGCCCAGTTTACACTAGTGCGTTTGTGTTTAAAAACGCTTAAGTTCTGCTACAGTTACACCACGCCAGTGTTTTTGAACCTCGAAAACGGAGACTTTCGAAAACACTGCAGAGCCCATTTTAGTTTGAAAATGCAGAGGTTGTGTTTCAGTATAAATGGACCAAAACAGAAACTTTTAAAAACGATGGCGTGGCTGCCCACGATAACAATAACATGGAGACTAAACTGCAATCTTTGATGGCTTTGTTGTAATTTTTAGCAGCCATTGTGCAGTTAAACTCTGCATTTTTTTTAATACTGCAGCTACCTACATACAAGAGGCAACTGTTTACATTTGGACGCGCATGCCCAGTGTGCATGAACGGTCATGTGACATGCATTTTCGGCCATGTAGATAGTAGATAGGACAGAGATAGTTTCTGAAACACTGTAGAAACGCCAGTGTAGACGAGGATCGTTTTCATTTTAAAACACAGTTTTAAAGCGAAAACGCACTAGTGTAAACAGGGCCTAAAACTCTCTTTATAAAATGGATAGTTCTAGCCCTCGATTCTGATTGAGATGAGCCGTGTTCGAAGGCATTGTAAAATTCCTGAAAACATACAGCTGACCACATTACATAAGTATCGCTGCGCCACTGAATGTGTACTTTGCTGCGTCTGTCTTAGTAACCACTCTTAGCAACGTAAACATATGTTTGTTCTCTATTGATTTTGTTCATTGAAGCTTACTGCATTATGTAGAAGAGTACTGTGAGAGAGATATCGAGTGACCAAGTGAATTAGCCCGTTTAAATGTCCACTGCGATCTTGTCCTTTTAACATTTAATGGGTTTTCCTGTGACTGACAGTCGCTAGTCAAAGCATTTGTCATTTGCGTCTTGTTCTGTGTTTACAGTTTTTTAATAAGAAAAAAGTCTTTGCGACTGAGTGACTCACTCATAAAGACAATCTTTTGCGGCCATCTAACAGCAAAAATGTAACTTGTTGCTGCTCACAGTCAGGGACTACTTTTTCAAGCGGAAGGAAGCCTTTTAATAATTTTACTTCATGAAAGTTGCATTGATACATATTTTTTGGCTTTAATATTTGTATTGTTTGGTAACCGTTTTATAAAAGCAATAAGCCTTGCGAAGCTGTGGTTTACAGTGAATTTATAACAGCTAAGGGGGTTTTAGGCACGACGCTCCCATTAGAAACAATGCCCCTTAGATTCACTGTAAACCACGGCATCTTGGGGCTCATTGCTTTATTGAATTGTAGTTTATCACGGGTTCCACAAAAATATTACGCAGCAAAAACATTGATTTGTATAACTGATACTAATAAAAAATGTTTTATGCGCACCAAATCAGCAAATTAAAATGATTTTTGTAGGATCATGTGACACTGAAGACTAGAGTAATGGCTGCTGAAAATTCAGCTTTGCTAAACTGTCCTTTGGTTGTGGCCTCATTTCCACCTCATAAAATGTTCATGATAGAAAAAATATTAAGCTAGAAACACATTAAACTAGTGAAGGTGTGAAATGTGTTGTGTAAGAGAATTTATTTTTTAGTCCACATGGACAGAAGTGGCCATAGTTGAAGAAACACTTGTATATGTGAACCCGCTGGGCAATTACTGGCAGTTAAACACTTCAGCATGGATGGCCTGATAATAGCATTATTCAACACTGTCCAAACTGCGGGGGTGCAGGCATACAGAACTCTTTCTCTGTGTCTTATCTCTTTTCATTATTCTGTTTAAGAAATCAATGCTAAGCCTGGTGAATTGTTAGCTTAAAAGACAGTTAAGAAAAAAACAGATTTATGGTTTTAGTTAGGTCTCCTGTGAAAAGCACGCCAGTGGATATGCGCTCACTTGTAACAATAAGACAAGCTGTGAAATTTAATAGCTGCAAATTTTGGAGGTTTTATCAAAGGGTTTGATGTGGATATCAAATATCTTAAAGGTTCTCTTGGCATCAGCAATACAAAGTTTTACAAAACAAGCATAAATACATGAATGGATTCAGCAGCATATGAATTGTAATTTTTTTTTGTAATTTTTGTAATTTTTTTTGGCTCACACAATATGGAGGGATATTACATTGTCGGAGCCATGAATATTTATCTTGATAGTCTAATGCTGTTTTCTCATGTTTTTTGTCAGACTTGTATGCTACATTTCCTTTTTACTCTTTAATGATGCAAGATGCCAGAATTGTCCTGTTATGAACCTAAACAGACTGCATTTTACTGATCGCTCTTTCTGTGTTCTGTGATACATGCCTTGGATTACAAAGAGGCACCGATAGCAAGCCAGCATCAGGCACATGGTAGTGCACAGAAAAGCTCTTACCAGCACAAAACTTCAGCACCGCGGACAGCTCTGATCAATCACCTCACAGCTAAATTCAGCACCACAGACAGCGCTCCACTCTGTAGGGCTGGTTCTGATTTGAAAGGATTGAGCCTTTCCAGTTTAATAATATAGCTTCTCTTATCCTCTGTTTCAAGTGCTGTTTGTGCAGATGTATAAAAAAACGGAACATAGGTCTGCAATTTTTACCTGGTTAGTTGAACTGATTAATCCAGTGGTTTTCTCAAATTTATCAAATTACTAAATTTACTGTAAGGTCTGTCATTATTTAAACATGGTTATTAAATAGATTTGTAAATGTATCTTTTTTATTTTATGTCTTTGAAAACAACAGGTTTCTTTATAATAGACGGTTTTTCACAAACTATATACACTACAATTCAAAACTTTGGGGTCAGTAAGATTTTTTAAATGTTTTTGAAAGAAGTCTCAGGTTCGCCAAGGCTGGTTTTACTTCTTTACTTTACTGGCATTACTTCAGTCTTCAGTGTCACATGATCCTTTAGAAAATATTCTAATATGCTGATTTGGTGCTCAAGAAACATTTCTTCCTTTTATCAATGAAAACATTTATTGAAAATATATGTGCTGCTTAATATTTTTGTGGAAACTATGATACATTTACATATACAGAAATGTATTTGAAATAGAAATCTTTTGCAATATTATACATTTCTTTATATTGGGTCTGTACATATGAAAATACATAGATGTCTTGATATTAAGGGGTTCTTGGCATCATAAAGTTTGAAAACCCTTGGATTTACATCTTTACATCATGTAAGTAACAAGATTGTGTATGTCTGATACCTTGCGGATGCCTTCAGCAGGAGAGGTCACAGAGTTGTCCTGTCCCTGATTTTTATTGATAGTTCTCCACAACTCGGCGAAAGTGCTGTCTTGCTCCAGGGGGTTTGTGCCCTTCACCCTGAAATACTCGAACACAGCAGACTCTCTCACCGTTCCGAAGCTCAGCTCTGTCTGCTTGGAAAGGTCTTGAAATGTTCTGAATTGAGAAGAAAAGTAATTAAATATATAACAGGCACACATTCCTCAAAATAAATAAAAATAAAGTAAAGCAAATTTAGCTAATTAATATGCAGTATGCCAAGAATTATTGATGCCTGATGTTCAAACTGTGTTTGCTAAATTGCCATTATGTTTACAGGCATGTAATTTGATTTATTATTTTAGTGTTTAAACAACCTGGAGGTCTATAATATGCCTCAAACAACAACATAAAAAGCTGTGAATGGTACACTTCAAAACCTAACTAAACAGTGTGAAAGGAGCATTAAACGATTAAAATCACACTCTCGTTGGAACCAAACATTTGAGCATACAGTATCATATGGTGCTTTTCAGCCAATTGAATAACATGAAAGTGTACACACAATGATAATATTATTTCACTTTATTATTTCACTCATACTAGTTCAGAAACTAAATGAAATGAGATTAAATACATCATAATATAATATAATATATATAGTGCAAAGAGACCAAATTGAAATCTAAACCAATAGCAAATCTCCATGTTTAGCACTAGGGTTGGTGTTATGCACATGTCCTCAGGCTATATGATACTATTAGCTGCTACAGAGGCAGTTTATTCCAAAATAGTTTTTTAATTTCATCATTGTCTAGTTTTAGGAAGTTTACAATGTCAGAAATATATCTGTAGTGTGTTTACTGCCTACACTCAAAATATGCTTAAAAACCCTTCTCTGAAACCCCCCCCAAAACATTTAATTAAGTGGATTTTAATGTGGGCAATGTCTCCTTTCCCTCTCTATCATACTATTCCTCTCGAATGCGCTCATGAATCACAGAGGTGTGAGGTCGAGCTAATGCAATGCTGCATTTCAATTGGGTAATGAACGACCCTTATCCAACACTACCATTACAGCTTGAACTGGACCTGCAAATACCAATCTAACAGCATGAAAATCTTTGGCTGGTTTACATCTGCAACAATACCCTCGACTACAGATTATAACAATGAAAGAGCTTTTGCAACAATCAATCCCTAATGCAAAAGCAGACTAGGCACGACACTTAAACTGTCATAAATAATGAACGAATGCATAAATATGATGTATTCATTAATTATTTGAATTATCTGGGGGAAAATAATACCCCATGACAAAATGCAGTTCTAAATGAGTTTACAGCTCACAGCTGCTGCCTTCCATCTGCAACTTCCTATGTCATGCAGTCCATGTGTGATATTATAGGGGGAACAGGCTGCTCTTGCCTCTTGTGTAATGACAGTGTGTTGGTTCTCCTTCTGGTTTTAGTGGGGAGTGATTTTATGTTGAGATAAGCATCTTCCATCACCGTTGACAAGGCTATTTAACAGGACTCACACAATTATTTGCAGATTCAATGAGTCAGATTGTTAATCTTGAGATGATAAAATCAGAACAATTAATCAGTTTAATTATAGTGGTACTGCCACAACTGGAAGAGAGAGAGAGAGAGAAAAAAAAAACAACCTATGGAAATATGTTACGCATGGTGTATTTATGATATAGTCAGTTATACTCCATATTAAGCAGCTTCTGTAACTCTCCTGAAAAATACTGTTCTGAAATTGAACATTTCTTTGGGAAAGCAGCAGAGTAGTTCATTGTTTTAGATTCAAGATTTCAAAAAGTTTCTATCAATTATGAATACACTACCATCCAAAAGTCAGTAGTTCCTTTTTTCTTTCTTTTTTGGAAGAAATAAATACTTTTATTCAGCAAGAACACATTAAATTGATCAAAATGAGACAGTAAAGACATTTATAATGTTACAAACAATGTTTTTACTATATTTTTTATCAAATAAATGCAGCCTTGGTGAGCATAAGAGACTTCTTTCAAAAACAATTTAAACAACCACAAACTTTTAAACGGTAGTGTACATCATCAAGTCATGAGCAATTCTTTTTCATTTCTAGTTTTAACATGTTGCAAAAAAATAAAAATAAATAAATAATAAATAAAATAAAAGTGCTTGTGTCATGTCAGCTGTCTCAGTGAGTCCAGTTTGGTCTCTGACCTAATTTTACTCTGACCATCATTATACTGAGATGAGACACTGTATGCTTTTGATACACATTTTGGTGTCAAGCTGACCAAAACATGGACTAATCACTACATCATTAATCACTATATTTAACAAAGTTGTTTAAGTTTCTGTTTTCCACTGGAATTTGCACAAGCAGAATGAAATTGATGGTCTCCCTATATAGAGTCTTGGTCTCCATTGTACTAATATAATTTCTGGCTGTTGTAAAAAAGCAAAAACTGCTTGTATAAAAGTCCACTTAATGACCACAACACCTGGGTCAAATGACCTGAATGAAAACTGAAAGAACTACTTCTAATGTCACGTCCTTTAACGTAACTTTGTCATTTTACTCATATGTCTCTGTTGTGTGGGAGGATCTATGTGTGTGCATGTATCTTTGTGTTCCTCTCGTTCTCAACGCTTATCAGAGTGTTACAGGTGCGAGCGAGTTAGAATTGCTTGACGCCTGCACTACAGCAGATGTACTGTAATTAGAGTGAAGATGTCCACTCTGTCTGTGCTCTCTTAGCTTTTGTGTAACATGCTAACCACATCTTGTACTGTGTGTGCCTTCAGCTCTTGTGCAATACTTTAGGCTTACTTAGCCATGCTCCTTGTGGGGGTCTGAACCGTAAAGTTGTAAAATTGTTTGTATCAAATTAAACTACTTCTTTTAAAGGAACTAACTTTGTAGGAGTGGGGCGCCGATTTATTTTTTATTTAGTTCCCAAACCTGTCCGGGAGGACCCCTAGCCCTGCACATTTTGTATGTCTCCCACATCTATCACACCTGATTCAACTCATGTGCTCATTAGTAGACACAGCAAGACCTGAGGCGTTTCTCAATACCAAGTTCGCAAAGTTCAGACTTACGTCCTTGGTAGTTAGGACTTGTTAAGTTCGACTTAGGAGAACGAACTCCGGTGGACGGGAGGACGCAAGCCCGGTGATTCTGCAAATGGCACAGCAGCGTACTTGATAACGTCACTCAGCTCGCTCTGGCTACTAACAAAACGAAATGTGTTATAAAACACCACTCTGCGTCTTTTCGTTTTATTAAAAAACAAACAAAAAACAAACATATATAGCCTCACAAATGTGGTTCAGGAAACGCATTCATTGATTATCTTTAATGTCTGCATAAAGTATTTATAACAAAACGAAATATTAAACAACCCTGCCTCTTTTCGTTTACATTTCAAAAATATTAAACATTAATATATGTGCATATTCTGATCTTCACTGTAATAAAATGAAATATAGCATAAAACACAACCCTGTCTTTTTTTTTTTGTTAAATGTCAGTTTTAACGATCAGTAATAGCCATTATAAAAAGTATAAAAATATACAATAAGAAATAAAGCAAACAATTCAGTCAAACGTACAAAATTAGAGCTTTAGTAGGCTACAATGGTAAAGTTATTAAAGTCCGGCATTTTGGCCCTCTAGCGGTTAATAAACAGAACTGCATACGTCTTACGGAAGAACATTGTAGCTGGAGCTACTTCTCTCCGCGTATGTCTATAGCGAGTCACGTAGTTACTGTGGATACTCTGCGGCGGGTCCTACCAGACCGGTCTAAAATAGTCCGAATATAAACACTTATTATAAGTGTACCATAATGATTCAGGGTAAGACAAAAACACGATTTGGAAAATGAATTCATGTTGTACATTCTCATTATATAATTTTTTGTAAATTTTAAACACACAAAAAGGACAGCAGCTTTAAATAGCCTAAATATACAAAGTTATGAAACGTCACTTTGCCCTCAGCCATAACGATTTGCCACGGAACAAATTATAGATTCGTGAGACCAAAAATCGCCCGTTAGATATACAAAAGACGAATTATGTCATGTTTAACCGCTACAGAGACAGCAGAGCCAGCAGGATACGTCAGAAGGACTAGCCGAGGTAAGGCTGCTCTCTGCGGGGTACGTGAGCGCTGATCGTCTGGTGATGGCCTGGATCTCACAACTCCGACAACGTCAATTCAAATTTTCAGATCAATAAACCACAAATTTGAGCTTTAAACCAGTACATTCTCGCCTGAAAAATTCTTAAAACTACATATTATGACATAATAACAGTAATATGTTTAAATTACGCGGGTTTTCTCCTTTACTACTGACGCTTGCTGGTTAGTGTGAGATGCATTCTGGGATACCTGGCTGTTTCAAGTCCGCACAAGTCACCTCTCGGTGCATCCTCGATAAAAGGGGCGGATCAAGAACACATCCAGGGATTTGAACTGTACTTGGCTAGATGTGAACTTTGAATTGGAACAGAACTTGGGCAGCTACGTCCACAAGAACAAAAGTACAGACAAGAACGCATATTGAGAAACGGCTCTGAAATAGGTGTGTCAGAAATAGGTAGACAAAATGTGATACAAAATGTGCAGGGCTGGGGGGTCCTCCAGGACAGGTTTGGAAACCACTGTATTACACATTTTCTCCTGTTTTTGAATAGCAGGGAGGTAAGAACATGTCATTTATTTTCACCTTTTTGTTTTTGGATTTAGGAAAGATGTATAACCTGAGCTTTTCTGTTTGTTATTTTGGCCTGTCCCCCCTCCAAAGTTATTTTTATGTTTCCCTAACAAATGAGTTCTGGTTCAAAATAAATGCCTACTTTTGCTGCATTCCATTGCTTGTGGTGAGTGTTTGTGGGAGCAGGAGATGGGACTCCGGGTGAGTCTCTGACAGGAGTCACTCTTTAATGTTATGTTTTAACGGATATATATATATAAAAAATGTATTTAAAAAACATGCATTTAATTATGACCTGTGATCCATGTGCTACTATAGACAACACAATTCTCCAAACCACACTTATTGAGAGCTGGCAGCAAAGAACGAGCTGTGGAAATATGCACAAGATGTGTTCTTGCATTCAAAAACAGCTAGACAGAGTTCAAATGAATAGAACAGAAAGAACGCAGTGGTCTCCAGATGTGTTTTAAATCATTTAACTGTTTCTAACTTCACACACTGATGTAAAAATGTGCTCATGGTGTGAGATGCTAAAAAAAAAAAAAAAAAAAAAAAAACATGGCCAGATGTCCAAAAAGATGGCGAGAGATGTCCATCTGAGATGTTTATATAAACCAGCAATAGGGGAAAAATCCATTGACTCAATCAGTACATTTTTTGGTAACACATTATTTTATAACGATGTAATTACACGTTACTACATGTACTTACTACAGTAATAACAGTAAAGTATGCATAAATACAAGTAATGAACCCTAAACCAAACCCTACCTGTAAATCTATAGTAAGTACATGAAGTTAATTAGTATTACATATTACAAACAAATACATATTTGAGTAAGTACAATGTAACTGTCACCTTAAAATCTTATCCTCAATCAATTGAATATACTTTTATTATATTTTTTAAATGCATATAACATAACTGAAATAAAAAAATTAACAAATATCCTAAAAATAAGTTTCAAATATATGTAATGTGTTAAAATAAAATATTTTATCTAAGCAGATATTGATATGAATAATAAATTGCAATCCATTTAATCAATTAATCAGCACATTATGTAAAATGTTTAATTGACTGCTAGTCTTAAAAATGTAATGAAATTTCCCAGGGTACTTAGCAGGTAAGTACAAACTTTATGCCTCTGAGTTTCTTCCAGAGGGTCTCTGCAGAACAAATCAATAGTGTGGCTCTAAAAAGGTTTTATTACCTGTAACGGGGAAAAGAATTAGGATGAGAGCCATTAACTTGTTTTTGCTTTGTATGAGAATGTTCTAGATGCCCTACATCCAACAAAGCATGGAGAAATTGTGCTGTATTAAACTCCATTCAGGCTTAATTATCTGTTTTAAAGCAAAAATAAATACATAAACAAATAAATAAAAATAAAAAGAATCAAAAGTAAAATCCAATTAAACCGCATCAATCATGCAAATTAAAAAGGTGACTAAATACTCACAAAATAATTTCTAAACAATTTACAAACAAAATGCAAAATAGCAGACATACATTTTAAACACAAAATTCCTTTTTTATTTATTTATTTATTTTTTATTAGCAGCCACTCAAAGAGTCAACTAACTGGCTAATCAGCAGCCATTCCACCAGCCAATCACAGCCCACTGACAGAGTGAAGCTGAGCATTTGGGGACCTCCGGACTGAACACAACATTTGTCAAGCCTAAATCCCATTTTACATCTAAGGCTGGTGAGAGATATGAAAGACTCCCAGTGGACTCCCAGCATGCTAACGATACCGTATCATGCACCAGCAGGGCTGCCTGATTTTAATAACAGTTACAAACAAGGTGATTAGCACAACCATAGCAGCTGTGGATGCTGCCACTGAGAAATGGAGGAAATAATCCCCCAGAGCCTCAACACACACACACACTGAAGATCTGAATGAGAAATGTGACAGCAGCAAACTCTCCATTAATGCTCCAAAGCAGTACCTTTGGGCAATTTGGCCAGTGAACTAACAGGTCCGCCAGGAGTATAAAGTCAGAATTCAGAAGGACAGAATGCAATAAGCTTCTCCCACCTTGGATTTTCAGCTGGGCTGAGAGGGCCAAATTCAATAAGCAGGCAGATAACATTTACAGAGGCAGGAGAAAACTATTTGCACATCAGGTATAGGGCATTACCAGTTCAAATAAGACTACTCGTATAGTCAAATAAGAGGGAGGTTTTAAAGCAGAAAGAGCATTTATTTCTGCTCTGACAACACAATTATCCTTCTGTAGTGAGGGAAAAAAAAAAAAAAAAAAAAATCACTGCAGCTCTTTTGTGGCACATTGTTTGCTATCTGACAGTTGTACACTGTGTTTATATACAGTATAAATATTTTCATATACAGTAAAGTAAAAAAAAAAAAGTCCTGTGTGTTTATAAAAACATGTGAATAAGAATTCTCTGAATTGAGAGTAGCCTGCAAAAAACAACAACACGCAAAACACATAAAAAGAGAAGAAAAGGTTCTGGCATCTACAGAAAGACAGAAAAAAAAAAAGAAAAAGAAAGAAAGAAAGAAAGAAAGAAAGATTTTAATATGAGACGACCTTTCGTGAAATTTATGGAGAATGTCAGAAACTGTGAGCTCCCTGCTGGGAAGTGAAGGGCCAACGTGATCTCTAAGAGACAGCTGGCATGCTGAGATTTCAGATTTAATTTGAAGAACTAGGATACATTTAGCAGACTCAGAGTATTACTTCTTGCATTTTTAGACCTACTTTATGGGATCAAATTCCCGCCAATAGTATTGCGGTCAATGCCAAAAACGTGAAAAGTGATTATTTTAAATACTAAAACCAGCAGTAGATGGCGGTAAGTCACTGTCTTAATGCGTGAGTCATCGAGTCATTCATTCAAAGAAGCAAGTGGCTGTATTTATGAATGAATCACTGAATCAACGATTCGTTCAAAGTTGCAGATTCGTTCTCAAAACACTGCTGTGTTGTAATCCTGCTGTTGCTTTTGTTGCAAAATAGAGCAAATACTGACAATACTGTAAAGAATAACACTTAATATTACCCTTTTGTTTGTTGAATTGTTGTGTGGATATTTGGATTTGCATTCTTGGTCGTATAATGTTATCAATATTAAAAACAAGAACTCACTAAAGGTAGGCTATGTTTTGTATCAAGAGTCTGAATCTTAAATTGATATTTATGCACGTTTTGTGCCAGGCTATTGTTCTTCATGCTCAACTTATATGCACCCATATAAGGTTAGATAGGTTTAATATGTTATATTCGCTTGTGCAAAAGACAGGAATAAAAGAGACAACAAGCAAGCATATTATTATTATTATTGTATGAATACTAAAAATATTTAACAGTAACATAACAGGTATAGACGAGCCAGGCACACATAAGAGTGACGTTGTGAGGCCGCTGCACAGTGGCAGTTGCGTTTCGTGGTGCAGGTCCAAGGGTAGGTGCATTAAAGGTGAATATAACAGTGATGGATCATCAGACAGGCACAACTGTGACAGGTTGTTGTTAGGATGGTGAATTTAACAATAAAAGATTGTCCAGGTAGACGTATATACCCGTGACAGGTCGAGTTGCAGGTACATATACAGTATAACGGTGTCCTGCCACAGAAAGATTTTACCCCAGCTCGGAAATTGCCAGCTGTGACGGTTATCTTCCCCTTTATGAGTGTTAGCATCAGCAGCCATTAGACATTGAAGTGATGTAATCTCCCTCTCTTCCATTGATTGGATAGAGGAGGAGCTGTCAATCTAGAACTAGTGGACCAATGGTGACACTTAAGCCCGGCCTAATTTACATGAAACTCAAACTGCAACATTTGGACACGCAAGAGCAGAACGTAGAAAGAAGAGCAAAGAGAAAAACAGGACAAGCGCACAAAAGAGTAAAATATTAGCAGAAAATGTAAGAGAGCAGAAAGAACAGAGTAATAAAAGCAAGGAAAACAACTTTTAAGAACACAAATACAAGTTTAAGATTTGTGCAATATCATTTTTAATGTGTTTAAAGTTTTGATTCATGCTTGTTATTTTTTTAAATGCGCTTTTAATTTTTCTATTCACGCTAATTATATTTCAATCCGTGACCACATTCTTTCTGATAATTTTGCATTATTTTTTTAAGTTTGTGCTATATATTTTTACATGTGTTTTTACATTTTTGATTATTATTTTTTGATCCGTGACCGCAATACTATTGGCGGGAATTTGATCCCATACTACTTCCTTAATACCTCAAAAACAGATTTACTGTCAGATAGGGATCTGAATCAAAGCCCAAAAAATATTATGGCTGAAATGCACTACACAACTATTTTTTTTTTGCCCAGATTTACAGCCTGGATGAGTCAATGCTATAGCTGCCAATAGTCAGAGCCAGAATCACGCAGTGTATCATGGACTGTCCAAAAGGATATCAAAACATGTTTGATATTTTGAGCTGATTTCAGAACACATATTGTTTTCATTTGTCATGCTTCTCCTAGCAAAAATGTACATGCTTCTGTGTGAGTTTGTTTGGAATGACCTGAATGTCTGATAGTGTGTGATCCTCAGTTTTTTTTTTTTTGTTTTTTTTTTTGTATGATGCCCAGTTTTACCTCTGTAGCCATTTACAAAGTCTGCAAGCGTATAATGCCAAGTGTTTTAAAATCTATCCAGATTTTAAAAGCTGTATGTAATGTATTCCAGCCTTTAGTCAGAACATGTGACTTTGAATGGCCATTGATAGAGAAAAATATCATTAAAAAGATCTGGAATATACTTTTGAACAAGATACTTGGGAATTCATCTGCAAAACTGCTGTATTTTCATATAACAGTAGGCATAGATTAATACAGTTTAATATTAAACACAGGGTATATTATACACCTGAAAGATTACACAAGATAAGTGATTCATATTCAGAATGTTGTCCTAGATGTAAAACAGAGGTTGGTACATTATTGCATATGTTTTGGACTTGTTTGGAACTTGGAACCTATTAGAAAAAGATAATACAAACTATTGACAAGATTTTTAATGTAAAAGGGATAGTTCACCCAAAAATGAAGATTCTGTCATCATTTAGAGATTCTGTCATCATCAAACAGATCTCGCCCCCCATTTACTACTGTAGTAGGAAAAATAAATACTATGGTAGTCAATGGGGGGCAAGATCTGTTTGGTTACTGACATTCTTCCAAATATCTTTCTTTGTGTCCAGAAGAACAAAGAAATTCATACAGGTTTGGAACAACTTGAGAGTGAGTAAATGATCCCTATCCCTTTAGGCTCTCATTCGATCCGAGGATTTATGTTATTGGGGGATGAATGGGTCCTCCATATTGATCAAAGGAAGAATTTACGTTTAGATGGCTCTGATAGCAGCAAAGAAATGCATAGCTATACAATGGAAATCAGAAGAACCACCCAGTCATGTTGTATGGCTTAGAGTACTTTCGTCCTATGTTCCTGCTGAAAAAAATAATGTTTAATCTGGAAAAAATAAATAAATAAATAAATAAATTGTTCGAAAAGATTTGGAGCAAATGTATTGAATATTTGAATAATTTGGATGTTACATTGATTGAAAATGCTGATGTGATAATGTAACCCTTCTTTACTGTAACCTATGATTTGTTTTCTTCTTTTTTCTCTTTCCATTCTTACAAATCAGCTCAATGCCTTGCCATAATGTCCATATAAGTGTCCTGTCTATTGAGGGGTGAAATAGGAGTGGGAGGGTGGTTAGAAAAGATTGTTTACTTGTATACTGAACTGATTCTGTAAATTATTCATGTGAAAATAAATATATTGATAAAAAAAGAGAAAAATATCGATTTCGGTACAGCATTTGGCTAAATTGCTCATTCCACCTAGCTAAAACTTGACCCCTTGTCTGTATCACTGAACCCAATGTGATTTTATCTCATTTCATCCTCCATTATGTTCCTTGCTGTTTCTTTTTGTCAGTGACTCAGCACTGCAGCCATGTAATAAGATTCATTCACCATCACCCGTTTTTTCAATACCTGAAAGGAATGAAGTTGCCTAAAGGCTGACAGAAACTATAAGCGAAAGGGACACAGCTTTTTTTGTACAGTTTATATCAACATAGGCAGTATGAACCTTGCAATGAAGATACACACACAATCATTTTCTCTATCCCACATCAACAAGCAGACATTTTCTCTCTGTCAACCCAGCGCTGAACTTTGCTGAAACGGCACAGTGCATTGTGAGTCATTTACATAAGGTAAACACTGACCGACAGACTAATCGACTAATTTTCTGGATGACTAGTCAACTAGTAAAAATGAGCAGTCTGATCTGATTTAATCTGATGCTAATGAAGGGCAATCCAGTGATGTGATATCCTAACTGGCTACATTTAGGGATGTGACAGCTCTAATAAAGCTCTATGACAAACCATGTGGTCAACAGGGTGATGAGCGGGAGTTATCAAGTCTGCATATGGACAAGCATCTGTAGATGTGTGGAGTTCTGGCACTGAGATGCAGAGCTGGACTAGTTAGCTTACCGAATAGCGTTGTCCATGCGCGACACGGTGAGGTAGGCTGCCAGGTTGGCTGTGTAGGATGAACAGACAATAAGGGTGAATAGCCACCAGCTTCCCATTGCAATCCTGAGAGCCATTGAACTCATGAAGGATTCACCACCTGCAAACACAAGAAACAAAAGAAAAAAAAACATTCTACTGGTTTAATCGACGATACACAAAAAGACACAAGAATAGCCAGAATACAATGGAGAAACATGCTTTTTTAGACAGCAGAGGCTAACTGGTTCATACTAAGCCTTGACCCCTTGTCTATATCACTGAACCCTACTGTGATTTTATCTCATTTCAGCCTTCCATTATTTTTCTTCCTGCTGCTTTTTGGCAGTGACACAGCACCGCATCCATGTAATAAGATTCATTCTCCTATCACCCGTTTTCTCAGAAAAGCTCAACACCTTATAAGCCTGTGCTGAAATGTCAACACAATATTCCTCTCAAGCGCACACAGCTTTGGAAATGTCATCACTGACACAGAGATTGGTGAGAATAAAACGGGAAGGGAAAAGATCTGGAGCTATCATGCTCAATGGAGCTTGTTAGGGGCTATACGTTTTTTTTTTGGTCTTGGAGCCAAATTAGCTGGGATGTCCTTTTAGGCCTAAAAGGATATCTACGGAGTCTGTAATTGGAAAGGTCAAAGGTTAAGTGGGCATCTATGCTCATTACAGGGTCGAGAGTGCACTAGGGAAAAAAAAAAAAAAAAAACCTCTCCCAAGAAAAGAACCATACTAGCAGGTATTTAGGGCAAAGTAAAATATGCCAAAATTATACATAGTCAGAACTGAAAATGTGCACTACAATTGAAAAGTTTGGGGTCTGTAAGATTTTTTTTTATGTTTTTGAAAAAAGTTTTTCATGCCCACCAAGGCTGCATTTATTTTATAAAAAATAGAGCAAAAATAGTAATATTGTGAAATCTTTTTACAATTTAAAACAACCATTTTCTATTTTAATATGCCTTAAAATATAATTTATTTCTGTGATGGCAAAGCTGAATTTTAACATCTTTACTCCAGTCTTTAGTGTAACGTGGCCCTTCAGAAATCATTCTTATATGCTAATTTGGTGCTGAAACATTTCTTATTTTCATAAATGTTAAAAAAAAAAAAAACTGTTTTGCTGATTCTTTAATGAAAGTTCAAAAGAACAGCATTTAAATGTCTTTATCATAACTTTGGATCGATTTAATGCATCATAAATAATATAACTTATTTGTTAAAAAAATAAAATAAAAATCTTACAGACCCCAAACTTTAGAATAGTAGTTTAGAGAGGACTAATAGTGCACAACAATAAAACATTGACAAGTGAACACTGTTCTTTTAAAGGAACAGCTCACACAAAAATGACAATTATGTCATCATTTTCTCACCCTCATGTTGTTCCAAACCTGTATGAATTTCTTCCTTTTTTTCCCTTCTTTTTTTGCTCCCACCCACAACATTCAAGTTTCGTCCCGCTGCCACCCACAAAAGCCCGCAGGTAAACATATACATAGATTTTTTTCAGTATGTCCATAAAATTTCCATGAAATAGTTTCAAGTTACGTGTTGCCTAGCCACAACCTACACATCCCAGCATAAACAATAAACTATTTGTTATTAAAGTATCTACATTCACAAACCACTGTTAATTTTAACAGAAAAGCAAGCATAGGCTACTGCATGTGTGATTTGGCATGGCACAAACCGTGCAAAGGGTGCTCCCTTTATAATCACTAAAAAGCTGTCACTCATTTTACTTATTTGTGATCTCACAAAGTTCCGTTTAAATCAATGAAGCTGTCTACACTGCACAATGAATCAATATTTACATCGTATCACTTTGTTTGTTATGATAAAATGATTTGCGAGCTTGCAGAACTCCACACTGAACAAATGCATTTTGACTGGTGAGTGGATTGAGTGGAACTTAAACACCTCTGACTGGCCATTGCGTTCAAGAACTTAACAGATATATTGTATTACTATGGAGAAAACTGATCCTAGACCAGTAGTTATGGGCAGCTTTTCCCTTTAAAAGCAATCAGAAGCAGCAATAGGAAGAAAAAGGCTAAGCTCAGCCTATGCTTGCACCTGTAAATCATTTTTATTTTATTTGCTCTTGTGCAATAGATGAATAACAATATATTTGTTTTTAGATATTTCTATTTTACGGGAGTCCCGCAAATTATTTTATTCTCTCGCAACCCGCACACACGAGTGTCTTATCGCCTGTACCCGCACTATATTGCTGTCCTTCCTGACAGTAAATGTTTATTTTGCAAGCCTATTTTCATAATCACTTGCCATGTGTGTTTCATTATCAAATTATAGGTCCAGGGATTATATTTACAAATAGGTAAAACAGCTGTTGAAAAAAAACTGTAAATGTCATTTGACAGCTGTTGTCAATTACTTGTATCTTGGTCTAAGTTTCTAAATCTGAAAGTGCAAAGACACTGGTTGGTGGCTGGTGTTGACCAGATACAAAGAGTATGCAGAACAGAAAAGTGCAGCCATTTTTTTTAAACGTCAACCAAACACACTCCCTTTATTGGTATCATTAGATGTATGCAGCTTTCAATAGCGAGTTGCAGAATTCCTATGGAATAATATATTTTGTCAAACAGTCAAAATGTGTGACTCTAGGGATTGTCTCTGGTGCTGTAAGTTGTACTTAAATATTTGAAGAATTATATATTCTGCTGAAAAGATATTTTCCTTAAATAAAAATATTAAATCACTGTACTAGGTGTGTTCCTGCAGAATAGAATGTCAGCAACTGATTGCACCATCCAGGTGAGCTGATTATTCAGCAATACCTCATCCCTCATGTTCATGTGACGTGACCCAGCTCACCTTGCTGTACAAAGGCTCCGTAGACGATCCAGATGGCACTTTGGAAAGATGTCGTGACAGAAGCAGGCTGGTGGGGCCCAGGAGGATTCTGGGAGCGGACAGACTGGACGCGTCGGAGCAGAAAGACCATGACACCCACCACAGGAATGGCAGCAGCAATGCAGGCCCACACCGCCAGGTCAAACGGTGCCAGCAAGGAGAAGATGTTGAGTCTCTCTTCTGTTTTAGTCATCAGGATTCCCACAGAATAATCCAGATAGCGTTTACTGAAGTCCACCACGTTCTCTCGTTCCGGAGTGATGGTGATGGCTGAAATAGCCACATCTGCCCTCTAAAAAATAAAGCATGTTGAATATGTCTGAGTTAACAAAAAAAAAGTGAAGTCTGACTGTATAAATTACAAGAAAGTGAATTTGAAATTGAAATGCAATGCCTTCACAACTATTAACACTGACTAATATGAATATGCAGCTGTGCATAACAAAAAAAAACAACAAAACAAAAAACAAACACTATATTAATTTACACAAATCATACACACAAACCAGTCTTTATGTATGTGAATCTCACCTTTCCAATTAGCTCTCCAATCATTCCGTTCCAAGACCCATTGGCCTGAGGAGATCCATATTTCCCATCAGCAACCTGATACATTTCATACTTAAAGCCCAGAATTTTGGCCAGGGCATCCAGAACATCTATGGAAAACCCCTTATATCTTTTGGGCTGACCTAGAATGTTTTCTGCCACCATTACGAAGGGCTCCTCCTGAAGACAACAGAGAAAATTAGGGCTTTATTTAAATCACTTATTTATTTATTTTACACCTTGGTAACCTGATTTAGAACTAAATTAAACAGATATGATAGGACACAAATGCTTTTACTGCTTGCTTGTTCACATTCACTACTATTCAAAAGTTTGGGGTTGGTAAGATTTGTACATTTTATGCTCACCAAGGCTGTATTTATTTGATCAAGAATAAATCTAAGTCTATTCTATTTTAATATATTTTTATTCCTGTAATGCAAAGCTGAATTTTCAGCATCATTACTTTAGTCTTCAGTGTCAAATGATCTTTGAGAAATCATTAAAATATGCTGATTTGGTGGTTTTCATTATTATGCTGTGCTACTTAATATTTTTGCAGGATTCTTTGGTGCATAGAAAGTTCAAAAGAACAGCATTTATTTGAAATATAATTTTTTTGTAGCATTACAAATGTCTTTACTGTCACTTTTGATCAATTTAATGCATTCTTGCTGAAAAGTATTAATTTCTTTCTTTAAAAAATAAAATAATGTACTAAACCCAAACCTTTGAACAGTCTCACACTTTGTGTTTGATCTTATTCTCAGTATATACAAGAGGATTCATTTGTAGAGGTTTTCAAACATTTCCAAGTCTTATTTTCCCACAATTCATATATATCTCTCACAGCATCTTGACAGTAATGGACAGGCCTAAAAGCTGACATTGCCATTATTTGGCGTTAGTGTCAGACAGATTTAGATTGAATCTTATCATTTATTCATTTGAAGGGGAAGCTGAGAACAGTCTGACTAATATATTTGGACATATTTCTGCAAATAAAAGATTTAATATTGATTGTGAACCTTATTACTGTGGTGAATCCGTCTGTTCAGGTCGTGACTTGTGGTCAGATCGGCTCTCTGTCACATTCAAAGCATCGGCTGACGTGACACTTTTACCAGTGACAGCTGGGACCCTTTGGTCTCAGGTTAATCTAAATGAAGTGTTTCAGCTGACCTGTTACACCGTGGCCGGGGAAGCGTGCAATGCCTCATCAGACAGAAATTACCTCTCTAAATTCACCTGGGCAATTTGCAGTAAGGCATATTGCCACCAAACAAGATTGACTGTTTGTGAAACAGGTCCTGTGCACTCAAACACAGATGGTTGAAATATCTGAGGCTCAAGCTAGTAAACTGTAATAGTATTAAGAGAGAGCACAGCAGTGATAGACTGGAGAATAAATAAAGAGCAAACACCAAAGGAATCCCTGGCGAAAACCATCAAGAGTCTGCATGACTAAAGTACTGATGTCTGATGAGAGAAAAGACAAAAAACACACAGCACAACCATGTGGAAACATATACTGTTTATGACAACTATAAAAATGTATGTGATTGTGAGCCATGATATATTACAGCAACACATTTCCTGACTTCAATTCAATTCTGATTTTGATTAAATTTTACTTGATCTTTTTTCCCACACATTTGGTCATATATTTTAAAATTGCATATCCTGTTATTATAACAAAGAAATTATTATAAAATGATAAACTCAAGTATACTAAGAAATAATCTTCCATAAAAGTATAGAAAGTTTGTTAAAAGTTTCAGATCATAAGAATCATGTGTTTATGAATAGAACTACAATCGTTGCACTATATGTAACCATTTTTAAAAGAGTTATTTGTTCATGAATTGGACTACTCTGGTCCTGGTGTATGTTATTGAATGCAGCCTGTGATGGCAACTCAGGAAAAAAGTGTTTTCTTTCATGATACACTGTCCTTTTTTTTATCTGTGATGACACTCTAAAATGATACTGGAATGTTTCTCTGCATTTCACATCATTTAAACAAGTAAAAACAATTCCTCCATCCAATCATTACCTGCAGGGAACTGACTAGAGCATCACTATCCTTGCTGGCCCTGGAATGACATTCCTATTTAGGAGTCAGATTTAAGCTTAGGAATGGGGTTAGTGGCTTAAACAACATTCTTTTATGATTAATCCATTATAGGGGGAGGGGAAATTATTGCTTGACAGGAACTGCTTTTCCAGGAACTTGTCCTCCTTATTGTATGAAAATCATGTCATGCCTTTTATTTTACAGTGATTGAACCTGTAAAAATGATGTCAGTAACCTGACATCAGTAAGACACTGATTAGACCTACAGGGAGTTGAATCAGACGCACCAGTAAGGTCACCACTTTCAGAGTAACTCCCTGCATGCCATGCTCGGCCCGGTTCTCCCTCAGACTGCCGTTTAGCCCACGATCAGAGTCCCATGTTGCCAGCTGGAAGACAGGAAGAGGTTGTGATTAAGCTTTGATCAAGTTTGAGATGGCAGAAATGATTGCAAAGAAAAGGGAGATGTAGAGAGAGAGAGAGAGAGAAAAAAAGAGTATTCAGGAGGAATTGTACAGCTTCTGAAAGCCAGGGATGACCTTACACGACCTGAGTTATTGTCCCCAAACACTAATTTGTCTATGACAGACCCCTCACCATTGAGCACAAATCAGCAGCTCTTTCAGGATTCATCTCAGGGGTTTGGCTATTTGTGCTTTTGTTACACGCCCAGGTGAAAATGGTCATGTAAGCGTGCGAGATGGTCACCTAGGCAACAGCTGTCACATTTTCCTCTTCTCTTTTAAAACCAATATGGAACACAGTCCCAAGCGCAGACACACACACACACACACACTGCTCTTTGTCGATATGGTTTCATAGGCTGTTGATTAGAGCCAATATCAACGCAGAAAACACAATAAAGCAGAAAACAATACAAAAAAAGAACAATGTGTCTTAAGTTCAGAAGGCCTTAAAGCTGAACTGTGATGCTGCAAAAAACAAAATCAACATCAATAACAATAAAAATTTTAATATGAAATGTAAGTGTACTGTAATATTCCTTAAGGATATACAAATGCTTAAAATAATAGTGGTAAAGTTTTAGGTAAGATTAGGTTTTTTTTGTTTGTTGTTGTTGAAATGCACATCATATTGTTTTAAGTCACAATATATATATATATATATATATATATATATATATATATATATATAAAATGTTAAAAATAAATAAATCAACCACTATTTTGTATGGAAATATTATGATGATTTTGATGGAGCCATAGCCTTGTGGGCACATTTTTTTTCCTCTCCTAATGTTTCCTATCTCTTTCCTACTGTTGCAATGTTATTTCCATCAAGAGGTGTGTCAGTTTTTGGTCAAGCACTCTGTAAAGTCTACTCCAGCACATCCCAAAGACTTTCAATGAATTTAAGGTCTGGACTCAGAGGTGCCAATTCATGCCAACTCCCTCCCTACAATTCTTTTACAGTTTGAACCTGATGAATCTTGACATTGTCATCCTGGAATATGGCTATGATACGTCTTCCTACATGAAAAGGACTCTTTGCCAAACATATAACATGCTAGAAACATAATCAATAAGAGCTTTAGCATAAGTTCTACCAGGAAGACTTTAATCCCACAACATTCATTCAAACTAATAGGTCTGGCCAATCACTGCTTTACACCTTGAGTATATATGCTTTATACCCCTCCATCCTCCCCCCACCACCACCAGGCTAGCCCTGACCATCCATTGGGGGTAGGCTCTGCCCCTGCCTTCGTCTTCAGACAGGATCAGCAGAATCTGCATCCCCCACATCCTTCGGATTAAGGACGGGGCCTACGCCAAAGAAATTATCTATGCAACTAAACACAAATCATTGTAGCTCACTACCATCTGTTAATACTTTATGGAATAAATATCAAGCAAATGTTTATAATGAACTGTAAACTGTAATAATGATCCAATCATAGACTCTTAAGCATTTGGCTATTTAAATTCAAACAGCAACTTTTTTTTTGTTTTTTTGGGTGGGCAGTATAGATTTCTGTAGGAATTCTATTTCAGTATCTCTATATTAATCCACGAACAAACACTATTTCCAGCTTTGTAGGTATTATCCTGAATATGAGTCATCACATTAGCAGCATATTAGCCAGTCACTGAGCCAGTGTAGAAATGACAAAAGGAAACTGCTTATATTCTTCCCCCACCAGCAATGACAGCGCTTCTGTAAAACACAGTGCCTCACTTCCAAGATAAAAGCCATGATGCATCTATCTTTAACTTCAGTGCCATTCATCATAATCCCAATATCCCACCAGATCCGTTCTTCCTCTGTGATTGATTCAGCAGACCACTGCACCAACATTTTGGAAAGAAGAAACTCTGACCCTGAAATCATGCTTGTCTCTTGTCTGGCCAGCGTTTGACCCCACGGCCCTTTGTGAGTGACAGGATGACAGAGACTTATAGCACCTGCCCTAATGACACGTCATATATCTTCACTATTGCGCCCAATACACAATCCCTCTCATAATAATAGCCCCTACCTCATCCGTAATAGCAGGTTCAGTTCAGAATGCTTTACAAGCAAGATAAAACTTTTTAATATGATAAAATATTAAGAAACAACTAAAAAAAAGAAACAATGGCATGATAACTTGCTAGGATTTTGAAATCATGCAATGCTTATTTTATTAAATCCTTTTAGCATTTTCTCTTTGTTTAGTGCATTAAAAGTATCTCTTACTGAAGGTTACACCTGTAGGTCGCAATAATCATTTACTCAAGTGATTTGTTCAGGAACTTTTCTTTATAAATGAGCTATTGAATCACTCACTCAAGCGATTAATTAAAAAACACTGAATCATTCAGGAATGAAACAAGGGACTGTCTTTATGGGTGAGTCCTTTGAATCATTCATTCAAGTGATTCATTAAAAAAATTATAATTCAAGGAATGAAACAAGTTAATGTCTTTATAAGTGAGTTATTTAATCATTCATATAGGTGATTTGTTTAAACACTTTGAGGAATGAAACAACACTATATGTGTTGCTATGAGATGCGATTTTTTTTTTTTTTCAAAATCTTTTTTTCATTGACAGAGCAAAAATAGACAAAGTAACTGGCAATATTGTGTCTAAAATCTAAGTGACTTAATGTTAACTTTTTGTTTATTGAACTGTTGTGTAAAAGCAATATCATTTGCAATAGTGTGTCTGGTCTCACCTCTGACAATTTGGCTCCGTGGTATGGGATTATCACAGTTTTCTTTTTTTAAACTGAAGATATTTTGCCATATTATGCTGAGATTGATTTGTGATTTAATCAAGTGCTGTAGATTACTTTGGACTGAAGCTGAATCAGAATTATAGTTGTTCAGCTGCCTTCAGAGAGCTGTAAGGATGAGATTTCTTCTGTCATACATACTTCAGTAAGCTGAAAAATTCCTCCATCTTTTCCGCCCTTTATTTTCCCCCAAATTTTCTCTTTTAGCTTTTGCCTGCTGTTAAATAGTTAATCATGTGGGTTGGTGTTGACAGAGATAAGAGAGCAATGGCTTGTCCACTAGAGATGTTCTGTCAGTGAACACTTGAAAGCCATATCTAACCAACAGCACAAAAGAGTTCTTTATCATCTGCAAGTGTGTGCAGAATCACACTTACTAAAATTCTTACTAAAAGAGTCATGTGACTCTTAAAGCAACAGTTACTCCCAAAATGTCATACATACATGACATTATTTACTCACCCTCATGTTGTTCAAACCCTGCATGACATGAAACACAAAAGAAATTTCGTAGAATTATGGCTTAAATAGAAATGACATGAAGGTGAGAAAACAAAATAACTGTCATTTTTAAATCAACAATTTCTTTAACTATAGGAGCAAATATTCATAATAGAGTATTGTCACAGTACCCAGTATTTACTTTGACAGAAAGCCCATTAACATCAACAAAACCCCTCTTACTCCAATATGAATGAAGCATCCTGTTTACAGACACCAAGCTGAAATCAGGGCTTCAGTAGTCCTTTTTTCAGCATTTACATAATACATCTCTGACTGTCTTTTCTCTTTGCTGAGTGTTGTGTTGGCTGCTTTGTACTGGCAGACACTGAGCTGGTCTGTACTGTTTTCTAGCCACTCATTCTTTTCATCTCTTGTTCGTAATATTAGTGCTACAAGTCAACCAGAATCTTGCCTGTGAAGACATGAACATTTTGTCAAGACTAAAAGTCTGTGCGGCAGAAGTTTACAGCTTTTATAGTTTGTGACTTGGAGAGCTGATGTCTCTACTTGAGAGCACATAGTGGAAAGAGGCAGAGGAACAAAGAGCCAGAGAAAGAGGATTACACACAAACAATACTGTACAGTAGGAAACAATATGAGAGACAAAGTCGTGCAGAGCAACGGAAAGAGAGAGAGAGAGAGAGAGAGAGAGAGAGAGAGAGAGAGAGAGAGAGAGAGAGAGAGAGAGAGGTTTTTAAGGTGCAAAGATGAAGCTAAAAGTTCTTTTTGCATGAAGCTGTTGAATTTTTATGATTCTGCAAGCTGCTGTTTCTGTGATTGGTAAGTGAAAGAGAGAGAGCGGGATGTCTTTTGGCCTCTTTATTGAGTCTGTGAGAGAAACTCATTACCATTCATCAAATCAAATGAGACTCTTACTCTCATAAGTGATAAATTCACCTCTTCTCTGCATCACCACACTATCAAAATACACAGAAAAAAATATCTGTCACAAATGTGCTGCTTTTTATTCAACTCACTGAGCCAATTTAAACAGATTATGATGGATATATCATTGTTTGAAATATTTAAATTGTTACAATTCTTGACTATTTACTCTATGATATCTATTTTAAACTGAAACTGTATCAGCAGCTTTTTCGCTATATAGAGATAAAGAACTAAAACTATGTTATTACTATCAATTATACAGGACTGTTTATCTGTTAAAAAGAAAAACAAACTATAGTCAAACCATCTACAGTGGACATACGTTTACAGAATCTCTTGTAGAATTTGTAAAATTGTTTATCATTTTACAAAAAAACAAAAAAGAATCATAAAATAGTTGATTTTTTTTTATCAAGAATCATTTTAGATTTGATCAAAAATACAGTAAAACAGTGGTAACACTTTATTTTAGGGTCTTTTAACTAGTTGCTTATTAGCATGCATATTACTAGAATATTGGCTGTTTATTAATACTTAAGCACATATTAATGTCTTATTCTGCATGACCTTATTCTACATTCTTAATCCTACCCAATACCTAAACTTAACAACTACTAACTATTAATAAGCAGTAAATTAGGAGTTTATTGAGGAAAAAGTCATAGTTAATAGTGAATATGTGTTCCCTATACTAAAGTGTTACCAAAACAGCAATACTGTGAAATATTTTTACAATTTAAAATAACTGTTTTATGCTTTAAGATATTTTAAAATGTACTTTATTCCTGTAATGCAAAGCAGAATTTTCCGCAGCCATTACTCCAGTCTTCAGTGTCACATGATCCTTCAGAAATCATTCTAATATGCTGCATTGCTGCACGAGAAATATTTTTGTGTGAACTGTGACACATTGATGAACAGAAATGTGTTTATTTGAAATACAAATGTTTTGTAACATTTGTGATCAATTTAATGAATCCTTGCTGAAAAAAAGCATTCATTACTTACAAATAAAATAAAATAATCTTACTGACCTCAAGCTTTTGAACAGTAGAGTACACCTGAAATGGATTTCATTACGGCAGGACTGACAAAGGGTGTCAAATCTGATTGGCAGAGGAATTACATATATGTATAACCTGTTATTAAATAGGTATAACCTATTATTATCTAATTTGGAACCTATTCTAAAAGGTTTATCAAGGCCATCCATTAGTCTCTATTCCTGTTGAAAGCCTGTGAATTAAACTGCATTACATTCAGGTATACTATGAACAGTATCTAAAGCTTTTAAATATGGTTTTGTGGAGCCGTACTTCTGTCGGTAAATGATGACCAGACTGAACAACAGAAAAATAAAAATAAAAAGGAACAGGTGGGAAGGAAATTAAGCAGACACAGAAAAGAGAGAAAAATAATGACTATACTGCATATATGGTGTTACTGCATATTACCTGTTAGATAAATAAAGAGCATTTCAGGTTTTGCCCTGCTTTATCTCAAACTAAGGCACAAGCATCCTCTGAGACCCCTGAGGTCAGCTGTATGCCTCTTGTCACGAGATTCTTACAGAGCTGGACAGAGACTCATTAAGGCTTTTTTTCCCTCCCAGATTCACCTCCAACTCTCGGTCAACCTATTGCCATGGGAACTGCTCAGGCAATTGTGCAGAGGTCACCCACGGTTGGCTCAGTTAGACTCAAACACAATACACTGTGTTGCTCAAGAGACCCAATTTTAGCCTGACGTCACTCACAAAGATCAGGCATGAGATCATGTGTGTTGCTTTCACTTTGGCCTTATCTTTTAGCAGCATGTGCGGGACAAAGTGACAGTGTCTGCCTAGTCTGACTTGCTATTTGTTTCGTCTGTCCTTCTCTCCCTCCCTTTACTTTCTTGTTTATTAAAATGATTAAAGGGTTAGTTCACCCAAAAATGAAAATTCTGTCATTAATTATTCACCCTCATGTCATTCCACACCTGTAAGACCTTTGTTCATCTTCGGAACACAAATTAGGATATTTTTGATCAAATCCAATGGCTCAGTAAGGCATGCATTGCCAGCAAATCAATTAACACTTTCAATGCCCATAAAGCTACTAAAGACGTATTTGAAACAGTTCATGTGACTACAATGGTTCAACCTAATGTTATGAAGCGACAAGAATACATTTTGTGTGCCAAAAAACAAATAAAAACTTTATCCAACAATATCTAGTGATTTTAAAACACTGCTTCATGAAGCTTCGAAGCTTAAAGAATAATTTATTATACTGCCAAAGTCACGTGATTTCAGTAAACGAGGTTTCGTTACATCATAAGTGTTTCGAAATTTCAATGGTTCACCACTGGGGGGCATGACTTTGGCAGTTTGATATGCGCTCCGAACCACTGATTCGAATCAAAAGATTTGTAAAGCTTCGAAGCTTCATGAAGCAGTGTTTTGAAATCGCTCATCACTATATATTGTTGAATAAAGTCGTTATTTGTTATTTGGCACACAAAAAGTATTGTAGTCGCTTCATAACATTAAGGTTGAACCACTGTAGTCACAACTGTTTTAAATAAGTCTTTAGTAGCTTTCTGGGCATTTGTTAATTGATTTGCTGGCAATGCAGGCCTCACTGAGCCATCCGATTTGATCAAAAATATCTTAATTTGTGTTCTGAAGATGAACGAAGGTCTTAGTGTGGAACAACATGAGGGTGAGTAATTAATGACAGAATTTTCATTTTTGGGTGAACTAACCCTTTAAGTTGCTGAATTAATCTAGTTCACTAAAAATGTCCTGCCTCTCACTGTCAATCTGAATAATGCATCAGAACTGAATTAATCCATCTAACATTACTGCCAATATGATATCACTAATCTATTAATTCAGATTTATTAAGTCAGTGGCTTGTCAAGTTTGTCAACCTTTCAGAGGTTTCTCTTCCCAGCACCTGCTCCCCACACGAAGATGTTGGGCTAAACTGCTCTGAGCAGGACTGGGAGCGGATCCATCTTGTGTAAGATGCTCGGCTTCCCATTCTGGATTACACCATCTGAGACAATTTAATGAAAAGAGAAGATTAAAAGAAAGTGAGCGGGGGAGACACAGATGGAATTGGTGAGAATGAGAGAGAGAGAGAGAGAGAGAGAGAGAGAGAATAGCATCTCCATCTTCATTATGGAGTTAGATTCCTCTCAACGTCTGGCTGAAAAATAACCTCCTCATTCCAAATATAAAGTATACTAGACACATTTCTTTGCTCTATATCATGCATTGGGTTGTCAGGCCAACTTCTCAGTGTGTCTGCACAGCTCAGTTTATACTGATTAGTCATTTGTGGGAATATTTTTTATTTGTTTTGGTCTGCTTGGAAATCAGAAATGCCAGCACTGTTTTTTAATGATCTCATATTATTTCTGAAATTTCTTTTTACATCATTAAATATAGGATTACTGTTGTGAAATTTGTAAGACAAATGACTAAGAATGAATAAGAATTTTATCTTTTTGTTTTTCAACAATTTTAATTTTTGTATTTTCAATTTTAAGTGAAAATTTGATGTCAAGTATACTGGAATTTTTAGACTGTGAGTTGCATTTATAGTAACATGCCTATATGTTAAAAAAAAAAAAAAAAAAGAGGAATGGAGAGAAGAGAGTGGAAAGATTAAACAGATGGAAGAGTATCATGTGATGTGCAGAGTGCCTCTATATGGCTTCAGAGAGCCTTGAGGAGGAGACATCATTTTAAGAAGAGATCAGAGCAGAGGATGCATATTCATGCTGATGGGCAGCAGGACATGTGTGCGTTTATTAGCTGTCAGTGTAACGGACAGTAGGGGTGCTATGTGTGTGTGTGTATGCAAAGTCATTAGCTCTCTGTGTTACTTGCCAGAGGGAATGGTCGCGTTCAACTCACACACTCACTAATATCTAGGCAACAAGACGGAGATTGTTTGGTGTGTGATAGACCCGGCAGCCCTGCTAATGACCACAGCCGCACATGGCGCAAAGCACTTCCACTGCCCTGCGAGCATGTGCGTATGAGTGCTTGAGCATCAGAGAGATGAAAGAGAACTAGAGACAGACAGAGAGAAAGAAGCGATAGATTCATCAGCTCTGATGGCTACATTTGAATGTGTGTGTTGTTGTGAGATTTAATAAACTCTGAGCTATTTGTCAGTGTGTGTTAAAGTATCTTGACCATGTTCCATATCAGTGTCTTCATTTCTAAAACACAGCAGGACCCATCATCCTGTCACTCTCTTTCTCAGTCCATCTGTCTCATCTTGCTTACAGTCCACTTCTTTTCTCCTCTCAAATGTTTGGGGTAAGCTAATGATCCCAGACTACACTACACCAGAAAGATGCTCTGTTCTTACCCAGACATATTTGACTTTTCTAAGAAAGAATTTGACTATTTTCGTGAAATAGACCGATGGTTCTAATACAGGGACCAAGCAACTGGTTCAAACAATGTTTCCAGAACTAAACCCAAACTGAGCGCCCACGAAAAACAGAATGAATGTTCTTTTAAATAACTGCAATAACTTTGAAATAAAGCCATTTAGATGAATAGGAATGCTAATGTATAGCTTGCTCCAGGTTTATTAGACCACTTTGTTGCCATGGAACAGTGAAACATGTAACAGTCAGTTCTATTAAATAAATAATAATAAAAAAACGACAAAATTACAATGCATGTACCACAGAGTATCAGATGTTTGCGTGCATTTCCGGAGAGATCATATGGAATAAAATAAAGACAATGCTAAAATATGAAGCTAATAAATAAGTTTGGGTAAGAATAGCAACAACAAAATCGTATGGCATTACGACAAAAAACGGTGCAAAATCCTATGCATGTCTATCCAGGATCTCAGAGTGGGGTTAAAAAAAAACAGTATCCATCATACTGTATAGGGCACCAGTGGTGGTTTTTATGTCATTTTAACTGCTATATATGGGGGGCACTTACTGTATTTTATACCTTAAAAGTCCCATGCGCTAGTATAAAACATTTTCTGAACAAGGCGACAACCAAGATGAGAAAGCTTTGGAAAATCACTGCATTAAAGGTTGGGTTTCCCCATAACATGCCAAATAGTGCTGTTAAAATAATCTGAACTTATGTCATTCATTATTTATAACTTCCACAAGATTTCCACTCACCCGCTTTACATCTTTTCCAAACGTCTCACTGTAACTGGTCCCCAGGACCTCAAACTGGACATGAGAGTTCGCTCCATTGCTTCGGAAGTCCATTAAACCAGTGAGCCCAGAAATCCGTCCCTGAAGAGAACGACAAATAAGGCTTCTGTTCAGAAAGAAATTCATCATTCAGACCAGACTGGTTTTATTGAACACTATTGAACTTTACTAGGCTGAACTGAAGATAACTGAACCAGATCAAATTAAGTGTAAGTGAGATTAATTGTAAAGTGGCTTTAGACCTTTTGGATTGTGTCCAGCATGGACCAGCCTCCGTTCCAGGGCTTGGTTGACTTCCTCATGCAGTTCAGACTGGCCATGCTGTGCCACTTCCTGTCTTCTAACTTCCGGTAGAAGGCATTGGCCAGCATCAGCACACTGTCGTACAGGTACAAACTAGATACCTAGAGACACATACATCAAACAAATGTGATTATATATGAAATATGTAATTTGTAATCTCACACGTTAATAACCTGACATATGATTATGATAAACATCTTAAAGGGATAGTTTTCCCAAAAACGAAAATTCTGTCATCATTTGCTCACCTTCATGTATGAATTTTTTCACACTTCAGTCTAGTTAGTGGTGAACACAAAGCCACTTGAAGGTAAGCCTGCAACCTTAGCCGAAAAAAGCGTAATACCTACTAACGCTGTGGTATACAGGGAAAGAGACAAGAGGCTGCTTTTTTTTTAATGGATGTCAATGGAGGAGAGGCTTATCATTTAATGAATCAACAGCCTATCGGCTATTCTTCAACACATTTGTGCTTAAACATTCATTTTGAATTGATCTGTTTTTAGAGTTTACACCGGAAAAAAATGCTAAGAGAAGTCACGGACAATTGACAAGTATGATTCAGTTTAGCAAATTCTCATTCATTACAGGTTGTTTTATATATATATATTAAGTTTTTACATTTTCTCATTCTAAGTTCTGTAAAAGATAAGTAATGACTACTGTTTGGAAAAACACAAGGATGAGTAAATGATAGCAGAGGTTAAATTTTGGGGTGAACTTTCCCTTTAAACTGTATTCTTTTAACGGGTAAAGATTATAAATGGTCTAAGCACAACGTAATCAGCACACAAAGAATTATTTATTTATTTATTTTTTACATTACAGCTTATCCAATGTGCATATGTCTTGTGTGGATATCTGTTTAGTAATTTCAAAATATCATGTAAGCATGGCTTTTATAATAGTTATCAGGGTTTTGTTGTATGTCAGTGCACTCAGTCCCTAATAAGGGTGCATACACGCTCGAGTTTGCGCCAGAGAACAATGTAAATCCATTGACTTCAAAGTTATAAAGGGATTGTGAAAGTGAAGTACTTCATCATGCAACCAAAGATACAAGCATCAAATGACCAATAAGAGTTCCTGTTGTATTTTCAGAAATCCAGTTCAGATTTCTGCTTGATTGAAGATTGATTTTCATACCCTCAAAACCATTCTTGTGCATATGCATTGCTTACTGTCAAACACTCTGTCAGTTTCTCTATTGTGTAGGCAGCCTTAATCTAAAAACACTTAAAAATGTAGCTGAATAGGGCTGAATGTGTCTGCTGACTCTCTCTTTGAGACAGAGAGCAAGAGCGCTGCAGGAGTTTTTTGCATGACTCTGCTCCTGCAGAGAGCAGCTGTCGTGCTGAGAGACACCTGGAGAGAGAAAAGACACCCTCAACGACAGCACTGTTATCGTCAAGGAGATGAGAGTATGGGGGCCGCACGGCCAAACTCAATGTCCCTGCAGACATGTGATCCTGACAAAACAACACGCTTATGAGCAGATCAATGCGTAGAGAGAGGAAAGGGAGGTGTGACTGAGAGAGGAAAAAGTGTAAGAGAGGGATGGGAGAAATAAAAAACATAATTTTACAAGTCCAATCCTACATTTTTTTCTCATTCAAGAACATACGTCACAATAGAAAAGGAAACTGCAATTCCCTTTTTAACGCTAACTTCAAAGAATTTTGGCCTCTGTATCGCCATCTGTGATCGAAACATTTTACATTTCACATTTACATTTACATTTCATTTGTGAAAAACATTCTAAAAACTAAAGAAACTTTTTTCCCACTGTAAAGGACCTTTTGTGTAATGGAAATGTTCCATGGATGTTAAAGGTTCTTCATGGAACCACAGGTGCCAAAAAAGAACCTTTATTTTTAAGAGTGTAGGCAGAGGCTAAACTGATATATACGTAATGATACAGACACTTTAAAATCAAATAAAAAATTGTTTCGTTTTACAGCAGATGCAACGAAGTCGTATACCAGTAAGCCAGTAAGTGATCTCAAATGCATTTAATTCAGTCAAGCATAACTGTATACACACATAAGGCTGCAGGAGTACAGATGTGACTGTTTTATTTCAGTTTACTACACGGTCAACTTACCACCAATGGTTTACTAAAATCTTAAGTGCCATATGTGGTATAAATAAATGGAGAGTAATCCTTATTTGCTCTGCTGGAGTTGGCAACCTTATACACAACCCTTCTCCCTCACACTGCATTCAGTTTTGTCAGGGTTTGCAGCTGAGGCACAATTTGTTTGCTCATGTAGAGTTATGTGAATGCAGAAAATGCTAATGAGCCCATGACAGAAGGTCACATGGTTTTGATCGCTGATGCTCCTCATTCATCCCCTAAGAAGTGGTGAAGAGACTTCTGAAGGCCCTGCCAGCTGTCCGATTAGTCAGACATATACTTGACATGGATTTAAGGGCTCAAAAGCCCTGTGAGACTGTGAAATTATGAGTCAAAGCCATCAAGTGTGAAAAATATTATCTGTTTTAATAGCCTACTATTGATATAGAATGAAGACTCGCACAGTTACTAAGTAAAAAATAACATGAATCGGTGACTTAACTGCTCTATGTGCTTCTGTGTGACTGAGTGCAAGCTGGTATGATTCCTAACTCTGTTAAATGACTTGTTTTAAAACCAGCATGTTTCTCACTGAGAATTACTGATACAACAATGCATTCAATGCATTGAAAAGTGACTTCCCCTCCACTATCAAAGAGGTGTATAAGAAAGCTATCTGTTTGCATTTACATTCATTTCAATTTCAGTTGCTCAGCTGGTGCAGACACAAAGAAGTACATGATTTTAAATCTGACCATTTTCTCATGGGTTCACTTTTGAATTATTCACAGGCTGATATTCACAAATGTCATGTGACTAAACAGGTGCAGGAAAATCACAAAGAATTATAAAGAACAATAAATAAATTAATTAATTATGGTAACACTTTACAATAAGGCTCATTAGTTAACTACATTAGTTAACATGAACTAATAATGAACTGCACTTATATAGCATTTATTAATCTTTGTTAATGTTAATTTAAACATTTACTAATACATTATTAAAATCTTGTTAACATTAGTTAATGCACTGTGAACTAACATGAACAAACAATGAACAACTGTATTTTCATTAACTAACGTACAAATGTATTTCTCATGGCTAGTTCATGTTAGTTAATACATTAACTAATGTCTAACTAATGAACCTAATTGTAAAGTGTTACCTTAATTATTTTTTTAATATAAAATACACAACCATTCAAAAGATTATTTTAATATATTTTAAAATGTAATTTATTCCTATGATAGTAAAGCTGAATTTTCAGCATCATTACTCCAGTCTTCAGTGTCACATGATCCTTCAGAAATAATTCTGATATGCTGATTTGGTGCTCAAGAATCATTTCTTACTATTATCAATGTTCAAAACAGTTGTGCTACTTAATATTTTTGTGGAAATCTAGTTTTCCATTTACCAGTTTGAATTGTAATAGCGTCCCCTACTCTAAATTCACTCCCCACACTCCATTTTGCATGTTTATGACATTTCCTAGCACTGTATTTCCTTGTATTTTCTTGTTTTGTTCTATTACCTTTGCTGTCTAATGTAAACTCTTTCTCCAACCATTTATGCACTGCACATACAAACAAACAAAGAAACATTCATGACAAAACAAAAGACAGTACATGATCGAATGCAACCAGTCAATGTGTTACTAAATGTCTAGTAGTAATCATTTTAAGTATGGAACAATTTCAATGACACCAGCGTTAAATCTGAATGAATAAAACAAAACAACAAAATGAAGACATCAATTAGATGCATAAAAGCATGGCACCCACAGAGTTTTTATTCAGCGTTGTGTGAACTGTCAGCATGGAGCGTGGAGACCAGTGGCCCGAAGGCTCGGAATCACAATGCTGCAACCTCTTGAGTTAATTAAAACAGCCATTCTGTCACAGCAAAGATTCAATCTCTTATTGTTTTCAACCTGCACTGTATGGTTAGCACTAATGGAGGCATCCCCTCTGCTCATAGCATCTCACATTTTCTGTAAAGGACTTATTTGTCCTTTTGTGGTGCTTCTTCTGCATTAACTGGTACGTAACCCTCTTTCTTCATGAATTATTGAGACACTGAGCCCCAGAGAAAAGACACATGGATTTGCCATCTGCTCTAAAAAAGGGAAAATGGATTCTAAGACCCAAACAATGTTTCCACAGATACAGTGTTTTAATGTTGCGTAAGCAGGAGGGGAATGTTTTCACAATTACAATGTTCCATCTGTGACTTAACAAGATAATATTTGTTAACGGGTAAAAGCATCAGGGCACAGCGGCTGATCTGGATCAGTCGTGCATAACCTTGTTTTGAATTAAGATTCTAGAGAAATTAAACAATACAACCAATAAAATAAACTTGACAGTTACTGCAGTCATTATGCAGCATCGCAGAACTGCAAATGCAAAGCTGTAATGAAGAGACAATTACAGATAAATTCAGACTTGAGCTACTGGAGTAAATCAATGCACTGAACTCCTTTGCTTCAATAAAGCAGCTGCCAAGTATCTTACATGCACTATGAATACAATATAACCTTTCGCAAAAGGCCAGAGATTTGAAATTTCTTGTTGTAAATCATACTGCTTTCAGCAGCAGCAAAAAAATAAATTTTTGTTGAGGATAGCCTTGCAGCCAGAACTTCAGGTCAACTATGATAGAAAGAGACTGTCTGCGATTTGTTTTGTTTTTATGTGCCGTTTAGCTTGCGGGTTTATCTGAAATAGATTATACTACAACAATAGGCCATCTGAGGCTGAGACTGTGTTGAAGATTACCTGATTTGACCTTGACCTGCAAATCTCTTTCTGATGAATACCTATAAATTCCTTGTGCTCCTGAAAAGATACGCACCTCTAGAGACTGCAGGTATCCTTCCTGTGGGTCGCAAAGCAGTGAGGAGATACGATGATTGTTCCTCATGCAGCGGATGTTGGTGTCCCTCCACAGGGGGAAGATCTGCCGGATCACTGTCATCCGGCCCAGAGCGCTGTGGACAAGCTCCATGATCTCTGTGTCACTAACTTCCTACACTCAGAGAGAGAGAAAGAGAGACAAACACACGCACACACACATTCACAATGTTATAGTGTGAAGACTGGCATATTAAAACCTACTGCCAGAAAAAAAAAGCCACCAAACAAACATATTAAACCCCTGGCTGAAGGACTGTCCATGCAAACAGAAAACACTGCTTTGGTCCAAAAGCATTAAATATCCCCACTGAAAAAAATAAGTTAAATGCTGTTTTTTTTTAGCTGACCTACAAGTGCCTAAAACCTCTGTAAAACAGACTGGTTTATTTTTTTCTTCATTAAATAAAAAATTAGGCATCATACTTGCTGACTTGCTATAGTAAATGGTTATAGAGAAAAACAATAATGCACAAAACGACAGGATCACACACTACCAGATATTCAAGTAATTCCAAACACAACAAACTTGTGCAGGAAGGTGTGTGCCTTGATGCTAGGAGATGAAATGAAATAATGAAAACAATGTGTGTTTTAAAATCGGCTCAAAATCCCAAACACTGCATAGTGTCCGAATACTTTCCTACTATATAGTATGCGAAAAACAGTACACCAGCAAAGTAGCATGACGGAATCTGTAGTATTTGAAAACAGTAGGCAAAAAGTACCTGGATAACCTAGATTTTTTAAAAACCTTTTTTAACCTAGAACTTTACTATCCCATGAGGCCCCCAGAGATGATTTATGAATGGTAAAGCGACAGTGAAGCTATGCAACTGATGCTCACACGACAGTAAAAATGTGGCGAATGTAGTACGTCTGAATTTCACTCATACTACCCATATTCATACTATATAGAACATACTTTTTAAGGAGGTTAAATTTAAATGTAGTACCTACTCAGTATGAGACAGCATGCAATGTTGGATACTACACTACGTACACCATGCAATTTTCTTTGAAACCTGTTGACGGCACAAAATCGGTAGACTGGCTCAGACTTCTGGCAACTAGTGTCAATCATAGCAAAAGCTGTGAAGTGTATTCCAGCCTTTAGAGTGTGTAAACATGCTAAAGTCTGCAGACTGAATAGCCATTTAAAACAAGGAGGCTTGTAATGGCCAGTTTAGCAGGAAGTGTGTGATCTTAAGCATGTATTAGCACATATCGAAGTCAGAAGAGCCTCAGACTTAACGAGAAATAAAAATAAGAAAATGAAAGCCTGTCTGTTGAGAATGTAAAAGCATATAGTTTACTTCATATAGTCTTTGAGTGCAATTCATAAAATCACTGGAATACCTAAAGCCTCAGGGAGTTAAGAATTAAACCTATTCCCACAACAGGAATGTGACGTACAACATACAGTATGAAGGAAAAATAATGACACCAATGATGGATTGGTCCCTCTGAGAATACACTGCACCCAAGCCAAAACACTTCTAAAGATCTGTAATGTATAATAAGCAAACTGAAAATAAACCATTTCTTGAATATCAGCTTTACCTGAGGTACAATAAATGTTCTCCAGTTTACTGAAAGATCTGAAGTTTTCTCTGCAACGTTCCCATGGCCTTGCACTTCTGATGTCGCACCAATGTAGAAAAAATAAAATGCTGTGCAGAAGGCAGATGCAAAATGTCTTGGAAAGATTATTTTCATTATATTTCATTATTTTCTAGTGATTAAGAAATAATTGCAGTGTTCGGGTCAACCACTATTGTTGCTATAGGGTTAGAACCGGTGAATGCAATTTACAGGTTTCACAGAAAGAGAATGATCAGACGCTGTTGGAATACTTTGATGGTTGCGGCACAAAAGAGATCAATAGGAGAGACATTGTAAATGCAAAGACATGAGAAAAAATGTTTTTTTTTTTTTTTTGTCTAAAGAAGAGTGGCTTGAAATAATGAATATGACCAGCACAGTAACAAACCTCAAGACACAGTGGCGTAGCGTCTGGGCATGCAAGGTATGCACGTGCATTTGGGCCCGGGCAGATTGGGGGCCCGCTATTACGGGCTTAACCCCTAAGTGTACTTCGGTTGTCTGCGCACCGTCCGCATCGCAAAATTTTTGTCATCGGGAGAGTTCAGGAGGGTCATCAGCCCAATTTTTGTGATGGCACGGACAGTGTGTGTACTGTACAACAGCTCATGCGAGAGTGAATTGAGTGCTTGAAAACAAAAGTCTGCGTGCAGTGCACACGCCGAACGCGTCTTTCCGCAGCCAAACACTTTCAAAGGCTTGCACGCGCGTCTGTGTGCGAGACACATCCCGTGTACATATGTTCAGAAAAATGAAGAAATAATAGAAATAATGTTTATAACTTGCTATAGCCTATCTATGTTAAATGTACTGAAAATCATTAAGAATCAGAATAAATGGACCATAAAATAGTCCATGCCATGATCTATTGTATTTGACCGGTATTCGCTTTGGGTTTCTGAAACTTATGCATGCATATCCTGTAAGTAGTACAGAATTTTAAATGAGTCTGAATATGTTTTCTGAATATGTCTGCACATTTTAAAATACTGCACAAGATGTGAATAAATGTAACTCGTACACTCGCTGGGGTGGATACTTTTAACGAAATAAAATGCACATAAAACGTGATAGAAACATATTTAGAGAAGAAACTTCTAGTAAATTTATTAGGAATAAAACATGTGCATTAAAAAAGTCTGTGACAGAATAATTAATTCATAACTGGAAAAATCTTCAGACTCGTCGCATCTGAAATGATGCTATGATCATTCCAAAAATTCCAAAAGTCAGAGTCCAATCGGTCGAATTCAAACGTGTGTTGAAAACCCTTTTTTTTTTTACATTTTTGAAATAGGTCCGCAATGCAAAGTCAAAATGATGGAGGAGCGCATATAGTACTGTAGTGCTGTTGTTGTCATTTCTAGAAAGTTTTTTATTTATTTTTGTCTGCATGTTAGTGATAATATCTTATTCATATTAAAGTCCTGGGACTCATTCGCATAAGACGCACATCCCTCCACCCCCCACCCACGCGAAACCGAGGGGGGCCCGTAAAAATGTTTTTGCATATGGGCCCGGGGCTGACTTGCTACACCACTGCTCAGACACATTTACATTTACACACCAACCACAGGTGTAGTGTACTTTAAACGCTTCCTGAAATGATTTAACAGATCTAAGTTTAAATGCTTCAATTTCCAGTCATATTATTATTCAGCAAGAAAACAAGATTAGAGGGAACACTGGTTCTCTGTGTTAAATTTAAGCATGTTTCTTTACCTGAGACCCACCATGTGTGTCGGGCTGTGGCTGTGTGACAACCTTTGGTTATCTAGGGCATTATGAGTCCTACACGCTATCTGTTATGAATTCACTATCATCAGAGAGTGTGTTTAAACACTCAGACATAGTGTAAATACCCCCCCCAACCCTAACCTAACCCTAACCCAACCCTAACCCTTAAATTTTTTTATTTTTTTTACAGCAGTTTATCTTACATATCTTGCATACAGAGTTGTGGTATGGCCAGTGAATGTCATATGTCAAATGATCCCATTACAAAAACTCATGCTCTCACAAAACTGTTCAGCACTACCGTAAGTTTAAATAGTGTCTCTGTTCTTTAAGAAACAACACAGGAGATATAATTTGGCTTTTGACTTACTGACCTTTATAAATGCAGTACATTTGGGTCTTACAGTGACTTTGACCTTACAAAATATCTTTCTATAATCTTGGCAGAAGTCTAACAGTTGGCATTTGGCCAAAAAAAAAAAAAAAAAAAGTACAGTAGCAGGATAAAATGCAGAGATCACAGTGCTGAGATGACTCACAGAGTAGAATGCTGGGAGTTCACAAATAACCTCCAAACACATTAATCAAAACAGCCCAGCCCAACATATAAATGATCTCTGATACAAGTCCCAGGTGAAAGTATTAATTATTCATGACTATAAATTGTTTTACTGATCAACTGATCAAGGTGACATTAAGCAGAGTAAGGACTTCTGATGTCACTGTCTGTAATTAAAACACCACAGATGTTTGAATCCCTGAACATGCCGCATGAAATCTGTCATTTAATTAAACTTCAAGTGTTTGTGACAGTAAGAGAATGTTCTGACATCTAATAAAGGTCAGAGCCCCCTGACTATAGCTGAAGACACATCTGTGTGTAATGCCGAGTTTACACTACAGGACTTTACACGTCGGCAGATCGCTGTGCTGTTCAGACTACATGACTTGCTGTGGAGTCTTGAAGTCGTTGTGGTGTTGACACTACATGACACTACATAAATGATCTGCAACAGGGGGTTACACTACGGTGGCCCAGTAGTGCACAACACATCGAAATTAAAAAAGCAAACATAAGCTCACAACACAATGGAAACAAGCCACAACACAACAAAATCGAGCCACAACACAACGGAAATGCTCCCGACCACCAGGGAACTCTCAGAGCTCGGTAAAGTTAGTTTTCCTTGCCAGTGTTCTATAGAGTCGGCAGTGATATCAATACCACGATTAGTTTCAACAGTCTGTAACCACTGTATATCGACATGAAATATTAATTCAAAATCAACTTCATATTTATACCTGTGAATGTTTTGGCACGCTACCACGGCGTATGAAAATTTAATCAAAATTAAAATAACCATTTCACACATAAGTTTAAAATATTCTGTCTGATCTCCCAGAGTTAAGGAGACTGTTATTTTAGAACGTTTCCCTTTATTGTTTCCATGACGACGCGTCATGATTGTCACGTGACACACCGCGGCCACACTGTATGACAGATGTATCGCTTTTCTTACCATGTCATCAACTATCTGATATTCCGATTCTCAAATATGTGCAAGTGAGTGTTTTGTCATTTAAAAACCTATATAATGACCTTGATCTTAATATATAACGTGAATTCATTCATTTGTCCCGAAATACATGTGGCCGGTGAACTGGGAGAACAATAGAGTTAGTGAGCGTTATAGTTACTTATCTGATATGAATAAGCGTCGGAAATTATATTTGAATGGATTGTTGTTGCTGCTTGTTGATGTCTATACATCAGTGTATATTTCATTGGCTGTTGCGTTGCGACACGTGACACCACTGGATGTCGAGTAGGCCGACAACTCCAGATATTTAGCATAGGTATTTGTCTGGCGTCTGCGAGGTGTCGGTGACGCGTTAGCGAGCCTCTTTGATGTGTCACTTGCTAAGTTTACATGCACCAATTTTCGTTAATCCGAATGAATTGAATCCGATTGTAGATCTGTTTACATGTACTCTAAACATTGTAATCTGATTCAAATATCCGTTTATATGTGTTTTATATACATTCCGATTAAAACTTGCGCACACGCTCTGCGTGTGACGTCATCAACCACACTTGCGGTAACCCGGTTTGCGTCAACAGACGATGATCAAGTATCGACGATAGCCAGAGATATTGTCAAAAGCATCAAATCTTGGCAATATTAAGAGGATTTGGTATTTCCAATTAATGTAGGAAATTGTTACATTCTTCTACTTCTACTGTTACATTCTTCTAGTCTATTATTATAACTATTAGGTTCGGCTTCTTTTATTATTAAATTAATATTATACGTGCTGTCAGGATAACAAAAGATTAGGCTATTGGCTATCTTTGAAAATGTTTTACACATTTTTGAGGTCTATTATCCAACGAATTATAGGCCTATAATTAAAATTATTAAGAATGTAGGCTATAGTATTTCCTAACACCGCAGTCATCAATGAAAATGAAGCGCAGCTTTACTTCTAACACCGACTTTAAAAAACAAGCTGTTTAACACAAAATATTACTATTATATACACAAAATATACTATTATTCTGATTTGTTTCACTAGCCTATAGGTACAACCACAAGAGAAATAAAGGAATAAATTAAGACCGTTATCAGCATATTATGTTGAAATTCGTCTCTGAGAGAATATGCTCCGTTAATGCAGCGTCAGACAGCTCCGTCACTTATAACCTCAATTTCTGTAGTGAATACTGACTTTTTCAAAGTCTCAAAAAACTCTTGCGCAAAGTTTGCATGTTGCTTCTTGTGTGGTATCCATTGGCTCCCCGTCTTGTTTTGAAAGGAAAGCTTTCCAATATTATGACGAAGGGATACAGCTACGCCACTGCCTGTTAGCATACATCTTTACAACTAAAAACGTGAACTTGAACTTGAGCACGGCGTAAAGCCGAGGTCACACTACACTTTGAACGTGATAAATTTCTTCGGATGCTGTAACGGTCGTGATATGACGTCACGGTCTACAGCGTCTTTTTTTTTTTTATAAACATGAATTCAACACAATACATTAAAAATGTAAAAATATAGAACCTACTCAACTTTACTGCAAATATATAATTCTTTTAATCCAGCCAAGAGGTCATGCCGTGATGAATCGATCTTCTACTGGTCACACGTCTTCAAATGGTGCAAATTCGCAGGTCAGAGTTCACTGCGAGTATATAATCGCAATATTAATGTATTTCACTACAGGACTACAGGATCCTTTCTTTCCATTTTTATTTATTAACTTATAATTAATTTGTCCACGAAAACCTTTTGACATTTTGATTTTGTATCTTTTTGCCATTTTTTGGAAAAAGTTTTGTATCTGTGTTGCGTAATGACGTCATTACTGTTCAGACCGCACTGCGTCCACAGACCGCGTTGAGGAGAAGTAAGCAGTTAGCGGTGCTCTCTCAATATAGGCCTGTAAAAGTTCTGAGAAGTTTGATTAAGTCAATAATATGCAGTAATATTATTGTTCACAGTGTTATAAATGTATTGGGAAGTGTTTTATGAATGAATGGATGGATGGATGGATGGATAGGATTTAATAGTTTTATTACCGAGTACAGCGGTTTGAGTATGTGTGTGCGCCAACAGATCGTTGTGATTTTAACTGATTAAATAACTGCCTTTAATCTGTGCAGGTGATAAAATCACAGACAACGATTTCTTATGCTGTACTCTCTTTAATCCATCCAGGTATGGTTTATATTCGTTCTATTTTCCAGTGTATTCATTTTGTATCAGTTTGTTCATTTTCCAATTTATTGATTTATTGATCCAATTGGTTGATTTAAAGCTAGCTGCAGGAGATTTTGTATGTTTGTAACGATTAATTTTGCACTTAATGTCATTTGTAATGTGTTTTATGTATTTTGTTTTCGATATGTTATCATTGTACTGTTTATTCAGACCGCGTTGAGCGCGATGAGGAATGGTGAAAAAGCACAGACGAAACGTTGTTTTATGCTGTACTCTCTTTAATCCATTCAGCGCCATCTAGAGGCCCCAGAATAAACTCTCCAGATCAGCAGCAGTTCTAGTTCTCCCGTGTCTTCTGTTACACAACGCAGATTGAACAGTAGCCAGAATTAGGCCGGTTACAGGGGCTTAATGGAACAATGCTACAATGACATCACAGGGAAATCAGAGTCCAAATTCCAGCAGCAGTGTGTGGCAGCATGTTTTGAATGCTCTTTATAGATTAAGTAGGCAGATCCTATGATTTAATGTCTCATATGCCTGAAGCAAGTTTAGTCTGATTCATGGTCATATACCAGAAGAGAGAGAGATGCACAACATGGCCCAAAAAGAATGTGGGAAACCCCAGAATAACAGGTTTTCTTATTTAAGCTATACCTTTCACAAGCCATGTTCCTTGGTGACTCATTTTTATAGGAACAGTTCACCAAAAATTAAACATCATTTGGTCCCCCTCGTGACTGTAAAAAAAGATGGACGACACACTATCAACTCTCTTCTATTGTAGTAACTGAAGCCGCCAGTGTGCCAATATGGCGCTAATGTCTTGAGTCTCGAGTCTGCGTGTAGTGAACTTGGAGCCCGAGCCTGCGCAGTAGTGAGCATGAAGTAGAGCCGCGATATCAATGTCCTGCCCAAACTCAGAACAACTCAATATGTCGTGTGAAATAAACAGTTATGGAAATGTAGAAATTAAAGTTAAAGCTCCAGTCACCTCGTTAAGATCCAGAAAAAAGTCAGTTGGTGCCTCAGTGACTACTTCACTCAGTGAGGCTGTCAATCTCAGCTGTCAATCATGACGTCACACCCCCGTTTTTATAGCATCAAATAACTAACTAAAACCAAACTTTTTTAAAGAACGAACACTTAAACTAACACCAGCGTGATTAAAAACAGGCTAAAATGACAGAAATTGTCTTTGGAAAAAAATATTTGAAGTGTAATTTAATTTAGTTTGTCTCACATCCCATTGGAATACATGGAGAGGGTGGGGTTATGACCTATACTGCTTCCAGCCACCTGGAGGCGATCGAGACGCTTTGGCTTCACTTTACAGGACTCGTGTGTCACACTTGTTTCAAACCTGTATGACTTTCTTGCCACAGTGGAACACAAAAGGAGATGTTTAGCAGAATGTCTAAGCTTCTCTTTGAAAATGAACGGTGACCACATGATTGGTGCATGTGAATGATGACTTGTACACAGAGGTATAATATGGGTCCAGAAGACTAGATATGTATGATACTAGTCCTAATTTTACTATGCTTGTATGGTGGATTTTTGCCGTCCTTGGTGCTTAACAGCTCCTAGCCTTCATCCACTTTCATTGTATAGAAGAGAGCACTGTAGAGGGATACAGAGTGCTTTTGGAGAAGCTTGTAGTGTGCTGTAAAAAACTGGAGTATGACTCTGGTACTCCCAGAGAACCAAACTGAAAGCAAAGTTTTCTTTCTCTCTCACTCTCTGTATAAAGACACTGTCTGATTCTTTTTCGTTTTATGTAGAAATTTCTGTTGGTTTCAACACATCAAACAATATCAGAGTTTTAATGCCATCCACTGCACTCTGCTCTTATTGGGCCAGACCTCTTGTGCTCAGCTCTTATTGGCTAGGGCCAGGCTCTCGTGAGGTCTTCATTCCATCCAGCTCTCAGTCAAGAAAGTGAGGGAGAGCGGAATAAGGAGAGCAAAACCGTGGATCTGAGTCGTGCCAATGCAATAATCCACTGTCAGCTTTGCTCTAGCATGGTGACAGCATATTACACACTGAATGAGAGATGTGCCACATATCAAACACTGCAAGTTGAAATTGGATATGATGACAACAGACTGAATTGGGGCTGTTTTCTGGATCTGACTGCCAACAGTTTTGAGGTTCATGTCTCTTTTCTGAAACCGATAAGAATGAGTTATGAAACTCATTATGAATATGTGCTTACCTCATTGGCGTACACCCAGTGACTGTCTTTGGATGCTAGATTCGTTTCCACTGCCTGCAGAAAACGAAAAGACAAAAGAATGCAAAAAATTACTGAGACGAAAATAAGCAGCTATCTTCTTGGTCTGCATACCAAAATTATAAGAGTGCAAAGAGAGTTCAAGGACACTCTTTAAAACATACTTTTAAACTTTCAAATAAACGTTTCTATATGTGCTTTATTTTTTAACTTTTTGGAACACGTTCTGTTCACTTTTCATGAATTAGAATTTCTGCTGCCTGTAAAGATCTAAAAAGCAAGCTTTACTTTTAATGTTTTGAATCTTTGTGAAAAAGCGGTCAAAAGTTCATATCCTATATGTGCACACAAGTCGTCATAATTCATTTAAAAAAGAAGAAACTTAAAATCAATTAGTGAATATTTTAAGTCTTTAATTAAAACAGTGCAAATCACACTCCGTGCTTTATGAGGGTGACTGTCAGTCACAATTTTTTGCTGATACTAAAACAGAACAGAGAAGTACAATTGGGGTTTATGGAAATTTACATCACACAGCCTTATACCGTGTCCTAACTACAAGCGACGCCGTGACACACGATAAAAGGTATGTTAATCAGAGTTTTTATCCTAACCAGCTGCGACGGCGACACGTGACGAATCTATTCCAGAAACAGTTTCTATTTCTCCACGATGTCGCGGCTGGAACAGCAACACAAAGTATGGCAATAATAATATCAGGTACTGTTTATGTGCTTTATTTATTGTTAAAAGCATCTAATGTGAGTTTGAATATCATTCTGTGTTCCCAGCTTTTTAGCTGTAATAAAAACAACACTTGCTAATTCACCTCAGACCTTGAAAATACTAACCCGTTACTAACCCATTTCGTCGTGTCTGCTGTGCTCTTTCCAAGAGAGCCCGCCAACACTCTCTTCTGATTGGCTGTGGTTTTTGATTGATTTTATCGCTTCTCATTGTGCGTCGCGTCTAGTGTGGACAGTCAAATTGCTTGTCGCTGGAATCTTATCGCATCGTGTGTAGTTAGGACACTTGTTAGAATGGCGCAATGTTAAAGGGATAGTTCACCCACAAATGACAATTCTGTAATTATTCACTTGCATGCATGCATTTCTATCGGAACACAAAGACAATATTTTTAAGAATGCTGGTAACCCAAAAAGTTTAGGTTACCATTGACTTTCATTGTATGGACAAAAAAATAATTTCTCAGAATATGTTCTTTTATGTTCCAACATGAGGATAAGTAAATAATTTTCATTTTTGAGAATTTTAAATTTATATTTATAAACTATACCTATATGTTTCACTGATAGTACATGGTACAGAATTTCTCAGAAATGCATTCCTGTGGGTTGAAATGCAATGCAGTCACAACCTGTTAGTGAAATAGAATAGAGATTGTTGGATATCTGGGTGTGAATCTTGACAGTGGACTCAGTGGAATATCTGTGTGAGATAGGAACACCTGCAGGGGACAGTCTGGCTTTCATGTTTAGGGAATATATTGGAATAACTGCAGGAAGTAATGAAGCGATAAGGCCACATTGCAGGAGACTGATCAAAAATGTTCCTTATCAAACATCCTGACCTGGTTCAAAATAGGTGTATTCTACACAGAACAAGATAGTGGGAGTGTATTTTTTTATGTCAGACACAGACAGATTAAATGCAAAAAAAAAGTAATTTTCCTGCTCAAGCTGCATTTCTGAGTGCACATTGGATGCTGGAAAAGATTAAAAAAACAGCTAGGGGCTGGAACGCCGCTTGCATGGGCGCTTCAAAACAATGAAAAGTGTCTTTACATCAACTTGAGAATATTGATCCAAATTCTTCTACTGAATTGCACAATAGATCAGATCGGGGATGTGAGTCTCCCAGGCTTATTCAACTGAAACTCCTGATTTCAGGAAGAAGATCCCTTTTGATCCCTTCATTCTTCATCTCAACCTTCAAAGAAACTTTATGCCTTTTTGTACTGTGACATCTTCAACTGCAAAAACTGTGACATTATTAAGCAGAGGCTGGGATCACTTCCTCAGCACCACTGCTTTATATCATGAATCAAAGAAAGAACATACAGTAGCACATGATCCAACTTTAATTAAAATGGAAAAAATGAGGCAAACTAGGTTAGAAAAAGCAGGCTAACATGATTCCACAGCAGCTTTTGAATAATACAATTGTTTTGTTTGTTTGTTTTTTTAATTTAGCTATATTAAGAAGCATGTAAACAAAAACAAAACATTACTGCTTTTTGAAATTAGAGGCAGCATCACTACAGGAAAGTCAATCAAAACTTAATAACTGCTAGTGTACTAGACTACTCTGCTGTGTTGATAATAAGAACAAATTATTCTATTATTTGACAATTTATTCTTTCACCACAGTGAGAAGTGTTTAAAGCTGTGCTGTAAACTTTTTTTTTTTTTTCACTCTTGGTAGATTACTGTGTTAAAGGTGCAGTAAGCAATTAAAAAAAAAAAAAAAAACGCTGTTGAAAAGTGGATTGGACCAAACATCAAAACACACTTGTAGCCAATTAACATTAAGAAGTGTATATACTCATGATGGGGGAGGAGAGAGAGCTCAGTGCACAAGACAGACATTAGCAGAACGACTATAGAAAGAGAGAGATGGCAGAAAAAATACAAAAGAGGAATATATATAAGGCCAGGGGAATATAACTTTAAAAAGAAGGGTTACGATTAGGCAAGAGGTACGACCTGCGTTAATATCAGAGAAGATTTCTAGCACTGGAGAGACCTTAAGGAGTGGGAAGGCCTGAAAAGGGACGCCGAGTTTGCTTTATTTCTTATAGATGTGTAAGTAACATTGGTTTTGCTGTCTTTCACAGAACTAAGATATGCTGTCTTTTGCTTGAATATACTCGTGTATCATCTTCGCTTGTTTGTTCATTTGCATTATTATTTTTATTATTATAAGCCTGGAATGTCTAAACCTCCTCCACTATCTGTTTCAAGCATTGGCTCCCAACGTGTGTCCAAAAATTAGATAACATACACCTAATATATGTTTTTTCTTTCGGTTCCCCTTTTAGTGATCACTATAATCCCTTCATCTTGTTTACCCATTTGTAAAACTGTATATTAGTTACTTGGACTAAGGGCTAGGCGGTGTATCGAGTTTTGGCGATATATCGATTTATTTTTCAGAATGATACAGGATGAGACAATACCATCTATATCGAAATAGATTGATGTGACCCTCCCCCACTCTTGCAACATGGAGGAAAACAGCACAGATCCACACTGCAGAAAACGATTTGGTTAGTAAAAAGAAAAGCAATTGTTTAATAATTTGGAGATGGTTCGGATTTAAAAGAATTGATGAGCAGCAAAAAACAAGCCTGCCATAAAACAATTATGTCAAAAAGTAGAAGCACATCATATCTCTTTTACCACTTAGAATATCACCATAAAGTGCAGTACAAACAGTGTTTAGAACTTTGTACTTCGTCTGCTACAAGCCACAAAGACTAAGCAGCCCAAGAAGTTTTTTTCTCCCAAAACAAAGCTCGTTGGAAGCTTCTTCACAGCGTGACTTACGAAAAGAAAAGTTCCACATGGCGCTATATAACCATGGTTGTAGCTTACCACATCGCTAAAGATATGGTTCCTGTTGCAACAGTGGAACAGGAAAGTTTTAAAATGCTGCTAAAATGTATTGACCCAAGATACCAGTTACCCAGTCTCAAGTACTTTGCAACAGATGTTCAGCCTGAAATGTACACTGAGGTCAGACGGAAGCTTTCCGACCGGCTCGCAAAAGTGACTCATTTCATGCTAACAACCAATATGTGGTCAAGCAGGACATGCAAGCCATATATGAGTTTGACAATATATGTTATTGAAGACTGGGAAATGAAAACTGCGTGTCTCCAAAGCAGCTATTTTCCCCAAGACCACACTGGTGAGCATATAGCTGAAGCCCTGCAGGATGCACATATGAACTGAAAATAGCATCTTTACAGTTGCCTAACTAGCATAAGAAAATGTATTTAGAATGTTAAAGCAACATTCATCACACAAATCCATATTATCCATACTATTTAAATGATTTAACATATTTTTCAATACAGAGAGTGAGATTATAATCTCTCACTTGCATATCTCTAAGGTGTTCACTACTTTGTTAAATTAGATGTGCAATATACAAATGTAAATATGCAACTGCTGTACTTGTTGTTTATAAATTATACAACTGCTGTATACTGGATTAGTTACAAATTATTTGGCCATAACAACACTATAGTAGTTGTGACATAGATTGCTGAGCATTTCATACTTACCTTCAACGTTTGGTTAATTTTAATTTTAATTTATTTATTTTGTTTTACTTTTTTGTTGCCTTTCTCTTTTGTTTGTGATATATGTGATATCAGAAGCTACTGTAAACCAAAGTCAAATTCCTTTTATGTATTTATGCATAATAAACTTGATTCTGACAGGGCATGGCATAGATGACAACCTCATCACCCGGGCCATTTCTCTGTTTAAGAAAGTTGTCAGCAGCTTCTCCTATAGCTGGAGGAAAGGAAGAGAGCTCACTGAAGTCCAGATTTGGCTGGGTCTGCCAGCTCACCAGCTCATCACTGAGACAGTCACACACTGAAGATCACGGCAACAAATGATTGAGAGGTTCCTGGAGCAGGAGGGAGCAGTCACAAAAGTCCTGTCTGCTGACAAAAAGTTCAGGCATCTTGTTCATACATGGCAGGGCATTGAGGTCCTGGAGTCACTCCAGAAGGCTCTGAAACCCCTTCAGGACTTCACAGATGCAGAAGAGTACCATCTCACCATCTTATATGTCAGACCTGTATTATACCTTTTCAACACAAGTCTCCTGGCACATGAAGAGGGCAACAGAGAGCCGTGCAAATCAATCAAGACGTGCATTGTTAATGACCTTAATGCAAAGTATGCTGACTCAGCAACTAGTGACCTGTTGGACATAGCCTTTAAGTTTAGGTATGGGGTAGGATTTAGGGATGTGGTCATGCAGAATAAGGCATTAATATGTGCTTTATAAGTATTAATAAACAGCCAATATGCAAGCTAATAAGCAGCTAGATAAAAGTGAGAATTGTTCCCCACACTAAAGTGTTACGGCAGAATCTCTGCTGGCCGATAATGGAAGCTGTCAGCCTGATCCAGATGTGCCATACTGTGCGCGTACAGACCAAGTAGAAATAATTCCACCAACAGCAAAGAAGTCGTTGTCACTGGCAAGCTTCTTAAAACAGAGCACAGCAACCACAATCAGTACAGCACTGACACGGAGGGAGACAATTGAAACTGAACTTTCAAGCTACTTGCAGTCAGTTAATGTAGAGAGTGATATTGATCGTCTCAAATGGTGGGACGAACATGAAACACTGAGCCACCTGCCAAAATCTTTTAGTACCAGACACCAGTTCCCCTTCCAAAAGGGTTTTCAGTTGCAGTGGTAACATTGTAACCTGCCACAGGGCACCCCTAAAGCATGAAGCTGTTGATATAGTTTTCCTTGCACAAAACCTGTAAGAGATACACTATATTGCCAAAAGTTTTGGGATGCCTGCCTTTACGTGCACATGAACTTTAATGACATCCCAATTATTAATCCGTAGGGTTTAATATGGAGTTGGCCCACCCTTTGCAGCTATAACAGCCTCAACTCTTCTGGAAAGGCTTTCCACAGTGTTTAGGAGTGTGTTTATGGGAATTTTTCACTATTCTTGTAGAAGCGCATTTGTGAGGTCAGGCAGTGATGTTGGCGAGAACTTTACACTTGGCACAATACAGTCAGGCAAGTACCGTTCTCCTGGCAACCACCAAAACCAGACTCGTCCATTGGATTGCCAGACAGTGAAGCGTGATTCGTCACTCCAGGAACATGTCTCCACTGCTCTAGAGTCCAGTGGCGCCGTGCTTTACACCACTGCATCCGATGCTTTGCATTGCACTTGGTGATGTAAGGCTTGGATGCAGCTGCTCGGCCATTGAAACCCATTCCATGAAGCTCTCTATGCACTGTTCTTGAGCTAATCTGATCTGAAGGCCACACAGAGTTTGGAGGTCTGTAGCTATTGCAGAAAGTTGTTGACTTCTGCGCACTGTGCGTCACAGCATGCGCTGAACCCGCTCTGTGATTTTACGTGGCCTACCACTTTGTGGCTGAGTTGCTGTTGTTCCCAATTGCTTCCACTTTATGATACCACTAACAGTTGACCGTGGAATATTCAGTAGTGAGGAAATTTCATGAATGGACTTATTGCACAGGTGGCAACCTATCACGGTACCACGCTTGAATTCACTGAGCTCCTGAGAGCGACCCATTCTTTCACAAATGTTTGTAGAAGCAGTCTGCATGCCTAGGTGCTTGATTTAATACACCTGTGGCCATGGAAGTGATTGGAACACCTGAATTCAATGATTTGGAGGGGTGTCCCAATACTTTTGGTAATATAGTGTACATACTATAAAATACTATATACTAAAAAGTACTTTGTTTAGTAAAGATTGTTCTACCTCAAAAATAACCTATTGTACTTGTTCTGACAAAATAGTTCAGTTATCTACTGTTCTGTTTACATTATTTGCACAACAGAGCTGTGTATTTAGTTAAGCAGGAGGAATTATATTCTATTTAATCAGTTGTTTTTGCACATTCTCAGAGATAGATCGATTTTTATTTACATGTTTATGTTGTGCAGCTGTATATTTTTAAGCAGGGAGGAAGACCCTGTCTTCGCATTTTATTTTGATCATAAGCTGTTTTAATAAAGGTGATTGTAACCTCTCACATGAGGCTTAGACTTGCAAGTAAACATTTATTCCACTTTGTAGAAAACAGAGATATACATTGTATACATTGCCATTCATCCCAAAAATACAGAGATACGAATTTTGGTCAATATTGTCCAGCCCTACTTGGACTACTGTGTTATGCAGGGAGCAGTTCATGAAAGCGGTGTTTGTTTTTTTGGGATGGAAGGGATGTCTTATGAGGGATAAGATAAATAACAATTCGATATTTGACCTGAATTATCATATGTGCTTTCACTTGACATCATACCCTCCAGCAGCAGGCACAGCAGATTCTGCCTGTGTTGCATAGTGTGAGTGTGGGGACGGAGGCATCAAGATAGGGGTGTGATCCTTTTTGTTTGTTTGTTTGTTTGATGTGTTTGATTTGGTGATTTCAAATATCAACAATGTTTACCAGAAATCGCTTACTGCACATTAAGGAAATGCGTTCTACTTTAACTCCATTAACAGTTCTCATTCTCATTCCCATTCTCACATGGAATGCAGACAAACTTCTTTCAGCAAATCAGCTTGGTGTGTATCAGATTTCACGTTAATATAAAAAAAATACAAAAAACAAAACAATACAGTTATTTGAAGAGTTTGGTTCCAAAACGCTATAAATCCATTTTGATTCATTTGAGTAAAAACGTTTTTTTTACCAAGAAAGTGGCAAGATGAAAACCACTATTTTCTGTTTCAAACTTTCACATAGCATCTTTAGGTTATAATAACATTAAAAATTCAAATCCAGATTTGTTTTACAAAGATTTATTATAAAAACTGATTATTTTTCCCCCAAAATGCAATAAATCCATGACACGTTTTTCCCCCCAAAATGCAATTAAAATGCATTGAATCCATTGAATCAAAATAAAAGTTATTTTTCATATTGAAACTGTTGAAAATACCTAGCAAAGTAAGTTGATCCACATATATGACAGCCTCTAAACTTGGTTAATACTAATCTTATATAAACAGGCACTGGACTAAAAATACGATGTCATCGCTCCCAAAACGCATTCAACGAGTCACTGCAACAACCCAGGGGCATCGCTATACTGCAAACATTCAAATAGCAATAATGTTATGTTTTGTTTTTTTCTATTTAGATGTTTAGAATCAAAACTAGCAGTGCCACATTCGAGAATTAATCATTCTTGGTCAAACGGCTTTTAAAAACTGTTCTTGATTCAGTTTTGGGGACTGTGACAGAAGTTTGATGCTGTCGTGGAACAAGCAACAGCCATCATTTTTCCTCCTCCCAAGTGCCTCCTCTTCTTAATCTCCTCACGGAAATGATTAGATTTCGATGGCTTACGTTTCTTACCCACTGCAGAAACCACCAAATGTTCGTCAATGCCGTCAAAATTATTAATTTTCCTGTTTTTGTTCATTACAAAGTACAAAGTAGATAAGGAAAAGTAGGATGCCGGGTGTATTCAGAGCGCTGCCATTACTGTTTACGGTGCATGGAATGGTGCGCTGTGATTGGTTGAGCGGATATATCGCATTCTGCAGAGAAGGGAGACTGGCGTTTGTCGCGGTTTGGAAAAAAAGGGAGGAAACATGACAGATATCGCATTTTGAGTAAAATTAAAAAAAACTTTTCAGTACTGACCAGATACAATACTGATTTTGGCAAGAACTAATTTTTTTTTTTTTTTAATGCCGTTTATTGCGTTTTGGAACCAAACTCTTCATTTATTTTATGTCATTTACATTTTATCAGCTATTAAAAATGTGCAGAATTGATGATTGTGCAGAACAATAATATTAATATAAGGGCTTGTTAATATTAACAGTATTAATCTAGTCCAACATTATTACCAACCTACTTTACTAAACAGTCTCTCTTGCTCAATTTATGTTGTCAGCAAACTAAAATCAATATGACTGTATACAGCTTTTAAGAGGTCACAAATGCTTACTTTTTGGTGAAAGAGACAGGACTTCCTAACAACATGAAAGAAGAAAACGAATTCAGGATTGATCAAGGAGCACACTGATCCCTTTCCAACCATCTTTAAAAGAGTGATAAATCATGACCGTTTGCCTGGCTATATTCTGTATGTTGTGAAATTGTTAGTTGAAAGCAGCTGCATTTCTTTGAGTTCTTGAGCACTGATTGCAGTGTCCTGGTTCCAGCTGTGGTGAACCTTGAATGAGACCAGCAGCAGCACTTTCTCGGAGCAGTGATTTTCAGTAAAATCGCCATTTCTTTTATCATTTCATCACACATGCATCATACACGAGTACTCTTAAAATGTTAAAAAAAAATTCTACTGGATTGATGCATGGCCATGAAAAAACACAGTGCCCCATTACTATTTAACAATTCATATAGCTCAGCCAGCACAGTTTTGCCAAGGTCATGGGTTTGATTGCCAAAACTGCATCTATGCATCTTATAAATGCATAAATGTAACAGTAAAATATTCAATATTCTGTTATAATTGACAGGGTTTCTCTGTAATCTATGTCTGTAGACTTTGCACAGTTGCTTTGACAGTTGTCTCATGTTGTATACTGTGGCAAGCAGGATAAGGATGAGGGCTGTGAGAACGGCGTGAGGCCGGTGGCGTGATTGATAATGAGCATCACCTGCGCGCCACACCGGTGTCGTATCTCATGGAGGAACTTCGGAAGCAGTCGTCTGTGAGGGGCTGCCACTTTTACTTTCATTTTGTGTTTGTTTATTTTGATTATTAAAGTGTGTTAAACATTCACCGGTTCCTACCTCTTTCTTCCCTGAACTACTAACATTGTTACATTGGTGATGAAAGACCTGGTGGGACGAAGAGGTCGCTGCTATGCTCCTGGGCCGAGGAGGGGTGGCTGCTATCTGAGAGGAAGCGAAGGAGTCGGTGCCGTTTGCCAGGAGACCAGAGCCTGCTGCCGACCACCATGTTTGGGGAGGAGCAGGGTAGAGGTCTGCACGGGACTGTTTTTTTCATCCCGCTCCCACAAGGTTCTATTCCGCACGCACACGCTCCCACCTAAAATTCACTCTGTGTTCACCTGCTATCATATAGTGATTTTCTTCCCGACCAACGGGTCCCGCTAAATTTAGATCGTTTCCAGAATCTCGCATTTAAACTTCCCCTAAAGAAAGTGTGATTAGGGATAACAAATATAAAATGTTGCATAGCATATACAAGATTTTTATTTGTTATTTGTCTTATGATGCTGTCAACACCCTAAAAAAAATGTCAGAGAAAAAATGTCACAGAATAATATGCTAAATATCACAGAGAAAAATAGGTTACATTAAATAGCCTACAACATGTCCCTCAAAACTGTAGGCTAAGCCAAAAATACATATAAACGAAAACTGTTGGCTTACTGCAAAATTAAATCTTTTTTAACATCCACGCAAGAACAGATATGACGCTGACTGATGATCGTTTCAGAACGTCTCTCGTCCAAAATCCGATCACAAAGGTTGAATGTTCCTCTAATGCAAAGAACATATCTTGCCAGGTTTCTCAGGACAGGGAACTGGGGACTGTGTGAACGCCACCACTGCAGAAAGTTTTGTTCACTTTAAGTTTAAGCATAGATGCGCTGATGTCAAAGCATCTCGGGAGCGACCGGGTTATTGTCAGACTGCCCGCTCCCACCTAAAGTACACAATAGTTACCGACCGCAATCTGCCTTTCATTCAAAAATTAATCCTGTGCAGCAAGAAATCTTATCGGGTCCCGCGGGAACGCAGACCTCTAGAGCAGGGAACAGGGGAATTGTTGTCGGCTGCCCTTAGCTGGAGGAGCCATCGCCATCCAATAGGAGGAGCATCCAGTACTTTCGCATGGCACAGCGAGTGAGAGTCTCTCAGCTGGTTGAGGCAGTGTGTCCAGGAGCCGGACCAAGATTTTTTTTCCCCCTCCCCTCTTCTTCTCTCGCCTTGTCTGTTCTTAGCCCCAGGTGCTGCGGGCGCCCCGGAGAGTCTCAGCGCAGTCTTGTGAGTACTCCCCTGCCTGCGAGGGGTAATGGGGGTATCTGGCAAGCAGGGATGATGCAGAGGGACGTGAGAACGATGCCAGGCCGGTGGTGTGATTGATACTGAGCATCACCTGTGCACCACACCGGTCTCATATCTCACAGAGGAGCTTTGGAAACATAAAAGGAGGAGCAACGACAGTGAAGGACCAGGCTTGGATAACTTTATGTTGTGTTTTGTTATGTGGGTGCGGCAGTTGTCCATGAGGGGCTGCCGCTTTTACTTTCGTTTTATGTTTATGATATCATTAAAGTGTGTGAAACGTTTGCCGGTTCCCGCCTCCTCCTTCACTGAACACTAACCTTGTTACATATACAGGCACAGATTTGACTCCAGCACTCCCAGCATGCTATACGGCTGGCCCTCTGAACCTGTTTGATTCAATAATATGCACCCGCTGCACAGGTGGGCGAACCTGGCACATCAATGCCTGATGAGGACTGAGCTAAGGTTTGAGCTGTGCATCAAAATGTGAATGTGTTTGTGTGAGAGTGAATAAAGATATGTGGCAAAGGGAAAGTAAACATGTTCTTGGTGAGTGGAAGCACGTATATATTGCTCTCAGAAGGCAATAACAAAACACCTTCATAATTCAATTCTCACTGGCAGAAGAAGCATAAAGGAATAAATGATGTCAGATGAAGTAGATGTTCACTTTGAAATGAAATACAGTTTGCTATCTGCAGTGTTTCTCTCCTGATTCACATAACCTGTTTCTAAAAAAAAAAAAAAAAAAAAGTTTATAAAAAAATGTTTCAGTTCTCCATTGATTTTACCTGTTTTTCTTTGCTGTGGCTTTTTTCATACCACTGCAGCTTGCAAGAAGGTGCAAATATTGTGTGCTGCTAAAAATCTGAACAAACACTAAAAAGACAAATAAGAACCTAAACATGTCAGTTGCACCGGCGATGTTCTCTCTCTGCTGTTTCATAATTAAGTTGCTGAAGTTGAGAAATAAACAGCTTGTGAAAAAGGCTGTGCCCTTGAAAGACGCTCTGCTAAGATCATTTCTCACTTTTCAGACATACATTTAAAAAGGCATAAACAAGCGCAGAAAGAAGTCGTCCTGGGAAAACCTGTGGATTTCCATACAGGAAAATCTTACGGTCAATCCGAGAAGGAATAGGACTAATGAAAGTTTGATGTCTAAACTCACATTCACTCAGGGTCAACAGCTTTACACAAGAGAAATGCTCCTCTCGAAACATGCTTCATCTCAAAAGAAGGCTTATGGCTTGACCGAATATAATCCAGGTATGCCAAATGAGAAGAAGAATCTTTGGTAACACTTTATTTTAGGGTTTTTTTTAACTAGTTGCTTATTAGCATACGTATTATAAGAATATTAGCTGTTTATTAGTACTTATTAAGCACATATTAATGCCTTATTCTGCATGACCTTATTCTTAATCCTACCCAATACCTAAACCTAACAACTACCTTACTAACTAATAATAAGCAGTAAATTAGGAGTTTATTGAGGGAAAAGTCATAGTTAATAGTTTATGTGTTCCCTACACTGAAGTGTTACCAAATTTTTTTCATTACTTCTCACCCAGCAAAACCAGACAAAAACATGTGTATGAGGTGAAACTAGAACGCTAGGCATGGAAGGCAGAATCATTTGGGATGAGATATTGCGCCACATAGTGAGACTCTCAGTGATTGGTCAATAGGGAGCTACACTGAGCTCTGATTGGCCCCTTCATTGGTTTTCTGGAAAGAAATGCACATGTACAAACACATGTCTACTTTATTGGTGTGAATGCATTAGCATCAGTTCCCCCGTGACTGCCCCGTGACTCACAAATATTTGTCTTCCGAATAATGCCCGGAAAAGATTGCACAACTGAAATAAAATCAATATGCACTACTCACAAAGCTCAATTGCCAATTTTTGGCCAGGAGGAATGCTTGCACCAGTCATGTTCGCCTCAGAGATGCATGGTAACAAACAAAGCAAAACACAATGGGTGTCAATATTCTTTAGGTCTGTCAACAACACTTGAATAAGAGCCACTTCCTGTGTTGCCAGCTCGCACATACCACCCTGTGGGTTTGTTTATGTATCTACATGCATTTCATACGCATGACAGCATTCTGACAAAAGCAAAAGTTCACTGGCAAACCACCAATAATCCTTGGAGACAAACACAGAGAAAGTGCAGCTAGGAATTTCCATTACTGAAAGACCAAGTAAATTGCTTTCCATGCTAATAGTCGCAGTTTCACTTTTAAATTAAACTAGGCAATAAACAAAACATGGAGATACTATAAATGTACACAATAGAATTAAAATAAGAACACTGTCTAATTTGCGTCTCTTTTTAATGACTACAGGGTGCTCCATTAAAGGCAAACATTTGAATATATTTGAATATTCTTTAGGGAAGGAAGAGTCGATGAATAGAGGAATCACAAGCGGTTACCCTGTGTCATGGCATGAAATATCACTGCCAGAGAAAACAAACAAAAATCTGCAGAGAAAAAAAAAGCACCATTCGTGCTGCACTGTCAAAAGCGGTTTAAGCATATGTAGGAGAGATGGGAGGAGAGCTAAGAGAGATGGAAACAGCCCTGTTATGTCCTGTTGAAATGTGGGAATGGAAGTAATAAATAAAGACTGTTAAATAGATTTGATCAAGAGGATTGAACCACTAACTAGGTTATAAACAGTCAGTCTAGGCATCTTGCCCTTTTACCTTTGGGATCTACCTTCATCCATTATTTTGTTCTGTACTATTTTAAGTCTGTCACACACTCTAACAGTCTGAATGATCTCCTCTGAACAGTCATAAACATGCACTCTCTCCTGTCTTTCCTCCCTCTCTGTCTACCTATCAATATGTGCAACAAACAATCAGCTGAAAGCCAATGAGAATTGATTCCCTGACACTGAGATTTGTGGGAGAGCAGGAAGTCTTTGATAGTCCAGGATTGAATTCGTACTCTTGAATCAAACACCTACTGATTGCTGTCAATCCGCAACAGCATAAACAACAGCAAAACAGACAGGGATCCACTTTAAATGAGTCATGCATAAACTATTGACCATTATGAAAAACAACAGGATAACTCATTTTGGAAATCAATTCTCCCCTAGGGATGTGCAAAACTACATATCCGCACAATCGACTAGTAGAACACAAAAGATGATCGTTTGAAAAATCTTTCTATTGTTTTTGTTCATACAATGATTGTCAATGGCATACATACAACACTGAACCTCACTGACTTTAATCATATGGAATAAAAAAAAAAAATCTTCTTTTATGAGTACAGCATATTATTATATTATATTTATATTTATAGTACAGTCTACGTATCTAGACCCATTTATATTGTGTAAGAAAAAACATGACATTATCAAAAATAACATTTATTTTTATACTGTACTAAACCAAAATGAATATCATCTGAAAAATAAATGTTACAAATAAAGAAATTTAAAATGTTACAAAATACTTATATTTCAAATAAATGCTGTTTTCTATTCATCAATAAATGTTGAAAAAATGTTTTATGGTTTCCACAAATTTATTAAGCAGCACAACTGTTTTCAACATTGATAATTATTCTTGAGCAGCAAATCAGCATATTAGAATGATTTGTGAAGGATCATGTGACACTGAAGACTGGAGTAATGATGCTGAAAATTCAGCTTTACTATCACAGGAATAAATTACATTTTTAAAATATATTTAAAATATAATATATTTTTATAAAATATATTAAAATAACATTTCATAATATTTCACAATATGTATGTTTTTAATGTAATAAACTATACTGTATGTACTGTTTGGAAATAAGTGCAGCTTTAGTGAGCATAAAAGACTTCCAAAGTCTTAAAAATGTTACCAACCCCAAACTTTTGAACAGTACTGGATCTTTTTTCTACCCACTAATCTTAGGTGTAAACCTAAAAAAAAAGTCAGTTCAATTCAAATTCATTTGCACAGCACTCTATCCAAAGCAGTTTTACATCTAACTTTGACACTCTTGACTCATCCCTACCCTCTCCTTCTTCCTCATTTTTCTCTCTTAAGGTACTCACATTCCCAGTGTTGTTTCAGCTCTGTCTAATTCTAAGCTGGGCCTTGTTAAGTTAGATAACCTGTTGCTATGGTAACTCTGATCTAGGCCTGTCTCCCAGAGAGGTTGTTTAGATGGAAGGCTTCAGACAGAGGCCGCTCTGATCACGGAAGCAACAGGTATTCATGAGACTGAAAATGAGCAATACTATCCATCTAACACATGAATTAAGAATGTGAGATCAATGTATTCAATGTTTCACAACGAAAACATCCTCAGGGAACAGCGAGGAGACATATTCCTCTATTTTTTATTTTATTTCTTTAACCTTGTAATATGTTGAAATGTTTGGCTTCTTTTTTTGCCCCTGGATATCAACATTTGCATACCTGAACATATGTAAGATACTACTGGGTGCTCAACCTCACGGTCAGACGTTAATTAGATCAATGAATCTAGCACATGCAAATACAAAACATCCTTCTACTTAGAGGGCCTTCATTAGATATTTTATCACACACAAACCCTGCATTAACTCTGATACCTGTTACTGTGACAAAGACACTTGGCCTCCCTCCTTTACTGCATCTCCATATGTGCACTGCTCTGATTATTATGCCGTGTAAGGTTGATGTATACAATCTATAACAAACCAACAACCCAATCTCCATTATGTATTACAAATCCTGTGTTAAAAGGGACAAACTTCAAAACTACAATCCAAAGTACTTTTTCATCCTTATGTAATGTCATCAACTATCTGACTTTTTTCACACTGGACTGTGTATTTCTGGCTTAACAACACAAATTAATATGAAAGTTGTAAAAAAAAAAAAAAAAAAAAAAAGGACATGCTTTAAACGAATAAACATACATCTGTTGTTGGCACAGTTGCACATAAAACTCAAAACTGGCCTGGGTCATGTGCAAAACTCATTTTTATAACTCAACTTATTCCTTCCACATTTCTGCCCAGTTTTATCTAAAGCAGTGGTTCACAAACCTTTTGACTCAAAGGCCCACCATTGTACAACACACTTTTCAAAGGTTCCACCCCATATAAGGAAAGATTTTTTTTTCTGCCAGAATTTCATTTTTTGTCTGATTTAGTAGCAGAGCCAAACCAGACAGTTACAGAAGTGCAGAGGACTATATGACTGCAGAGTACAACTGCAAAAGCAGCTTCTGTGGCAGGTTGAACTTCCTCAGCTGGTGAAGGAAATACAACCTCTTTTTACAATGGATCCTATGTGGAGTCCTGAGAGTTGGTAGTGCCTAAGAATCTGAATGACTCCACTGTTGCCACAGTGCAGTTCATTATGGTAAGTGGGAGTGGTGGTGGGGGTGGGGGTGAGGGTGATGGGGTCCACAATCATCTTCACTGTTTTGAACATGTTCAGCTCCAGGTTATTATGACTGCAGTGGCAGTGCAGTCATTGGTGTAGAGCAGGGTTCCTCAATAGACGAGAGAAAAATGTTTGGCCTGCGCTAATGTCAAATAGTGTTGTCTAGGTAACATCAGCATAAGAACAACACTGGTGCGAAAATTCAAAGGCAGCGTCATTGACAGCTTGCGTTGACGTGGAGCAAAACAACCGTTTTCAGTTCATTCCTATGGAAGTTGAGCTTCGCGTTCACACGCGAGCAGGAAGCTTAACTTCCATAGGAAGAACTGAAAACGATCGCTCGCTCTGCTCTGCTTGCTCCGTGCCAGTGGCTATGCACTGCTCTGACGGCGAAAACATGGCGAGTGTGAAGAAAAGAGAAATGGACACGGAAAATAGACAATTCAAATGTAAATGGACTGAACAATTTCTTTTTATTTTGCCTGACCACCACAACACAAAGCCAGCGTGTTTGTATGCACGCAGACCGTGGCGTTAATAACATCAAACACCATTTCAATGTACTGCAACAGTTTAAACTGCAGTTATCCAGAATATTCTGAGAAACCAAAGCTAACACAATTGGTGGCAGCTTACAAGCAATCAGTTGCTCGCATAGCAGACATGGAGATCCAGATTTTTTGTTTGTTCACTCATTTTTAAGATTCAACTTCTGTATCTGAATATAAGGATGTTGAATAAAACAGACTGAGAGAAAAAAAAAATCAGAATATGTGATTCCTTTAACAAAAAAAAACAATTTAAGTTAATTGAAAGTATGTTTTTTATATATATTAAAAGTTGGCAGATAACTCCAACAGTCATTTTTCAGAGTTAAACAAAACCAAGTAATTGCATTTAAAACATTCACATACACGCTCACACACACACAAACGCAAAAGGACAACCAGGGGTTCAGCATGTAAGACGTTACAGGAGTCTAAATAATAAATTCTCGATTACTTTTAGTCAGCTTTGACGAAACTCCCCTCAGCTAGCGCGTCTTTTTGAAGTGACTAGCATCCCGGTCACCTGACCTGAATACTGCGCGCTGATTCGCTAAAACTGACTTATCAGGTTGTGTTCACAAACAGCAAGGATGCTTGTCGGTTCAAAAATTCAAAGGAGAATGGGCAAAAAAGTATTATGCCATTATTCTTTATTCCTCCAACTCTGTGTTTTATTGGTTGTTTATTCCCTTTTTTCCTTCTACACTCCTACTTTTCCACAGCTTTACACGCCCATTTTTTTTGTCTTTTTTTAAAGCTGAGGTGTGAACGACCTAGCTAAAACAGGGGGATTTCATGACACTTTAAAGCAACGGGTCTGTAGTCATTCAGTCCTGTGATTTTGAGTTTCTTTGGGATGGGGATGATGGTGGAGCATTTGAAGCAGAAAGGGATTTTGCAGAGCTCCAGTGATCTGTTGAAGATCTTTGTGAACATAGGGTCCATCTGGTCAACACAGGATTTCAGGCTGGTGAAACGGCATCTGGGCATGGTGCCTTCCAGGATAGTCAACAATAGAAAAAAAAAAAAAAATGCTATTATGTCCATTAAGGAGGGGTGCATTTCAAATCAGAATGGAGCCTGGTAGTTAAAGGGTAGTTGTAGAAAAGTAAAAGGACACGGTGACATTAACTGAAAAGAAAACATTGTTTCAGGGATGGAGAAAGGTTTTGATGAATGATTACAATTACTTAAGAATGTGCAAAGTGCAAAATAAGACCAGTGGCCAGTTGTATAAACTGCTTAGACTAGTCTTATAAGCTGGTCATCTCATTGGTCATAACTTTAAGTAATTTACCTAAACAGGTAGGTAGGTCTAATTTGAATCCAAAACCCCTTGGCTAACTGCTAGTTGGTCAGTCTAGTCTGAGACTAAAACTTAAGACTTAACATAGAGACTGTGTTTATGTAACAGGAAGTAACAGGGTCCATTTTGATTTCATGTTTTTCCATGCCACAAGACCAAATCCCTTTTCAAGGCTGCAAAGATCATTTATAGGGAGAAAACAGACACAAAAAGAACAATGTTTTGTATATATGAGCCTGAGCTGCTTGACAGATACTCCAGGACTAACAACAGTCAAAAACCTCAGGCAATGAGTTTACCTCTCAAGCCCTGTCTCTGTCTGTCAGCCCAAGCTGAGAGACTTGCATATAAACATATAAGTCAGAAAACTCTATTTCACTAGTGTACATGACCAGGCAATAAAGGCAGAATAATTACTCAGGCATCAGTCATTTCACAGCTGTTGGATACTCAAGGGAAAGTGTTTCATAAAACAGCCTATATTACAGCAGCACTCAAGCAATAAAAATGAACACCTGATAATGTATATAAATAACTGTAAATTAAACCCAAATCCTTACACAGATGGAGGAGTTTCCCCTTAAAGAGGACACCAGCTGTCAAACTTTAAGAAAGGTGAGAAAGCACTTAACCTTGAGAGAGTATAAATTATGGAAAGGCTAATATTACTGATTCTGTGCCCACTCGCAAGTTAACATGCAAGTGTGAGATATTTACACAATGGCCTTCTATTTGCTTTTGGTCACTTAGCAATTGACTCCAGATCCATGAGACTTGTGCCTATAAATCAACACACTGATATTAGGGATGTGCAAAATTATATATTGGAGTTCTGCACTCCCGCAAGACTTCGAGATCCGCACGACTCAGCGTAACAAAGGCCCTGTTTACACCTGGTATTAAGATGTGTTTTGCTCCATTGGGTCACAAGTAGATGAGGGAGATACATTCCCATTTACACATGGTGTCTCTTTTGTCCACTTTCAACCACTTCTGTCCTGATGTCTTTGAGGGAGGGTCTATGGTCAGGTAAATGTATGGGCTTTTTCATCAGATCCGCAGAGCCGTCACAGCAATGTGCAGACAGCAGTGCCAGGCCAGCAGCCTCAGACCCGAAGTTACGACCATTAACCCTACCACTAACTGCCCCAACCACTAACCCTACCTTTTACTATAACTATAAGCTCTACCTTAACGAATGCCCAACCCCTCCTCCTCCACTAAATCTGCCCTTAATGCTGCTATAAGCTCCACCCCAGCACCGGTTAGAGAATGCTGGCCTGACATTGCTGTGACGGCTCTGCAGTTGGCTATTATTGGACGAAATAAGCTTGTGCAATTTACATACGAACGCGAAAGGAGACGACAGAAAACATACAGAGAGCAGCAGCTTTTGTTTCTGCTCTGGCAGCCGCAAGACCACACCAAACGCAGTGAGTACGTGTTAGAAATCAGGAATGGTGAGAGAGCATTGTGCTTGGTAGGCGGTCTTTTGAGGCTGTTCAAACGCATTCTACCACATGAGCGTCTTCTCCACGAAAGCATTGGTAGAATGCGTTTTCGACTGCCTCTGGGAAGTGGTCGAAAGTAGACAAGCTCAAAACGTGAGTGTGGATTAGGGAGGGAAGATATTTATGTGTGTGCAACAAACAGGAGAAAGAAATGACTCCTTCAAATAATAGATATTTAAAGACAAAATAAACGTTACTTGAATGCATTTTATGTTTTTAAGGTACATAATGTAATTTGTGTTATTCTTCTACGGTTTATAGGCACAGGGTTAGATATTCTCAGTGTTGTTGGATTGTAGAAGGCAGCGAGGGAAAGCAGATTCCTTTTGCCTGCTGTGACAAATGCAACAAGGTGAGGTCTGAACCATTGTGCACATGGGGAAAATGGAAAAAATAGCCTAAGGCACTGGAGTAAGACAGAGTCTTATGGGATAGGAACCGAAAGTTCTCTACCTGTGGAACAAAATGTGAAAGTTGCAGGTGGGAGCGTAACAGAATCTTGCTGGAAACTAAAAAAAAAAATCCATCTAGCAAGGACCTCTACTGTGTATTTTATAAACTGACTACCCTAGTGAAAAAATTGTATACTTAAGCACAATTTATTCGTATGTACTTTAGTATAACTAAATGTACTTGTGGCACGCTATAAATTGGTATACTTAAAGTCTGCTAAATTGGAACAACCAATTTTGTACTAAATGCATTTTAGTTGTCCAAAAGCAGTGCTGAAGTTCAACTAAAGTTGTATTAAATATACTTGTTTGTGCTAAAGTGGAACTATTCCAAGTATACTTAAGTACACTTTAAATATACGCTTGTGTTTAAGTTTTGAAATGCAGAATTCACTCAGCATAAACTTTAAATATATTTTTGTGACATTAGAATTGCAATTCAGTTACATTGTAAGAATGTTGAACATACATTAATATTATACTGATAACAAACTTTTAGTAATTTTAAAACACAATGCAATGGCATTCCAAGTTAACTTGAAGTGTGCTAATGGCATCATTATAGTGTGCTTTAAATAGGCTACAATAAAGTAATCTTAATAAATAAAGTCACAGCTTTAGAATCTGCCTTTTACAGACAGCCCCAGTATACCAGTAACTTACTTATCCAGTGAACATTAGTGAGACAATGGGAACAAATTTATATGTATATTGAATACAGGAACCAGTACGAGCTGGAATCAAACCCAGGTCACGCACTTGGCTTACCTGTTGCGCCACCACACAGACATTATTAATGACAACTATTAATGACAGCACAAATTATATGGATTAAAAGACTGTGAATCGCCGAGAAAATTATTAATATAGACAAATGGTGTGTGAAAATAAACGTGAAACGGCCTGTAGCTATACAATACGAACATGCATTAAACTTTAAGCTGTTGAAGAAATAAAACCAGCAGACGAAACATTAAATATCAAGAATGTTTTGCTTCCCTTTTACTTGACATTATCTGTCATTAACGCAGCATGAAGCAATTGCATAAACCGGCATAACACTTTTAGCACGCCCTAAAACACAGACAGTTCCGTTCATTGGTGGAAAAATGTGAACGTGCAGAACTGCTTGTGTTTCCGTGTATGTAGATATAATCATCCGTAACATTTCTCTGCTGATTGTCTCTGCGTGCTTTAACTCTCAATGCACCACAACTGCTCCTGATTTAAAACGCAATAAAAATGATTTGGCGGTCTTGCATTACGCTGTGGATTTATATGTGACGCACAAATTAAAATGATTTACTTTTCATGCAGTAAACATTTCTAGATTTATTTGACATTTTAACTTTGTGTAATTTTTTTTGCTCAGGATCAGTTTAATAATTCATAATATTTTGACAGCCCAAAGGGCTGCAGTCCATATTTCAAAGTGCAAATAAGGGCCATTAAAGTAGCATTAATGGGAAAAGTGTATTACAGTAGGTGCATTGAAGTGCATTAGGAATACACAAATGTAATAAAACTTCTGATCAGGTATGTGAATTTCTTTCACCATTTCAAACTGACTATATGTTTGTCATAATTACAAATATTTACTTATGTAACTACTTTCTATATGTATGTATATCTGTTTGCAACCATGCAAAATTGTGAAAAGTGCTATAGAAATAAATTTGAATTGAATTAAACAATAGCCTATACCTGATATTCAAAGTGTGAGCAAATTATTAAAAAAAGTAAAGGTCATAATTATAAAAGTTACTTCATGATTAATTTTTGCAACTCAAAACACATTTCCTGTAAACTTTTATCTAGGCCAATACTATTTTTTATACTAAACAAGTAGAACTCAAATACTGTTCAATGAATTGGACATTTATTCATAACAGGTCAACATAGTATTCAACAAAAATAAATTACCGAAGTACTTAAAAATTGAACAAATTAAATCATTTTATTTGCAAATTTCTCATGGTTACGTCTGAGCTGTAGGCAAAAGTTGGGTTTGAAAAGTCTGCCCTTACAGCCAATTAGCAGAAACACACTAGATGTTTCAGTTCATACCTCACGTTTTCTTTGGTTTGCACAAAAAGAAAGTCTCATCTAAAAAATTATATAGCATCATCTAAAAATAATTTGATCATTCTCGGATTTGAAATGCATGGTGAGACTTGTGTCTTTAGCTACAATGACTTACTAGACTCTAAGGTTTCCTTCTGACAAATGTGCCAAAATCTGCAACACAGATTCCCAATAGTGTGCACTCCAGTGAGTTCGGTTGTTTAGCAAAAGTACAGCAAAACCGATTGTTGGTGAGTGTGAATAGTAGGACGTTGGGGCAGGCCAATGGGGGTCAAGGTTTAGCTTCAGCAATTACAGTGTTTTCAAGTCATGTCAGAAAGAATGTATTTAAAATGCACAGGAACATCAGCACAACTCATAATTATGAGTTTAGGTAACTCTGGATTTCCTTAAGAGTTTCTGAGTTAAGTACGTGACGGTGAGAAAACATGTCAGAGGCAATGGATGCAGATTCTGCCCTAGTGAAAAAACCCTATCAAAATGTATTTAAAATAGGCCTACATTCATTTCACACCAACTAAAAACCCATTAACATACAGTAGTCAGCATTTAAAGTGGATCCAAAAAGTTAATCAAAGTTGTCCTTAGAAGAAGGTTTTAGGACAACTTTGATGAAGGGTTTTGATCCACTTCAAATGTTGACTATTTACAGACATACTGGCATAAATATTTTAATTAAACTTTATTTGCAGTTCTTCTTTATTGCACGATGCATATTTCTGAATATTAAGCCTAAAATGTGTTTAACATCACTATTAGTAAGGATAGTATGATCACTGTATAATCTGAATGAAAGATAATTATATATATTATATATATATATATATATATATATATATATATATATATATATATATATATTATATATATATATATATATATATATATATATATATATATATATATATATATATATATATATATATATATATTATATATATATATATATATATATATATATATATATATATATATATATATTTGTACTAAAGTATACTTGCAATAGTTCCACTTTAGCACAATCAAATATACTTAAGTATATCTTTAGTTGGACCTCAACACAAAAATACTTGTTCCAGTTTAGCAGACTTTAAGTATACCAATTTAGTATACTAGAGTATTTATATTAAGTACATACAAATGTAAATGCAATTGTAGTACACTACAATAAATACACTACAATAAACAGTACATACAAAAAATAAATGCATTTCAAATACATTTTAGTATATTTATTTTTCACTAGGGTAGTCTATTAAAGGGATAGTTCACTTAAAAATTATCATCATTTACTCACCCTCATACAATCCCTGATGTATATGACTTCCTTTCTTCAGATAGACACAAAGATTTTTAGGAAAATAATCCATCTCTGAGTCCATATAATGCCACTGAATTGGTGCCGCTCGTTTGACACTTAAGAAACCAAACACAACGATCGCGCCGATAATCCATACGACCCCAGTGGATGAATCAATGTCTTCTGAGGGCAAATGATAAGTGCGTATAAGAAAAATACTGATATTTTTAACTCGTTGTGACATGTGTTGAAGGTGTATTGTGAAGCTTGAGCGAAAAGTAGCAGTCTTCCATACTTCCATGTCACCTCTTCACAACGCACTTACATCACATATCACAACATCCATCTCATGATTGCTTGTATGACAGTAGACCAGAAGCAATGATTTGTCTCGTCATATCTGTAAAAAAGTTTCTCTAGGCTACTTTGCATGTATGGTGTGGGAGTGGTATAGGTTAGTTGTCACAAGGAATGCGAAAGCTTGACATGTAGCGGGCTAAATCGCGAACCTCTGGGGAATCAAAGGTTAATGGTTACAGAACTCATAATAAAAGGAGAATCAACAATCAGCTTGGCTTTTCGGAGATGGCGAGAACTGAGGGATTTGAAATGTAGAAGCAATGCAGAGACAGAGTTTTTATTACTCAACAGTTCATTGTAGGACATTATCTACTGTAAAGGGTTATTTCATTATGGTGTAGCGCTGTGCTGGAATTTAATACAAGGAAGTTACTACAGTAACTTCTTCAGTTAATCAGCTTGAGATCCTTTCCATCTAAACTGGTTATATCTCTTAAGTCTAGTAGTGAATGTTTTATGAGCAGATAACCATATTCTTCCGCACAGCCTTGAAAAGCACAAACAAAAAGGTGATCTTCCGCAAAATGCATGCAGTTTTAGAGTGCCAAAAGTTACATAATGTAGTGTTCCTTTAACTATAATGTACTGAATCATAATGTCATGAGGGGTTTGTGGGGGTGTCAAGTTTGTGCTCATTATACATCAGAATGTGAAAGAATTGCTATTTTCTTACACTCAAAAAAGTCACATCTCACATCCGAGAGTTAATGTATATCATTAGCCAATCAATTAGCCTTTATGATGGCCCTATTGGCTACCTGTTAAAAATGATAAATACATTTTTTGACTATTATCTGGACTAGGTGATATCAGTAATCACAGCCTTTCAATATTAGAATATAGTGGAAAAAAACATATTCTGAAGATAAATATCAGAATAAGTGTGGTTGATTATGCCCATTAACAGAGTTGTAGCATCTGGAGTACCCAATCACAAATGATCGAGTCAACTCTAAGTTTTGTTTAAGCTGTGATGTTTGACTCCCTTCCTGTAACTTATCACATGGCTCCGACCAGTCTGGGCCATTTAGCCTTTTGTCACATTTTATTACCCCCCCAAAAAGACTAACCACAAACATACTAAACTTTCTTATGGCACCTATAGGAGCTTCCAAGGTGCTATATTGACCTCCTGTTGGGCTAGAGACAGACTGGGTGGCGTCAGAAACAACCCAATATACACACACATACCTATATAGAGAAAAACTCTTATAATCCAACTTATAAGTTAACCATTCTTTGTAGAAAGTATATGGTGTATCCGTTTATGTATGTGTAATTAGCCTAGTTGTGATTTTTAGTTATTCAAGAATAAGTTAAATGCTTGTAATCATATGTGTGTTTTCTTAATGTCTTTTTCATCCTATCATGTTTAGGCTTGTTTTAAACCTCTACGAATGCTTTAATCAACTGTGTATGTTATGTTACTATAAAATGTTTTATTCTACCTTTAAAGTACTTTTGAGAAAAACGAACCCAGATCTGACACCTCATAAACTATGCAAATTAGACCATAAAACCAGACAAAGACGATATTTCCCGCTACAGAATTCACGCTGTCGACTGGCCAGTCAAAACTTGAGAGGAGTGGAGATGTTTTGCTATATAACTAACCAACGCATCTTCACCAGTGGCTTGTTTTTCCAGTTTGTCTTCTTTTGACCTGTCCTCATTTGTCCGTGCTCACTGTCTTCCTTGGACCTACGAGACGGACTGCTTCTTTCTTATTTTCCGGCCATCTTACTTTTGAGTTAAACCTTGTTTGAACATCCCGCCGAAGACCCTCCCGGGAGAAAGGACCAATTGCTCCAGCTCAAACGCACTGAAACCTCTGCAGAATGACGTGCATCTTTTGAACTACAGCATCCAAAATTGCCTATGCAAGTATAAGAAACATTTCTTCCGCTGCGTTTTAAAGCTTACATTTGCTGAACTGATTCCGTGCTGGCTTTCAAAGGTTTTAACTGTCTGTAATTTGCCATTCTGTGATCATCTCTGTTTTCCCTGACTTTACTTTCGTATGTATGTATTCTCTGTTAGTTAGTCGTATATGTATTCGTAGTCTCACATATTAAATCCATTATATTCATGCTGTTGCTGCTCATTAAGAAAATAAAGTCACTTCTATGTTCCGATTTTGCTAACTGCTTTATACTTTAGTGCTAGAATAGGAAGTTATTCCTCATGGCCAGAAGAATAATTTCCTTTGTAATAGCTGATAAGGAAAATTGGACTGATAGTTTGCTGGACAAACTAGACCAGTCCTTCTAAAATTAACTTTAAACTAGAACTAATTTTGAACATATATACGTAGTTAATTATCCATTGTAATCCATTGTAATTAATTTACCATATGTGCATAATTCCCTTTTCGTCGATTTATATTATAATTGATCATAACGTGTTATGATTTGATTATATATATATTTCACCCATAATTTGAGCTAATTAATTTGTTGAATCATTACAGAGTGCCAACTCACTCATATGAACAGAACTAAGTAAGTTTAAATTGTGGAAAACTTTAAGCTGCACAGAACTGTATGTTGGAATAGTTGTATCTATACTTATTGCAATGCGTCAAAAAATGATTTATCAGTCTCCTTAGGGTACGGGGACCAATGACCATGGCAACATGTTGCAATAGTTGTATCTATACTTATTGCAATGCCTGAAAAAAATAATTTATCAGTCTTCTTAGGGTACAGGAACCAATGACCATGGCAACACGTGTTTTGCTTATGAAATAATTAGAATTTATCTTACTCAGATTGTCTATTAATAATCATAGTGAGCAGTGCACTATAAACTCTAAAATATTTAAGTACAAGAATAAAATCACATTTTATCAACAGTAAGATAATGTAGAATAGAATATCCAGCTGGATAAAAAATGTTCTCAAATGATCTTTGCTCACCCAGAAACTTATTGGCTGTTAGTTCTGAATAAGACATTAAAATGCGCAAAGTAGCCGATGAACTCTAAACCTCTGAGTGCCATCGCAAAATCTAAATAGACAGTGGGTGCGTGAAGCTAATTTGAAGAGGCGGGAATAGTTTTCTGTATAATTTCACTAGCTCACTCTATCTCCTTGGCTTGAAGGTAATAACAGACTTCAGAGAGAAGAATAAAAACAAAATAAAAACAGTGGTTTTAAAAATTGCTTAAATAGATACTCTTGACTGACCAATTTGTGGCTTGAAAAATTGGAGCCAGCTGTTGTGGTGAATAAAGAAAGCTTTTTATTATTGTAATTGCAAGTCACACTGACAAAAAGAGCCAAAATCTCCCAATGGGTGGGATAGATATTCATACAAACACTTCAAATCAGTTAGAAATGCTTTTTAAATGTCAAACAAACAGTTTTGTAAAGATATTAGATATCTTATTTAGACTTTGAAAAACTATTTTGAAATGTTTCTGATTAGGCTGTAAAAAATAAAAATAAAATAAAACTATTGTTGTTTTGAAGTTTGTCCACAAGAAAACCCATAATTCCCATAAATAACTGTTTGTATATTGTTCTTCTGTATACTGTATAGTGTTATGCATGCCTGAGGACAAAACTTCTAGATAATGTAGCCCACCTAGATGGGTTCCTTGTTTAATGACTCACACTTTGGTGGACATCACCATCTCATACAATGCATTGTATGTTTGTTATATTTATCAGAGTATAAATGGACACAAACTTCATAGCTTACTTCCCTCATGCAAATGAGGTCACTTTCAAACAAATAAATTCTCCTGCAAGAGAATTGCACCTTTCTCATTGGTCAAGCCAAAATTCAAAGGTGTGACTTCTGTAGAGGTTAAAAGCCCCCATGCAGATTGCACGCGCTCTTCTGCTTCTTCTCTTTGTTCCTGCTGATACTAAGATTTTCTGTTCACGTGAGACCTCGGCCACTCGAACCGGCCTCATTCACTTCAAGCCATGCGCAACTTCCTCGACAACCGGATCAAATTAACAGCACAAGTTGTTGTCATTTTCTTCATTCAACGCAGAAGATATTTATTACAACTTCAGGACCATCGGACCAAACCATCAAGAATTCCTCGTCAGTTTGCAAATTTAGACGCTCCTCAACAGCTAAGGCAATTTGCAAGTATCGTACATTAAACATGAACAAGCGAGTAATAAGAGGATCTCTACCAAGAGAAGAACCAGCCGAAGGTGTGTGGTAGGCCGCAATGGCCGCCACGTAGACCTTCAGGGTAGAGGGAGATAACCCTGCAGTGAATCGTTCCTGCAGAAATTCCAGGACCGTACCAACGGGACAGGAAACTGGATCAAACTGACGACCACTGCACCAAGAAGTGAAAAGCTTCCACTTCAGGGCGTAGAACTTCCTCGTGGAGGGAGCTCTAGATTGGAGAATGGTCCCTACAACCTCAGTTGAGAGACCAGAATTTATGAGCTGGGCCCCCTCAGAGGCCAAGCCCACAGGTTCCAGAGTTCTGGGCGGGGGTGGAAAATCGTGCCCCCTGCCTGGGACAGAAGGTCCCTCCTGATCGGAATCTCCCAGGGAGAGCCATCTAGGAGAGATACTTTTAGGACGAGTGTCCTGTCTCTCTGCTGGCCACTCGATGTTTAACTTGGCAACAGCACGAGTTATAACCTCCACCAGCTCCTCATAGGTGGGAGAATGGGATGGTACATCGGTGCTCTCCACATCCAACTCCTCGGAGCTGGACACGTTGAGCACTGGTGCTTCTCCCAATGTGGAAGGAACCGCAAAGCGTGCTTCCAAACACTGGGAAAAAGCACTGGACCTGTCAGGTGAGGGCTGAGATAGAGCGGGGCCCTTCTCAAACCCCTCTGACAAGTCCATTTGCGATCCCCAAGATCTGAATCGACGCTGTGCCTCGGCAGCAGCAGGACCCGAACCCTGGGGAACACGAGCCTGAACGCTTTCATCAAACAGCGCCAGGCGGGAGCGGAGCGTCTGTAAAGGAAGGAGATCGCAGTGCTCACAGCCAGCACCCTCGAATGCTGACCGGGCATGCTCCGCTCCCAAACAAGCTACACAAAGATCGTACAGTGGGTACGGAAAGTATTCAGACCCCCTTAAATTTTTCACTCTTTGTTATATTGCAGCCATTTGCTAAAATCATTTAAGTTCATTTTTTTTCCTCATTAATGTACACACAGCACCCCATATTGACAGAAAAACACAGAATTGTTGACATTTTTGCAGATTTATTAAAAAAGAAAAACTGAAATATCACATGGTCCTAAGTATTCAGACCCTTTGCTGTGACACTCATATATTTAACTCAGGTGCTGTCCATTTCTTCTGATCATCCTTGAGATGGTTCTATACCTTCATTTGAGTCCAGCTGTGTTTGATTATACTGGTTGGACTTGATCAGGAAAGCCACACACCTGTCTATATAAGACCTTACAGCTCACAGTGCATGTCAGAGCAAATGAGAATCATGAGGTCAAAGGAACTGCCTGAAGAGCTCAGAGACAGAATTGTGGCAAGGCACAGATCTGGCCAAGGTTACAAAACAAATTTCTGCTGCACTTAAGGTTCCTAAGAGCACAGTGGGCTCCATAATCCTTAAATGGAAGACGTTTGGGACGACCAGAACCCTTCCTAGAGCTGGCCGTCCGGCCAAACTGAGCTATCGGGGGAGAAGAGCCTTGGTGAGAGAGGTAAAGAAGCACCCAAAGATCACTGTGGCTGAGCTCCAGAGATGCAGTCGGGAGATGGGAGAAAGTTGTAGAAAGTCAACCATCACTTCAGCCCTCCACCAGTCGGGGCTTTATGGCAGAGTGGCCCGACGGAAGCCTCTCCTCAGTGCAAGACACATTAAGGCCGCATGGAGTTTGCTAAAAAACACCGGAAGGACTCCAAGATGGTGAGAAATAAGATTCTCTGGTCTGATGAGACCAAGATAGAACTTTTTGGCTTTAATTCCAAGCGGTATGTGTGGAGAAAACCAGGCACTGCTCATCACCTGTCCAATACAGTCCCAACAGTGAAGCATGGTGGTAGCAGCATCATGCTGTGGGGGTGTTTTTCAGCTGCAGGGATAGGACAACTGGTTGCAATCGAGGTAAATTAATGCGGCTAAGTACAGGGATATCCTGGATGAAAACCTTCTCCAGAGTGCTCAGGACCTCAGATTGGGCCGAAGGTTTACCTTCCAACAAGACAATGACCCTAAGCACACAACTAAAATAACGAAGGAGTGGCTTCACAACAACTCCGTGACTGTTCTTGAATGGCCCAACCAGAGCCCTGACTTAAACCCAATTGAGCATCTCTGGAGAGACCTAAAAATGGCTGTCCACCAACATTTACCATCCAACCTGACAGAACTGGAGAGGATCTGCAAGGAGGAATAGCAGAGGATCCCTAAATCCAGGTGTGAAAAACTTGTTGCATCTTTCCCAAAAAGACTCATGGCTGTATTAGATCAAAAGGGTGCTTCTACTAAATACTGAGCAAAGGGTCTGAATACTTAGGATCATGTGATATTTCAGTTTTTCTTTTTTAATAAATCTGCAAAAATGTCAACAATTCTGTGTTTTTCTGTCAATATGGGGTGCTGTGTGTACATTAATGAGGAAAAAAATGAACTTAAATGATTTTAGCAAATGGCTGCAATACAACAAAGAGTGAAAAATTTAAGGGGGTCTGAATACTTTCCGTACCCACTGTATGTATCCCCACCCATGATGTAACGTGGGCAGGGATGAACACACGATCTAAACTGCTTGTCCGCCATAATGATAATGAGAGACAAACAACACCAAATAAGACACACGAGATACACAAAGCGCGACTGAAGACACAGAAGCTAGCGTTGCTTTGTTTGAGTGTGCTTTATAGCTTCCTGGCCATGACGTCACCTGCTTCTGACGTCTCGTCACACCATTGAACGGATTTTACACGTGCTTCATGACGACATCACGCGCTGCGTTCCCAAAGCGTCAATTTCTCGACGCAACGCGAGTTCCCTTGAAAGGGAACTTAAATATAGGTCGTAATAAGGTGCTATAGGGTCGTTTTTTTTTTGGAGGACCGTCTGCTCATTTCCTATGTATGCATGAATTGTATGTTTGTGTGTGTTTAGTCTAGCTATGTGTTTGTGATTTAGTTAAATAAAATTGTGCAAGTGTGCACATCTGATCTGCTTATAAAACCATGGTTTATATGCGGTAAAGTTTGGGGCTTTTATTTGTGTGTGTATATATTATATATATATAAATATATATATATATATATATATATATATATATATATATATACACTTTCCAGCAAATATATGCTAAGTATCCTGTATGTTGTAAACAGCGCAGCTCAAGCAAATATATATTTTCAAATGGAAAATGCGCTTAAATCTTCAAATGCCAAAGAAAACTTACATGAAGGGGCAAGAAAATACATACAGCCCGCAAAAGACTGAACACATCTTGTGTGAACAGCCTCTAACTCTGCTTAGCATCCCAAAGACCAAAATCAGCCAGGTTCACTGTATTACTGCCACTGAAACTAGAGACCTACTAGAGACCGTTTTCCCCATGAGGCTGCCACTTAGTCCGTTCAATTACTGTAAATTATTTTGGATGGAAAGTGTCATCTAAATGGGAAGTTACTAAACAACCTGGGCTCATCTATTAGCATTATGCATGGCATGCACTGTGTAAATGGCACACATCAATGCTAGATGAAGTTGATTATGTGTGTTTACATACATGGCATGCTGGAGAGTGATGGTAAAAAGAAGACAACACCATGATCAAAGCCTGTATTTTCCAATCACTCCTGCCTCCATTAGTTTGATGAATGAGGTGAATCCACCTCCCAGACAGGGCCAAAGTCCTGAAAAATGATGCAATTACGTGTCTTTGAATAGAGGGGGAGAGTGAGAGAGAGTGAGAAAGAATAAGAGAGAGAGGATGTGTCATTGTGGATACTTCACAAAGAAATGAGAATGGAACATTCACTCGTTTTCTTTCTCTATTAAACGCGTCTGTGTTGTAATCTGTCATATGATTGCACGGGGGAACTGACCTGTACAGAGCTGTTACACCACAATAGAACAACAAATTATTCTAACTCTCATGAGTCAAAAAATATCTTCCTTTAGATGTAGATGTAGCTTTATTTAATTTGTTCAAAAGTGCTCCCATTTTTTTTTGCAATGTGAATATACAGATGTTTCATTTGACTTTTAACCTTATGGAATAAGCTAATATTCTCTTTATTTAAATAAAAATGGTTGCTCTGATCAGATTTGCTGGGCTAAAGCACCAGCTCACTTCAGATTGCAGGCAAACTGACTACAATGAATACTCTTGCTTTTTGGTAAGACTTGCTGAATGTTCTTTTTCTTGACATTTATTTGAGTGCAGCATCCTTTGTCTGAAAATGTGCTTCAGGGATTAAGTAAAAATTCACTGCATTTTCTCTTTCTACATGTTTCGTTTTTGATGCGATGGGTGTTTTGAGAGCGACTTTATGTTAAGTTTGACGCTTCAGTCTAGGATGATAGAGCTTCAATAGTTTTTAAGTACTGTATATTCAGGCATGCAATTGAGTTTGTGCGCGCATGTACTGTATGTCTGTGTGTCTGTATGTATGAGAACAGTAACTCTTCTAATTTGCCCCTCGTAGTTGGAAGTGATGGTCCTATTGTGCCACTCAAAAAGAACAGCAAACATACACTGGTTTCCTTTTAGTGACAAGAAAACAAATAGGTTTTACTAACAGCACACAAGAGAGCTCTTCTTGATGTTATTCACAAACATCTCCAGCAGGTTTCAATGAAAATTACATCACACCAACGCTGATGTTGGCCTCAATTATTACAATAATTAGTAACAATTGTGAAGAAGCTGGTATTGAAAGGAAATTTCAGTATTCAGATGGACATTGAAATCTTTCTTGGTTAGGTATGCATTTGCTTTTACTGAATAACAGTAATGGAATGTAATAGAATGGATTGAACTAAAAAAGCACAGAGCAGTGCAAACCATGCCTTCATTTGCTATTCATAAAAATATGAACAAGTTGCTACATTTCACCTATGAACTTACACGAAGCTAAAGTTTTACCAGAACAAAACTGAAATTTAGCAGTGAGGTTTTAAAGACCTTGGTGTAATTTATAATCAAAATCTTTTGTTGAATCACAGCAAAAGACACATTCTTTTACTTACAGCATATCATCAAAATATCTAAGATTTTGTTCTATTAACGGTCTTTAGAAACACCAAGGTCTTTGTACAGCAAGGTCTCCAAAATGCTGTCATCCAATTTACTACTACACATTTTCGCACCTTATGTTCTTGCTCACCTGATGGTGCTAACAATGCAAAGGTCATGGGTTCAGTTCCCAGGAAACGAACACACTGAAAAAATGTGTGCATTTATGTCATTTTGGACAAAAATTGCCAAAAATGCTGAAACAAATATCCCAATGTATCCAGTTCTACAGTGACTTGTAAATCATTTTGTAGTTGTGCTCCCCACCTCCTCCAGAACTACAGTTTAGGATTCAGACCCTTCAATTCTGCACGTACCATGCATTAATTAAAGAACAGAGGCCAGAGGCCACCCCCATTATATAGCCTACAGTAGACTGGGCCTTCTGTGTGGCAGCTCGCTCATTGTTTGACAGAGTTTGTTTTGGATGGCTTACTGTGGAATCGCGGAGGCTACGACCCACGTCCTGCCCTCATGCTAGACCTGCCCTCGGGATCTCATGCCTTATTGTACTGCCATTAGTCTGCAGATACAGGTGTCTCTCTCGGCACTGCCCTCAGCGTGTGCCAATACGATTCTTTGCTAATGATGCTTTTTATTCCACCTCGTTTCTGCTCCAGAGCACCCGCAGGTTCAACGCCGATTAATTAGTCTTGTCAATCCACCCCCTTCCCAACATAAACACTACCTTTCTTCATCCTAGCTATGTGCACGTTCATGCTTGCCTTCACCCCCCCATTACAAAATTTCTTCCTGTGCAAATGATATTCTTGTTGCAAGTGTCATACAAATAAAATCAAAGTGAACTGGAATGAAATCGATTTAATTGAGTAACCAGCAGCTAACAAGCAACACTACTACTTCACATAAGCAAGTACACAGTAATATTAGCTAACAAATTACAGCAATTTGCCTCAGAATGGATTCATGTACATATTGATCTGACAGCTGCCTTTGTCTAAAATCCTTGGTAAAATATTTATTCTGATTCTTTTCCAGAATAGCATTTGAAGGAAAATGCCACATTTACATACCCAAAGCACTTCAGATCTCTTAGCTCTCCAGCTCCATGGAAGCTGATCTTGACTGGAATTTTATATTTCATCTCACTCGGAAACATGGCAATGGTAATGGCTAATTATATCACTCTTTCTCTTTACTTATAAATCTACATATTGCTTTAAACAAAGGATCTGAATAGGTCTACTTGTATAGTGTATCCAACACACATCTTCATATAAAATGAAACATTCAAATGATAGTTTTGTGAATGTTTGCTGGCTTTCACAGAAAACATCTTGCTATTTAAAGGGTTCCCACATCTTGGTTAACTTTAAATTCATGGACCTTTCAAGGACTTTCCAGGAGCAAGGTTACATCGTGTTACCTTGTAAGATACATTGTTACAGTTTGTCAAAACTGTTTGTTTTGTTACAGTTTTTTTTTTTTTTTTTTTTGGCCATATGAACTAATATTCTATTTGTAGTATTTCTGTTTTGCATAAAACTGAAGAATATTCGGTATATCCTATACTGTATTCTAAAATGATCTGATATTAACTTTTGCATGGATTTTATTGAAAAGAGCTTAGGCTCATGTAACCAGAAGGGGGTTTACATCTGTGAAACGCTGAGGTACCATCGTAGTAGTTTTGTGCGCGCGTGAACGCCATGGCAACGTACAACACAAAGTACCTCACGCGGGAAACACTTAACGTTACTGTGTGTAACTAACGTAAATCAAGCAAGCTAGCATGCCTAGGCCACAAAGTGTTTGCGAAATAACATTAGCGGACCGGAGGGAATAATATGGAATTTTTTCCAGAAAACTTCTTGCACAAAATAAATTCAAGCACATCAAGGACCTGTATCTATATATGTTTATTTTCAAAAACTTTCCAGGGCCTTTTTTTTTAGATTCACAAACTTTCAGGGATTTCGAGGACTTGTGGGAACCCTGTATTTAGCATTATTCAAATGAAAATCAATGCTGACACCAAATTAAATAATTTTTGGTCTGAGAAGCAGATTGAAAGAGAAATACAAGTTTTTCTATTTTTTTCTGTTTCTGTTGTATACATGGTCAAGTTTAGAGGTCAGTGTAAAATAGTTTTCTGAATGCTCCCATTATGTCTGTCAGTGTGTTCCTTCAGCCATGGTGGTACAAAAGAGAGAAAGACACATACAGAAGAATGAAAGAGCCAAAGAATAGAGCTACAGGACAGTCTGGGAAATGATACACATTCCTCATGTCTAATCAATTCATGTCAGACTGCAAATCTGGAGGTCTCAAACCATCCTACACCAGAGACACAAATGAGATTTACCAGAAGTGCACCAACAATGTGCTGCCAGCTCTCATTGAGAGTATTAAAAAGCCTCTCTCTCTCTCTCTCTCTCGATTGAGCACAATTATACTAAAGAGGAACGACAGCTTTTATGGATCAGCTTTTCACTAGGGTTGTTGATCATATGAGTTGCACAGAGACATCCACGTTGTATGAAACAGAACAAAGGATCTTATTTACTAATAGCTGCATAAGTGTTCTTACTTGAAGGTATAGTACATTGGGGTCCAAACAATATTGACCGTGATTTTAACAGTAAAAGACTGTAAAAATGCTGAGGTGAAAAACAGTTAATTGGTTTACAGAAAGTTTCCGTACTATAAACGGTGAACATGTAATAGATCTAACGGGATTGACATTCCCACAATGTCCTGTGTTACACTTTACATTTGATGCATTTTCGTTAAAATAGCTTTCTTTTTAGTTTTTCTTAGTTATTTTCTAATCATTTATGTACATTTGGGTTTTATGTTACATCTAATGTTGTTAAATTAATGTTTATTGCATTTTTAAAATTTCATGTGTGTTACCATAATGGTGTTTAGTGTTTGTGTGAATGACACTGTGTGCAGCTTCTATATATTAGTATTGCCCTTCTCAGCTTGTGGAAAAGTTGCTTGTGATGAACTTTGATTCATCGTGTGACTCTCCTCACCACTGGTGGTTGTCAGTGTATTACAAAAGTACAAAACAGATATTAGTACTTCAATAGGTTGGTAAATTAACATTATATCAGTTAATGAAATATATATATATTTTTTTTTACTGTAAATTTAACAGAATTGTGTAATTCTGTAGTAGTTTTGTGCGCGCGTGAACGTGTAAAATAAACAGTTATGAACCATAATTATTACAATATAAACCTTTAAATTATATGGTTTTAAACTGTAAAATAGACAGTTAACTAAGTGCTGTCCCGTAAGACCTAAAACGTTGCTACCGTATTTTTAGTACGGTAAAGTTCTGGCAACCACAGCTGCCGTTTTTTTACCGTACATTTTACAGGGATTTTTTTTTTTTTTTTTTTTTTTTACAGTCAGTCTGTCTGTCTGTCTGCCTGCCTGCCTGCCTATCTATCTATCTATCTATCTAGATTCTCAATGTTTTATTTAATTTCAGTTCAATATTTTAGATGATTCTAAACTTGTTTTTGAATTTTATTTAATGTATTTTCCTTGAAGCCCTCCTCATTTGTAAGAAAACCTGTACCCCCAATCAACTGATGCAACTCATAGGTGTAATTAAACTTTAAGTTTTGTTGAATTATTAATTTTTCAATCTTATGGTATTGGTATTGCTTAATCAGTCAATGTATATCTAAATATTTTATATTGAATTATTGTATTCATACATTACATGTCCTGCCTTTTAATTATTTAGGATATTGGTAATACTAGTTATATTGTTTATATTTGTTCCCCTGATACAGTTTTTGCCATGTCTGTTTATTATATTGTGTTTTTAAGGAGCTATTTTGCTTTTTTTGTGATATCTGGCAATGCTTAATCAGTTCACTTGTAGCTTTAATGAAGAGAGGGAAGAGTTCAGAAGAAAGCAGAAGGAGAGCAGCAGTATGTATACTAAACATCAGCTACTGTTAATGGAGTAGTTAAACCTCCCGGTGGAGACTGAGATGCCATCGCTGCTCAGACTGTTATATTCTCCTCTCACGGCATGACAACAATGTTTAGGTATGTGGCACATGTCAAATTTATGTCCACATGAATGGCCAGACCCAGCGGCCCTTCATGAGCATCACACTCCCTCCACCAGCTTGTCGCCATCCCACAGTGCATCCTGGTGCCATCACTTCTCCAGGTAAATGGCGCACACATACATGATCATGCACATGATGTTAAAGAAAACAGGACTCAGTGGACCAGACAAAACTTTCTTCCACTGCTCAGTCCAGTTCCGACAATATAAGTGCCCACTGTAGGTGCTTTCATTGGTTTTGACACATATCTCCCATAACTATCATTACAATTTTGTGGGATTGTGCCACAGTAGACCTTCTGTTGGCACAGACCAGACAGGATAGCCTTCGTTGCCCTCAGGCATTGATGACTCTAGCGCCCAACACCTTTTTGCCGGTTTGTGGTTTGTCCCTCCTCTGACCACTGTTGGTAAATTCTCACCACTGCTAATCGGGAGCAACACACAAGCCTTGCCGTTTCAGAAATACTCTGACCCAGTTGCCTTGCCATAACAATTTGGCACTTGTCAAAGTCGCTCAGATCTTTATTACTGCCAAATTTTTTGGCAATCCAACACGTTGTTTACGAGAACTGATTGTTTCCTAACCATCTAACCTACCGTGCCTGAAAATGTTTGCACAAATATATTTGTATAGTATGCATACATTTAGAAATATGAGACACAATAAATGAGTCCCAATGAGTTACGAGAAAACACTAAACATAATTCATTTATATAATAACAAACACTTACCAGACACTTTAAGATGAAGTAGTAGTTCCCCACAGTTAACAAACAATCAACCTCTAAATCAGTTATACATACACTGCCTGATTTAGCATGTCTGAAATAGTCAGTATTAAATCCCTAGTTGGTATATCACACTGAATCGGGCTATTAATAAAACACACTGATGGCTAGTTGCAAATTTAATCCTATGGAATATGATTAAATTCATGATTAAATTAATAACATTTTTTGCACTCAAACTTTTAGATCATGCCTCTAAATAACAAGAAAAATTACAGGATTCCACTGAGTTTCATTGCAATTTACTGAAATGAATTCTCGGGAAACAATTTATTTCTGAAGGGCTCTTAAATGTCCCCTGACGTTAAGCACTAACATAAGTAATAATCATCCATCACGTCGACGAGCTGCCAGATGTAACCTTTGCTGATTTTAATCTAACATCCTGCCACTTTCCATAACAATTTTTCCCCTTAGAGAAAGGTGTAAAACATTTCAAACTCGGGCTGTAAGTTAGTTGTTACAGTGCTTGTTGATTGACAGTTTGAATGAAAACACTGTCACAAGAGACAGTTTTGTAATGAAGAGTGTGAACTCTGTACTCAGGCGTTTGATTAATTGGGTATGCAATTGCCTTCAGTGGTATATTCTAAGACATCTTGTATGAGTTCAGAAAGAGCTTCCTGAAAGGTTGAGAGCCTCTTAAAGACTTTTATCATGTTCATGATTAAACTTGACCTAGCTGTGACTCAACACCTTAAGATTTGCTGATTCACCCGTGCACCGCATCAAAAACGTTCCCTTTAGATTCTTCTAACAAGAGCTTCTGACACAACACAGTGGAAACCTGTACTGTACAATCACTTCCTTTCTTAATCATGCAGGCGTTCTGTGAGCACACACCATGTAAAACCTTGAATAGGCCTAGAAATGAGTGTGAACGTTCAGCGCAGCATTCAGTAGACCCCTATCCGTATAGGTTAACAGTAATGCTAAGCACACCAGAGTGCTGTCAGTGCTTTAGCGGTGATGCTGAGAGCAGCAGAGATTTCAAAGTAATTCTGAAAGCTTCTCAAGTGTGTGAGGCAGCCTACGGGTCAGGTTTTTCTCCGTCACACTTTACAACTATCACCTAACCACAGGAAACCACAGAATAGACAAGGAACTCTGTCTTTGATGTTGTGACTGGGGTTAGAGAGAAATCAAGAGCAAGGTGGAAGATTGATAAAAAAAAATGCAGGAAGAAACAAAGAAAAAAACAGACATAAAGAAAAATATCCTATATCAGAATTGACGAGAAGGCAGGTAGAGGTAGAAAAGATGGAGAGAAACAGTGAGAAAGTGAAGGAGTACTTCTCAGAGATGAATGAGGATAAGGACAGTGATAGATAACATGCTGACAGGCTTAATTTGTTGCTGCGGTGGGGGGTCAGGGGCTCTGGAATGCAGGTTGTGCGTGTTTGTGTGTGTTTGTGTGCAACATTTGTCCAAAATGTATGCTTGGTACCCAAGAACCAGTCTAATTCCATTTTTAATAACCTTATGACGTCCAGTTCTGTTATGGGTTCTGCATCCTTCTGCCAATGTGGATGAAACACTGACTATACTAAACCACTCTGAAAAATAATATGAAGACAATAAATGAACAACACATATTCCTATTGTGATGCCTACACTGGTCGTACGCAACAACAAACACACAGCATTATCAGTGTAATCAAATGACTAGTAGAAAATGAATGAATGAATGAACGAACGAATGACTACAAAAAAACAATTCCCTAAAAATCTGTAAGATTTTTAAAATTGAAAAACATGTACTATAAATATTTAATGAACTGTCAGAAACAGCAGAAGGGTCATTCTGTGTCAAATCAACCAAATTTTGGAAACTTCCCTGGCTCAAATTTTTGAATTTGTTATTATTTTTTGGTAGAAAGACAAACATAAATAGTGATAAAAGCCAAAATATTAAATGTAACAGATGTATATTTACTGAGTAATCCACTATTTTGGACATGGAGTCACATTAAGGTCCCAATATCTATGGGACTGAACAATATAGGGCCTTAAAAATGAGATTCCAAAAGAAAAAAATTATTAAGAATGAGAATCTAGAAGGATATCTTGAATACTTTTAGAGTTACAGGCATGACAACTTTAGAAAAAGAATATTTATGGCACTCAGACAGGTATGTTTTATGCAAATGAGCTGTTCTTTAGATATTCCTCTTTTAAAGAAAAAAAGTATCAGCTGTATGCAAAGTGACCCGCATTTGGTTTTTGACCACTGAAAATGTGTACAATTTACCAGTTTACTCATGGAGCTGCATTAACATGTCCATATCTCTGGTATTAAACCATCGAGGGCCTTTTGAATGAAGATACCAAAGGAAAGTTTGTCAAGAACCAGAATCTAAAAGGATATTAATATATTTTTAATACTTATTGAGTTACAGGCATGCAAACTTGAGGCAAAAAACACAAGAAGTGCTTTTTGCCATTTTTTGAACTGCCACAGTTGTCATATAATGAATAAAGATGGCTAAACTCAACAGATTTTACTAACAGACCTACCAATCTCTGTGTAAAAATAAAATAATGCTGCTGCCATCTTTCTAAAGTCATTTATACACCCCTGTAAACTGGCTCTAAATCTCAGGTGAAAACTGTCATTTTGAACCCCTCTACAAAATAGTGGATTACTCAGTAAATATACATCTGTGACATTTCATGTTTTGGCTTTCATCACTATTTATGTTTGTCTTTCTACAGAAAAAAATTGACCCGGGGACCTCTGGTTGATTTGACACGAAAACGACCCAGAAGAGTTCTAAAATTAATCAATCATTCAGATGCACACACTGTGTTTAAATTTGGTTAGAGCAATTCATCATTTATTCTGACTGGTTGTTTGTTCATATAACAAATGTGTAATTGAAGATAAAAATGAAATAAAAAATAACTCAAATATGTTACCAAAAAGTATTGTTTTTGTTTAGTACATTTGTTATGGTATGGATTTAAGAATTTTTAATGGAATCGTTATCCTGAAATTTAAGTGGAATCTGAATCAGAACTAGAACTGTTAAATGTGTAAGTGAAGGCTTTTATTTTAGAACTATGACAAGGACAGTTCAGGGTATGGGCGGTAATGTCAGCTATAATCACTACTAGCAACAACAAACCACTCAGAGCTGCAAAATATACATTGCTATGATACAACCACTTTCAGACATATCACCTGCTTGATTTTAAACAATACAGAAATGTCACTGCATATAAACAAACTGCCAAGCTATGTTATGCAAAGCCTTGTCTATGAAATTGGAATGACGCACTCTTGTATTTGAAAAGCGTTGCAGCAGAATGCAGAATTAAATCACCACAGATGTCATCTCATAGTGAAGCAAAAAAAAAAAAAAAAAAAAAAAAAAAAAAAAAAAAAAATCAACAATGAAAAATATCATTAGGTTTCCTGAATACCCCGGTGAATAGTCATGGTCCAGTAAATTGTGATCTGAAATGTAATTTCAGTTGGTTTGTGTATGTTTTCATTAATAAACACACACACACACACACACACACACACACATACAGAGGGAGAGAAATTATGAAAATATGAGTTTAGAGGAATATTACTTTCATTTAAGCAATTTTATTTCCGGACTCATTATGGCATCAACAAAGTATGAAATTTAGTTTGCGAATATTATTTCTGCTGAGACTTCCTTACCACTTGATGCAGAAGAATTTGCATGTTTAGATAAACAAAATAATAAAATGAAAAGCTCCCATCCCAGGAGTTCCCTAATACTCCTGACAAAAACAATTGATGTGCCTGAGACTCATTGACATTCTGTAAACGTTTAACAGGTCTTACCCTAACCTCTCTTTTTAAAATCAGCATGTCAGGAGTGTTCATTGGCAATTTAATGATTAAACCTTTAAAATACAACTGGATGTGGGTAATTATCTACGGAGTCTCATTAGGGCTGCTTTTGACGGATATGAAGAGGGTAGGTGTGTATGTGTATCAGTTCATGTTTTGCAGACAGGGGAGGGTAAAGCACTCATGTCATAATAAGAACAAAATGATACGCTAGGTGTCTAATTGTGTTGTCCACAATTATCTTTATGTCTGGTAGTAAAGATAGTGATTTCATAAGAGACACATATCCCAACACAACTTTACAACAGTTGACTTTCGAAATGAGTTATAAGAAATGTGAACTCATTATGCCATGATGCAAGGGTGTTATGAGAGGTTGTCGAGGTGTTACTATGTGGTTTCTATGGATTTCTGGGTCGTTACTAGGCCAAAATCAAAAGAGCCAACCCCAGGTCTTATATTCTACATACTATATGTCTTTTACGAGTCATTGCTTAGAAAAGCACAACAGTTTAAAAACACAAATACAAAGTTCTGTCATGAAACTCTAGATGGCGCAGGCTAATAGGTCCTTTAACTCAACCTGCTCGTAATCACATCATTATCTATAGGGCACAGCTGATTGGTTCCTGCTGTATCAGTAGTCAACGAGCTTGTATGCTCAACCTCCAAATACATAGGTATTTGCCTTTCAGAGACCCTCCACCTTCCCCAGCTCCACCTGTATAGATCTGCTACGGGTAATTCATGTATGCTATATTGTACAGCAGCAGCATGTCTTACTTGCTCACAGCAGCGTGTCGTGTATGTATTGGCAGTAGCAAGTCCCGTACTTGCTCTGCAGCAGCAGCAATAACCTAACTAGACAAAGATTTATTACAGCAGCATTAAAAGCAGCAGCAACGTAGCAGATCTATTCCGGCAAGACCAAACATATCAACATTATCATACCCATTACCATGCCAAACACTCCGAAAGACGTCATGGCAGAATTCCACTTAATTGCATGATTAGAAGCAGGGCTGTTCGGATTTTAGCTTTTGAAGTGCATTAAGCTCTTAATATACCTGCTGCTGTCTGTCATTAATGTTAATCAAACAACAAAAGAAAAAGACCAAATCTCTCACTGTTCTTGACTTAATGAACTTTGTAGCTTTAATAATAAAGTTTAATTCCTTCAGTGAAGACTGTACTGTTTTAATTTACATTTGATAATTTTATTCAATTTCTGTAGTAGGTTATTATCTGAATAATATACTGTTGTTATTTTATTTTATTTTTTTAATCTTTTTCTGTTGTGTTTGTCCCATAATTGCAATTTGCCTTTTTTTTTGACTGTTTATGCAGCATCCACCAGCTGGAGTGCCCATGAACTCCACCAGAGGGCACTGCTCCTGACTCCCTGACTCCCATCATGAAATTTAATTCCCATAACCTATTGCATGGACTCATTATTGTTTGATTACTTCCACCTGTGTCTCATTATCTGGTTAAACTCTGCCTATATAAGCCCTGTATTTTCACTTATTTTTTGCTAAGTCTTATTTGTTCAATGTTACACTGGAATTCTGAGCCCTGGTTTCCATTTTCTTAGTTTTGATCATCTGCCTATTGTCCTGGATTTCCTGTTTGCCTTTGTTTTCTGCCCTGTTGTTTATTGTCTGGATTATCTGCATGGTGTTTTGACCAATTTGCCTGTTTTATGAATTACGATTCTGGATTGTCCAATAAAGCTGCGTTTGGATTCTCAACCTGTCTGTCAGAGCAGTTCATTACATTTTACTTGTCTTCAACAATTGTTTGAGGACTTACATCACATACACTAGTTAGCCTAGTATTTGTTTTTTTTCTGTGGTATTGAGAATTGTGAAATTCACTGGTATCTAAAATATTGATATCATAATAAATCTTATTTCCAGCAAAATATACTTATCATTATGATTATTGCCATAATTGAACAGCCCTAATTTAAAACCTAATTTACGTAAATAGAACAAATGGCCCAACATGAATCATAATTGAATACTTGGTGTTAGAGGTCTGTCAAAATCACCATGAGCTTAGTGATGCTTTAAAAAGAAACACAAGCTAAAAATCAGCCAGCACTCTCTGAAATCGCTCACATTGGCAAAAACACAAGATGCAGGTATCTAATGCAGTTTAGCTGTGGACCCTGTTCAGCAGCACAAAAGAAACTAAATTTAATCACCCTTGGGGCCACCAGAAGCCTTTGTTTTGAATGAAACTCTCAATTAGCCACATCATTTTCTGCATTTTTCATCTAGTTACCAGCTCATTACAGTGATAACATCCGCCAAGCTTCACTAGTGCCCCCCCAAAAAATAAAATAAATAAAAATAAAAAAACAAGGCAGCTTATTAAAACAACTGCAGATCTAAAAAAACATTGCTTAATTACTAAAACAAATGTAATGCTACAATAATGTGTTTGTTAGACTTGGAGATCTAAAAACATGGAAGGTGCTGATTCACCGTCCATTTAGCAGCTTACACCGTGCACCACAAAAGAGAGACTTCAGACTGAGCCAGAGTCATCTGGCTAATGGACTTGTGGCTCTCGGGAATGAATGGATATTTCAAGATCAGATGCATCTCTTGCTATATTTTTTATCTGGTCATTCTTGGATAGTTTGTGCTTGGGCTCAGTAACAGTGTCCACATGCATGAGTGGATGGCTATTAAATGACAGACTATATGTACTGGATAGATGTACCTTGTGTCCTTGGCTATTTTCTGCCTCTCTCTGCAAGTCCTGACAGGCCGACACGCTCGGCCTAATGCACAGTGGTGGTAATGGCTGTGTGAATCGCGTAGAGTGCCATGGAAAAATCAGAGCATGGAGAACCTCCCTAAAACACTGATAGCAGCTCTCTGAACCCAGCTGTTTATCTGACCGTGTCTCAGAGCAGCAAATCACCATGGAAATACACATATATACAAGACTTCCTCAAACAGACAAGGTTATTCAGATAAGAGTGAATGACTGCCCACAGGGCTTAGAGCAAGAGAAAGATGGCATGGTAAACTCATTCCCTCGACTACTAAGAGTTCAATTTAGACTTTTTAGACTATTCCAGAGAACTCCCAGGATATACTGCTGCTCTAAAGAACTCTATCTCTCAGCTGTCATACTGCTAACCAGAAGAAGAACCTGCTGTCCAAACTGGCCCCAGGTTCAATCTCAGCACATACATGTTGGTTCCACTATATTAGTGAGGATGTCTCATAGCCGCAATGGTTTTTATATGGATGATATTTGCTAACACTAACCCTTGCACAAACCTGTTGATATCAGTAGATTTAAAGCAAAACGTGATTTAGATCATTTATAAGACTTTTTCAATTGAGGACCACAAGGCAAAGTCTGCTATTGTTTTCATTTAAAGCTACTTCTAGACTACTGTTCAAAAGTTTGGGGTAGGTAAATATCATTAGAATTTAAATACCTGTTTTGCATTTTAGTATGTATTAAAATGTAATTTATTACTGTAATAGCAAAGCGGAATTTTCAGCAGCCATTAATCCAGTCTTCGGTGTTACTTGATCCTTTAGTAGGTTTTGTAACAAATGTGAAAGTCTTAAATGTCAGTTTTGATCAATTTAATGCATCTTTGCTAAATACAATTTCTTTCAGAAAGAATCTTACTGACCCAAACTTTTGAAAAGTAGAGGAACTACTACATAGCTTTTTGCAAACATTAAGATGACTTGATTTTTGCAAAACAGAATGCTCCATTTGAACTAATGTAATAATATTTTATATAATAACCCGAACAGTACTACTAACTTGATTGAGAACACTGCAATTAAAGTCTGTCACATAGTTAATGCAACTTAAAACAATTACGTTTTATTTACGAGGAATTTAGTTTTATTTTAGTTTTATTTCTCAACATTTTTGAGTAAAAACTCCTATTTAAATTGTTATTTTTAAGTTTACTGAGCAACGTAAAGTGACGTCATCCACATCACGTCGTTGCTTGACCAAATCCATTCAACATGGCGGACACTCGCAAGCGACCGGAGCAAACTTAATGGACCAACTTGTAAGTAAATCAAAACAACTGTAAACATTTCTTATTTGTTTTTTTGAATGTTGTAAGAATATCATGATGAAGAAATGTTTTAATACGCAAGATGTTCATGTCTTGCTTTCTTCAGTTGAAAAGAAATTAAGGTTTTTGAGGAAAACATTCCAGGATTTTTCTCCATATAGTGGACTTCACTGGGGTTCAACAGGTTGAATTGTTTACTTAAAAACATTTACTTAAAAGTTTTATGGTAATCGGTGTATACAAAAATGTTGAGTACTCTTACAGTGTACTAAGATGTCCATAAAGAGAATTTTTGAACTGTTTTATTGCCCAAAGTAAAGCTAAGCAAACCCAAACACATATACACAAATATTCAGAGAAGAGACACTCTCAGTACACATTTCTAATTTGCTGAGCTAAGGATTTGTGAGAGGTGTAAAAGTAATTAGCACTGCAGCTTATGATTCACGAGCAGCCTAAAGTATGAACAATGAATAATAAATAATATTTATTTTCAATACATCCTCCATTTTTTATCTATATCTATCGCAATAGATATGTGGCAAAAATCTGGTTTGATCAAAGCTTATGTATAATAATACATCAATTATAATAAGAACATATTTAACATTTAAAAATGCTCTCAGGGACACTGTAGTGCTCACTTAACTCATGAAAATCAGTGATGTATACAATTCTCATGTTCACAAGGTGGCTGTCTGATAAAATTAGCAGTTTTCAACCCTCTCTTCACTTTTACATTAACTGGGACTGGGAAACACTTTATTTTTATAGTCTACTTTAGCCATTCTACAAACTACAAGTATCTTTGCAACTACATGTCAACTACCAGTCATTAGAGTATTAGTAGGCTGCTAACACTTTATTTTGATGCTCCCTCAAGAGACATTCTACTGACTGTAAGTATCTTTGCAACTACATGTCAACTTATTCTACTAATACTATAATGAGAGTTACTGTAGTTGTAGTTGTAAAGTTATGTCTAAAGTGGACTATGGAATAATGTGTAACCTGGGACTGTAATAGCTGGAGTGTCACTTGGTTAAGTCTCTTGCTTGAGGGCCCTACGGCAGTGACCACAGCAGAGTGAGGGATTTAGATATGAACAACCTCCTGACACTCAGTTGTAATCCCTCACACATTGCTATCAGGATTTAAACCAACAACCTTCTAAACGCGACAACAGTCACTGCTATCTCAAATAGCTCCCACTAATTTAAACACGATTCTCCCCTCCTTGAATCATAAAGTGTTCCGATCATTCTGCTGAGATTACAGCTAAACAGAAAGCAATGCACAGGATGAGCCACTTTAGTTATTTTCCAGCCCATTTGGCACAACAGTCCATGTGCCTCTCCAGCAAAAGCTTCATTCAAAAAAGACCTTATTAGCGGACAACAAACAACACTTTGCCATAGGCCACACAAACACATACAGTCTAATCAAACAAAATTGGGACTTTCTGTACATGTCTGCAGACTTCTACTGTGCTTATAATAACATAAAACTAGTGCTGCCAAACGATTCAAAAATTAACTGTTATCGCACATTGTTTTTCCTGTAAATAAAGGTGCAATGTGTACATTTTAGGAAGATCTATTGACAGAAATTCAATATAATATACATAACTATGTTTTCAGTGGTGCATAAAGACCTTACACAATGAACCGTTATGTTTTTATTACTTTAGAATGAGCCTTTTCTATCTACATACACCGCGAGTCCCCTTACATGTTAAATCACCATTTTGCACCTGCATGTTTCTACAGTAGCCCTAAATGGACAAACTGCTCTACAGAGCACTTTGCTTGACTAGCTTCTCTCTGCTGTCTCAGACGATGACATATTTGTCCTGTGTTGGCCACCGTAGCTTCTCTATATTGCAATTCGCAACCTGACCGCTAGATGCCGGTAAAATTTACACACTGCACCTTTAATGCAATTAGACATTGGAGTTTTTAATATTTTTATATTATAATAATTTCACAGTTACTCTTCAAATTAATGTAGATATAACTTAAAGACACAACTTATTTGTTTAATGGCATATTTTTATGAATGAAGGCCAGTATCACTGATACTAATACTGGTACTGATGTCTCTATGAAATTGATTTTTTTAAACATTAATTACAGACATTCAACATTACAGTATAACTAAAAGCTATCAATTTTAACATTTATTAGGCTTTAAAAAATAACTTAATTTAAGTGAGCTTAAAACAATCTTCACATAAACCCATTATAATAAATGTTATAATTACCTGTGGTCTATATACAGTAATATAAAAATATACAGAAAATGAATAAAGTTATCAAACACTTTACAGTCTTCACTGCATAAATTATAAATTGAATATAGATTAATCCTTCTTAAAGCTACAGTTTTCTCTGTTAGCTTTGTTCTTTGATTAACATTAACGGCAGACATCACAGCAACTGGTTTAATAGGCTGTTGTGACTTTAAGAGCTGCCGCTGCCAAACATGACGCGAATCTGACGCACATCTCATTTTCTCACAACTCTTAGTTCATTTAAGATGTTATTTAACTAATTTAAGACTGCTTTTATGAGGATACTTGACAAAACTGGCATTTTGGCATAATTCTGTGTGTTATTGTTTATTCAGGCACAAAAGACAAACAGTGGCGCGCATCGTTCTGTGCACAAGAGTTGTGTGTATTACGACATTATCGTTCTCATTTGTCTTGTTGCGTTTAAATGGTTTAAAAGCATTGGCATGAATAAAAGTGTGATCATATAATGTAACAATAACCAAATTATGATGGAAAAAACAGATGCTGCATTAATTGCGCTAAATATTTTTAACGCGTTAAATTCAAAAATTAATCGCATGTGTTAATGCGGTAATTTCGACAGCACTGCATAAAACTAATCCTAACACTAAGATTATACATGTAATATATATAATAACAATATTATTCATTATAATATAATATTATTATAATACATTATATTAATATATACATATTAATATATTTCATATAAATACATAAATTAAAACATGCAATTTTTAGAAAGTATTAATATTGTAATATATAAAATGTGTATAAAATTGATGTGTGCTATGATGTATATATTTTTTGCCTAATATAAGTTCTAATATTTAAAATAGATAGACACTTCTACATTGCTGTTACAATGGCTCCTACCTGGTGTATGAAGACCTGGGCAGTGCGAGGACTGAGCAGCAGGATGGCCCGTCTGAGCGTGTCCCGGTAACGGTTCAGCTCCTCCATCCTCATTGTGCTGAACAGGGTAGAAAAGACCTTTGTCACATTTCGGTCAACTTGCTGTAGAGACACATCCAAACCCATTCGAGATGCCTGGTCCAAAAATCCACGCATACCCCGCACATCTGAAACAGAGTGTGAGAAAAAGCAAAAGATGGTGGTTAAAAACCAAGACTTGTGTGCAGAGAGCGTTTAAGATGAAGAATGAGATGAAAATAGATCAAATACAGACTGAACATTTGATTTAAGATCAGAGGTTTCCAGACAGAATAACTTCAGACCTAATTGTAAATTTACTTTAGAGAAATTATGCAGAAAGGCATAGTAAGATGTGTAAAAATATAAAATTTTGTTCTAGAGAAGAAAGAAGGTCATCTGGGTTTAGAATAACATGAGAGTGAGTAAATGATGACAGATTTTTTTTCTTCTTCATCAACTATCCCTTTGACTTTTGAAAAGAAAGTCTCTGTTCCTTGCTCTGGAGATTCAAGGAGTATAGGAGAAAAAAATCCTGTTTTCTTTTTGCACATCACGGATGTCAAGTCATGTTGTACTCAGTCTACTGAAGTGGCTTTTATAGATGGCTTAATTGTCCGGCATTGAGCTTTCAAACCATCTACTTGCAGAATGGGCAGAAGAACTGTCCTCTACGAGGGTCAAAATGTGAGAATGAGACTTCAAGGTCTAATTAGAGCTATATAGACCAATCATAAAAATGCATGAATACTTCAATTTAACTGTGTACATTTATGGTCTTCACTTTGAACTGTAATTACGTTTTCATAGCATGACATTGAGGCAGTCAAAATGTTATGAAGAGCTGTAAGTTGGCTGGCATCTACTACACTTTCCATTATGTCTTCTATTTACTGCTTGAAAAACACCCAGAAGAAACAGAATACTTTCAAGAACCTGTCAACATAAGGAAGCAAAACAGACTGATAAAAATCATTAAGAGGAGCAGAAATTTTTAGCCCATCTTCAGATTTCAGGGTGTTGACAGCAGCTTTGTCTCTCCTGCAAACAAATTGGAAACAGTTGTGTTGCATAAGCTATCAAGTGGCGAAACATTATTTTATTTAATTATCATAGTAAAAGTCAACACAAATGTCTTCTAAAATTATTGATATTACCATTAACAACATGACAACGGCTGACTATGACATTTGGAGACTTTCTAAGTGCACAGACAACAACAGAAGTACAACTGATCAGCGAATCCATATTATTTATAATATTCTGTGTTGTATTTTCTTTTATCCTGTGTTATTTTGTTAGTTCATATTTTTAAAGGATGAGGGCATGTCACACAGCCTTTCCTGTTGACTGGAAAAATCTGTCTAATTTTACTAGCATATCGAGTGACTAAATTTGAGGTAAAGTACTGTTGCTTGATTAGATGTGTTTAACATTAACAATGAAGAGATATTTTAAAATATATTTTTCTCTTCCATCTAAAAAGTTGATATTTACAGTATTTTTTAGGAAGTGGCTTTTGTTTGTAAATAATAATTATCAAACATATCATCAGATATTATCAAACATATAAAATGAAATTGCCTGTGCTTTCTTCCATATCTGACATCAAGTTTATCTTTTGCTTCAAGCATAAATTTATTCAGACAACCACAGTCCAGTTTTCAGGGTTATATTGCAACACAGGAAAGCAAATCAGACATCAAGAATGATCAAACATCATATTAATTTGCACATATGTGTGAGTATGTACTTGATCATAACTCTCTTGATTATAACGCTGTGTGCACTGCGGTACACTACAAGCTACAAACTGTTTCCATGACAACTGACCATCACTTCAAAACAGATTACATGCGGTGTGCTCTCAAAACAACAGCCAATAAAAAGTCTAATCATTTGAGCACTTGAGCAAAAAAGTTGTACTAAATACACTAATGAAAACCCTTTTAGCATTATTGGCAATAACCTTAGTATGCTAGTATTACTATTATTATTATTATTATTTTGCATTTAAATTGTTATTATTCTCAATCCAAAAGCTTGCAGGTCATCTTGATGTATATTAGCATTTAAATACATGCAAAGAGGACAAAGAAAACATGAAAAATCAATACAATATATATGAAAAGATTATATTTAATAATAATTACTAGTATTAAGTATAATGCATTTTTTTTAAATAATATTATGGTATAAAAATGTATTATAAAACACCACATTTTCTTTCATGATGCAAGACCATGTAACGTTTACAAAATGAATTTGTGAACAGATGAATTCATATCTTCTCAGCCAACAGAGACAAAGTGTAATGAAGCATGTGTTAGTGGTATAAAAATAAAATTATATATATATATAAAAAACTCTGACTGTTGAAAACAGAAAAGGGTAAGAAAAAGTTGATTTTGCTCCATGATAACAGGTCGATTTAACCTACAGGTGATTGATTAGCAGCACTAGATTTAGTGGCATTAGCAGTGCTTCAGTAGACATTCGGTGAGCAAAGAGTATTCACAATAATTTCCAGCAGCTGTTATTTCTGTAGAAGAGTTAGAAATAAAATTGACAGTTTAAGAGCAGGACTAAAGCATACTTGCTACATTAACAGAGCGCAATGGAAAATGTAAAGCCAAATTTGGCCATGGTGCTACTGGCAAGAAGACCTGCTAATTGTAAAAGTCACTTCCGACTGCTATAGTCTGATGAATTAACTTCAGCAAATGAACTGAATTTGAAGCTTTTGTACATTTGGATACAATGAACATTTAATTAATTTCAATAATTAAACAATCAAATCAACATAACATTTGCAAGAATTCAATATTTTATCAACCTAAACAGATATGAAATTAATTTATGCATCTCAGAAAGTGGCTGAATAATAAAACATGTGTCAGTATTTATTAAAACTGGATAAATTTGTCAAAAGTCATTTTGTGTTTTGTTCTGAGAGAAAACTTCCTGAAAGAAAATTAAGGTTTATATACGTTGTATTCCTATCAAATTGTAACTGTACAAATGTCTATAGTCTCACATTTGACCTTTTTTGTTTGCATGTATGTCGCAGCTAATGTCTGCTTGGAACGCTAGCCTTCTACAAACGCAGCATGATAACGTGTGATATCCACGATGGCCAATGAGAGTGAGCAAGCTTCACCAATCAGATGTTGCTTCTACGACTAAAACTTGGCAGCCACAAACATGCCATGAAAGTGGGGTATTGAGAAAGAGGATCATTCATATTTTTTTCTCCTTTGTTTTTAATTGCAAAACAGAACGCATGCTAGGAGAGCCAGCTGACAACATTGATTGTCCTCCGTTTGTTTTTCTTCTCAAGTCACGTTGATCTCATGAGTTTCTGTGAGATCTTGTGTCACTGTGAAATTGTTCCTAAAAATCGACAGGTTTGTGGTCCTGCGGTCCGGTCGAATCATCTAGTGTGTGCATAGTATAATGCTAAAAATTGATTGAAATTGTCATTATGTCTCCCACGGTTTTAAAATCGGTTAAGATGTCTAGTGTGTCCAGCAAGCAAAGTTGTCGCGCGCTCCACTGAGGATAATAGCTCTACTGATCTAGCGCTCTAGCATCGCAGCTGTGATTGAGCCAAAGACTTGAATGAAAAATGTAGTTTTTTTTTTGTCATGATTTGAACATTTAGAAACATATGAGACAGTTGTTGTCAGATTTCATTGGTGATTTCAAATATGAAATTTATTCGTAAGCTTTGTGAACAGATTTGGAGAATTTGAGGTTTCCCATTCAAAGAGATAGGAGCTGTACTTGCATGACTGAAATAGCTGCCTGAGAGGCATTTTAAAGATGGCCGCTGAGTGAAATGACTTGCCTTAAAGGGACTTCAGTCGCGCAGTGCTTTTGATGGGTTGAAATTTAAATGTCTGACAGACGAGATGGCACAAGGTAAAAGCTTTGTTTGTTATATAACTTTTCAAACATGAATATATAAGATTGTCATTTAAGGAACCAGCACAGCCAAGCTGATACCAGATTTTCCCCACAGATTTCCAATGGCTGCTCTTGCTGCTTCTGTCAACATCCTAAAATGTTTACTAAATGTTTTTGGGTATTTTATGTAAAAGACTGACTTGCCACTGAATAAAAACTATCATATATGAACTCATCCTGTCCTAAATAACAGAGATTTTAGAGTGAATTTTTATTATTTAAAATGAAAAACCTTAAATATCATGTTGACTGAATGGGTTTATGTATAAAACCCAAAAACTGGACGACGCACCTTCAATCTCTTCCATTGTAGAAAAGTGAAGCCGCAATTGTCCCAATATGGCGCTGACATCTTGCGCTAATTCGGGACCCGAATCTGTGCAGTAGTTAGCGAGAAGCAGAGGCGCTGTATCAAGTCCCCGCCCATACTCACACATAATCGGTTAGTACATAGAACAACTCATTATGTCGGTGTGAAACAAAAAGCTCTAAAAATTTTGAAATTAAAGTTAAAGCTCCAATCTCCTCCCGAAAAAAGTCTGTTAGTGCTTCAGAGACTACTTCGCTCAGAGAAGCTGTCAATCTCAGCTGTCCATCATAACGTCACACTCCCGTTTTTATAGCATCAAATAACTAACTAAAACCAAACTTATTAAAAAAAAAATTTAAAAAAAAAACACACACACACACTTGAACTTACATCAGCATGATAAAAACTACCTAAAATGACAAAAACCATCTTTGGAAAAAATGTATTTGAAGTGTAATTTGATTTGTTTAGTTTGTCTCACATCCCATAAGATTACATGGGGAGGGCGGGGTTTATGACCTATACTGGGACCAGCCACCTGGGGGATGATCGAAACGTTTTGGCTTCTCTTTTCAGGACTTGTGCGGCACACTTGATAAAACCCAACAAGTTGGGTCAGCATGTGTTCTGTTCAATATTTACCCAGCTCTAGGTTGCCAAATAACCCAGAAATGGTTGTTTTTAACCAATTATTTTTTTGAGTGCAGGGAATCAATGGAGCTCTAACAAAGAATGGTTCGATGTTCCCCTGTTCCTTCATTTGTAATAAAAATATTGTTTTGAAAAATAAAATACAAGGCTTGGATTTAGTTCTTGATTAAAGCAGCATGATGTTGTGTAACAAATCTATAGCCATATCATGATGTAATCAGCCAGATCTTGAATACAATACATCTATCTCATCAAGAACCACAGTCTGATGTAAGCAATATCTTGCTAAGCTAAATTATATTCAGCAGAATATTAGCGAGGAATAAGATCATTCATTTTAAACATCAAAGGACTTAAAATCACAACAATGACTGTAGACCTAAATTACTTCAGCATTTCATAATAACCATACATTAGTTCAGTATTTAATAAATGCATCTTCACAAGATGACATACATTGTGATGAATGGACTGCAGGATACTTGATCTTTGCATTAAAGGTCATCGACCACAACGTTTCGAAAGCTGTGTTTAATTAGTTCTGCATATGGTTAGGAGTTATGAAACCTCATCATTTGATACTCTACAAAGGCATCTAGACAGTTGCTAGGAGATGGTATAATCATTTCATCTGTATTTTCTTTTTATGATTCTGTTTGTGTCTCAATCCACCTGCCTGCTGTACAGCGATCTGAGGGCCGGAGTGTGAGTATTACTCATGAAGGCCATGGGGAGCACTCGTCCTGGAAAGATTTTAAATACTTATATACAAATAAATGAGAGAGGCTTTGGTTGACTGTTGATTGGGTCCACATGACAGCATTGTAGGACCTACACAGTTCTGGACACGGTTGCTCATTTAACAGTCTGTGACATAAACTGCCCAGAGACATACCCTGAATATGTATATATATATATATATATATATATATATATACACACACACACACACACTGATCAGGCATAACATTATGACCACTGACAAGTGAAGTGAATAACACTGATTATCTCTTCATCACAGCACCTGTTAGTGGGTGGGATATATTAGGCAGCAAGTGAACATTTTGTCCTCATAGTTGATGTGTTAAAAAGCAGGAAAAATGGGCAAGTGTAAGGATTTGAGCGAGTTTGACAAGGGCCAAATTGTGATGGCTAGACGACTGGGTCAGAGCATCTCCAAAACTGCAGCTCTTGTGGGGTGTTCCCGGTCTGCAGTGGTCAGTATCTATCAAAAGTGGTCCAAGGAAGAAACAGTGGTGAACTGGTGACAGGGTCATGGGCAGCCAAAGGTCATTGATGACCAGGGGGAGCGAAGGCTGGCCCGTGTAGTTTGATCGAATAGACAAGCTATTGTATTAAATTGCTCAAGATGTTAATGCTGGTTCTGATAGAAAGGTGTCAGAATACACAATGAATCGCAGTTTGTTGCGTATGGAGCTGCATAGCCACAGACCAGTCAGGGTGACCGTGCTGACCCCTGTCCACCGCCGAAAGCATGTGAGCATCAGAACTGGAAGAAGGTGGCCTGGTCTGATGAATCAGGTTTTCTTTTACATCACGTGGATGGCCGGGTGTGTGTGCGTTGCTTACCTGGGGAACACATGGTACAAGGATGCACTATGGGAAGAAAACAAAGGCAGTGGCAGAGGCAGTGTAATGCTTTGGGCAATGTTTTGCTGGGAAACCTTTTGGTCCTGCCATCCATGTGGATGTTACTTTCACACATGGAAACATGGAAACGGTATTCACTGGTGGCTGTAGCCTCTTTCAGCAGGATGATGCGCCCTGCCACAAAGCAAAAATGGTTCAGAAATGGTTTGAGGAGCACAACAATGAGTTTGAGATGTTGACTTGGCCTCCAAATCCCCCAGATCTCAATCCAATCGAGCATCTGTGGGATGTGCTGAACAAACAAGTTCGATCCATGGAGGCCCCACCTTGCAACTTAAAGGACTTAAAGGATCTGCTGCTAACATCTTGGTGCCAGATACCACAGCACACCTTCAGGGGTCTAGTGGAGCCCATGCCTCAACGGGTCAGGGCTGTTTTGGCAGCAAAAGGGAGACCAACACAATGTTAGGAAGGTGGTCATAATGTTATGCCTGATCGGTGTATATATATATATATATAATATTAAAAAACAAAACACATCCAGAACATATGCAATATGTATGCATAGCAACAACTTCTCACTTGGGTCACTCTGGGCCATCTTATGGTATAATTTTACTTTTTCACTTCAAAAAAAAAAAAAGAAAAAAGATTTTGTGCCATCTATGGGCAAGTTGGGGAGGTCATCTGGGGCCCGTTTCAATAAGGAGGTTCAACCAACTCTGAGTTAAAACTTAAACTCTGAGTTGACTTACTCTGAGATGGGAAACGGAGTTTTCTGTTTAAGAACAGCTGAACTGGGTTAGTTCAATCAACTCTGAGTAGGTTGACTCTGAGTTAAGGACTATGAAAAGCCATGATCAATGGAGCTCGGATATTATGATTCACCATGGCAACAGCACTCAACAAAAAGTCGTCCGCATACTTCCGAATCAGTAGACTACAAGTTTAATTCTTATCACTGTTATAATTTCAGAGGTTAAAACTGGCAGAACGGTAAGTTATTGAACTAATATTCATTTTTATTGTATCCCACATGCAAAAAAAGAAAAAAAGAATAATTTAAGTGCATTTTTTTATTTATTTAGCAAATTATGTTCTATTTACCATGTAGGCTAAAAGTAGCAGTTCTTTGCAAAAAAAGTGTAAATAGTAATTAGATGCTATTTATATTTTATACTGGCAGATACATACTATTTGCACCTCAGTATTATACATTAACAAGATGCAATAATAACAGAGTGTAAATAATTTTAACATTATTAAACACTCGTGAGGCAGTTTACTTACACTTTTAGAACATTTTTATTGAAAATAAATGCCTTTCTGATGTGATATGTGATAGGAAAAGGGAGAAGAGTGATATCACAGTGATAATAGGAAAATTAATGGATGGAGATTGTTTTGGCTTTACAGCAGCTCTAAGAGAAAGTTATTATCGAGTTAAACTGAATCACTTCCGTTGTAAAAATTGTTAATTATTCATTAGGGGCCGCTTAAATTATACCTTTTTAACTGAAAAAAAAAAAAAAAAAAAAAAGACTATAGGTGTTTAGTCTATAGGTTTGTGCATTTGAATGTGTATGTGCGCAGACGCTTAGTCTGATTAAGACGCATTAAGATTATTTTTATTACCACACTGTCAGATAATTTCCTTTTAATCTCTAACCGTTTCTCCTCCTAATGTCCTTTATATTGTTTTAATACACAGCATTCTGTGCAGAATTCAAATGGGTCTGATACCTTTTGTGGTCTGTGCCGACTCGCAGACTGCTCGCGTTATGGCAGTTCATGTGACACTAACGTGAAAACGGACTTCATTCTCTTCAAAGGAAAGCATATTTACACTGTCTGAATTGTTCCCTATTCTCTATATAGTGCACTATATGCCATTAACCATGTAGAAACTAGTAAATGTGTGAGCAAAAAACCGATGTCAGCTTCAGCATCTGTAAGAGTGTAGGAGGAGGTGGGACTTCAGATTCTAGACAGCATATGATTGGACCGAAGATTTGATGAAAAACTGAAGTGCAATGTGATGTCGTGAAAATTTGTGATCCATTTTAGCGGAAGTGAGAGACTGTAAGTTTTGAATGCTTATATCTCCTAAATGCGAATTTTGTCATTGTTTTGGAACACACCAGCTTATTCATAACTTTAAGGCTAACATATTCATACTAAAGGCTAAAAAACTAAAATTTTGATTTCAGGGGGACTTTAAGTAAAATGCATTTAATTTAGATTGTCTGACTCTGAGTATAAGTTACCTCTCTTTCAGAAATGGACTTGACTTACCCTGCTTTCTCAGGTTTGGCATACCTCCCATTCTAAAAAAGAAGACCCAGAGTTTCCCTCATTTCAGGGTTAACATACTCAGAGTTTTCACTTAACCTCCTTTCTGAAACGGGCCCCTGGTGCATATACCCTATATGCAGTAAATGCTTTAAAAGTTATTGATTATTTTTAATCAATTTAATTAATTTAAAAAATAATATTCAATAGTACTAATAACATTTACATATTGAAAACTGTAAACTATTAAAACTCTAAGGCATCATCAGGCAAACAACAGATTGTGTTTGTGCAAGCAAGAGAGCAAATGAAATCACTTCTTAGAACAGGTGGTGCTGTAGATGAAAGATGCTATCAGTTCTACACTAGTGAATAAAGCAAAAGGACACATTACTCAGCTAAAAAAAAAAAAGGGACACTCGTAAACTCTGGGACTGCTCAGCTAAAACCTAAGCATCAATTAAACTGAGAACTCGCCTACATAATCAACTTTCACAGGCCTGTGGGCCAGCTTACTGTTGATTATAATTTACATAACACAAAAAGATCTCAACATTAAGACGTTTTATAGACTCACTTTATGGAGGCTGGACGTACACAAAAATACTGTAAATACGGGATAAAACAGCTCGAGAGAATCAGTTGCCAAGAAACTGGCAGTCCCACTGTAATAATATAAAGCAGCTTTTCGACCATCGGGCCAAAACGTCATTGCTTAAACGTTCCATTCCATTGTCGATCCGGCCCAGCCGGTACGGATATAGGTTCATTTTCCTGTGACCTTCCTCTCTTTAGAATGTAATACAAATGCGGCAGTCGATGGCTTGTTAATGCAACAGTTTACAAACGATATGAGATGTAAATAGCGACCGTGTTATGGAGGATGATCAGATATTTCTTTTAATTTCATTAACTTGAGCTAAAATATATTGCGCTGAAATAGTGCACTTGGCAAGCTACAGAGAAATTGGTAGCCAGACAACAGACAAGCGACCAATCTTGAATGGCAACGTCACTACATGCATTCTACCAGCATGGTTCAGCGCAGTTAGCCAACTGTGCTGAGAATTGTAATTGACACGGCTTGTAATCATGCCGTGTCGAACCAAGCTCAACTGGAAATATAACTGGAAACTTTCATTACCGCTCTTAGAACCTTTCGGTCTGATGGTGGAAAAGCAGCTAAAAATCTCACAGAAGTTGATTGAGGCCAACAAAACATTTATTTAAAAAAAATAAAAGTTAATTAGTTTTTTATTAGATCATGAACATTTTTTATTTAGTATAGCATAAACAGATAAATTAGCAAAACCAATTACAAGGTTACTACAGAAGTGTCTTGCATTTTTCTGTAAAGAGATAATGTTAACTTCAAACATTATGAAAAGCCTTTCAGACAGCAATCCTTCAAGGCTGTTTACTTGTCCTTCTAAAAATAATAGCATGAAAAGCAGCTGGCTAGAATAACTGAGTAAATCAACGCAAATAATGAGATGAGTTTCTGCAATTTTATTTAAACAGACATAATTAGTGGTAAAAAATATATATATAAAATTAGCAGTAGAAGAGAGTCCACAGCTTTAAACAAGCTTACTACGAGTAAAATCATGCTGCAATAAACTATACAAAAGGTGTGTGTCTGTGTGTGTGTGTAATATTAATATTATAAAATATCTATTGATATAACAGCTCCTGGTTTATGCTGTTGTTCAAGTGAAAGAGCAAAAGCAGGCACCAGTAACACAGGGTTGGAACTAATGGTTATATTTTTCTTAATCAATTAATCTATTATTTATTTATTAATCTATTGTTTATTTTCTGAATAATCATTTGGTAAATTTACAAATAATTAATAACCAATAACTAATGTATGTTTTACCTAATGATACTATGAAATAAAGATTGGGTTTATTTAGTGTGGGCCTAATTAGGAAAGGCATTTACTGTTGCTGCGTTCACAGTCACCTTTTGGGCTTTAAAGCAGCAAGTGCTTACAAGTGTGAATCGTGAAATGTTTTGTTTATTCAGGAGATTAAAGTAGCTGCTTGAATATGTTAATTCAGCTGTGTGATCAAACAGCTAAAATCAAAACCGCATTCTAACAAACCATAGCAGGTACCACAGCGACAGTGTCAAACATGGCGATGTCCATAAAACGATAAAGTTTTACAATGATTGACAGCGCGTCAACAATGATGGACAATGATCGACAGCACTGTTTGACAATGGACAGTGCTTAGTCAAATAGAGGCACAAGTTCATCTGTTAGATATTTTAAATAACTAACAACAGTGTTAAATGCTTTGTAACCAATTGCAGAGAGTACGTTTGAGCTGCGCGCCTCACAGTTTCACACCCACAGCAGCTCATAAAAAACAGAATGCTGTATGAACACAACTGGGTTCTAGTGTAGTTTTTTTTTTTTCTAAAAAAAAAAAAAAAAAAAAATAGTCCAAATATCTACACTCCCACCTTATTGTTTTGAGGTAGGAGAGCCCTGGGATGTTTTCTTTTCAGATGCTCCTTCATATAAGCTGCTGTGGTTGTAAAGAGCGTGCAAAGCACCATTTTATTTGGTCTCTGTTTGGCTTGATATTTTCGTAATAAAGGCTGATTTTCAACATGCCCAAGAGTCTGAGCTGACGCGTTCCATGCAAATCGACAAATTTAGACGCGTTTCAGCCATTGAGGAGGAGGATGTTTACAAAGAGCTCAAAAATGAGAAATGATAGTAAGAGAGTAAGAAAGACCTACTTACTCAACTCAGATCGAGCCCAATCGGGATAGTTCAGCTTTATAATGGGAGTGAAATGGGGGGGGCTGAGATTTTGAAGCCCAAAAAAATGCATCCATCCATCATAAAAATAATCCATGCGGCTCCAGTGGGTTAACAAAGGCGTTCTGAAGTGAAGCGATGGGTTTTTGTAAGAAAAATATCCATATTTAAAACTTCATTTACATATTATAACTAGCTTCCGGCAGTCGGCTGTATCAATCAATTTGCGGTGGAAGAGTAACCTCTGACCCGATGCATGATACAATGATGAATGTGGAAGGATAACAAAACAAAACACTGGTCATGAATTAGAAGTCTAAAACGAGAAATTTTAAAGAGAAATGTCAGCGGATTTCGAATTAAGAGAAGAGGAGCTTGAGTTTGTTGCGCAGTTTTGTTTAAAATGCAAGAGGCATCTAAGCTTATAATACTCCTACATCCTGTGTCATATATCGCGTCAGTTGACTTGTGCAGTATGCGTACGGTTGTCTGTTGGAAGCTAATTATTTTAGTTTATAAAGTTTTAAATATGGATATTTTTCTTACAAAAACCAATCGCTTCCCTTCAGAAGGTCTTTATTAACCCCCTGGAGTTGTATGGATTATTTTTATGATGGATAGATGCATTTTTTGGGGGCTTTAAAATCTTGCCCCCTATTCACTACTATTATAAAGCTTGGAAGAGATCTCCGATTGTGTTCATCAGAAGGAAGATAGTCATATACAGGTGCTGGTCATATAATTAGAATATCATCAAAAAGTTGATTTATTTCACTAATTCCATTCAAAAAGTGAAACTTGTATATTATATTCATTCATTACACACAGACTGATATATTTCAAATGTTTAATTCTTATAATTTTGATGATTATAACTGACAACTAAGGAAAATCCCAAATTCAGAAAAGGTTCAATATTAAAGACACCTGGTGCCACACTCTAATCAGCTAATTAACTCAAAACACCTGGCCTCAAAACAAAGGCCTTTAAATGGTCTCTCAGTCTAGTTCTGTAGGCTACACAATCATAGGGAAGACTGCTGACTTGACAGTTGTCCAAAAGACGACCATTGACACCTTGCACAAGGAGGGCAAGACACAAAAGGTCATTGCAAAAGAGGCTGGCTGTTCACAGAGCTCTGTGTCCAAGCACATTAATAGATAAGCGAAGGGAAGGAAAATATGTGGTAGAAAAAAAGTGTACAAGCAATAGGGATAACTGCACCCTGGAGAGGATTGTGAAACAAAACCCATTCAAAAATGTGGGGGAGATTCACAAAGAGTGGACTGCAGCTGGAGTCAGTGCTTCAAGAACCACTACGCACAGACGTATGCAAGACATGTGTTTCAGCTGTCGCATTCCTTGAACTCTTGAACAACAGACAGCGTCAGAACCGTCTCGCCTGGGCTAAAGACAAAAAGGACTGGACTGCTGCTGAGTGGTCCAAAGTTATGTTCTCTGATGAAAGTAAATTTTGCATTTCCTTTGGAAATCAGGGTCCCAGAGTCTGGAGGAAGAGAGGAGAGGCACACAATCCACGTTGCTTGAGGTCCAGTGTAAAGTTTCCACAGTCAGTGATGGTTTGGGGTGCCATGTCATCTGCTGGTGTTGGTCCACTGTGTTTTCTGAGGTCCAAGGTCAACACAGCCGTTTACCAGGAAGTTTTAGAGCACTTCATGCTTCCTGCTGCTGACCAACTTTATGGAGATGCAGATTTCATTTTCCAACAGGACTTGGCACCTGCACACAGTGCCAAAGCTACCAGTACCTGGTTTAAGGACCATGGTATCCCTGTTCTTAATTGGCCAGCAAACTCGCCTGACCTTAACCCCATAGAAAATCTATGGGGTATTGTGAAGAGGAAGATGCGATATGCCAGACCCAACAATCAGAGCAACCTGGGCTCTTATAACACCTGAGCAGTGCCACAGACTGATCGACTCCATGCCACGCCGCATTGCTGCAGTAATTCAGGCAAAAGGAGCCCCAACTAAGTATTGAGTGCCGTACATGCTCATACTTTTCATGTTCATACTTTTCAGGTGGCCAAGATTTCTAAAAATCCTTTCTTTGTATTGGTCTTATAAATAAACATTTGAAATATATCAGTCTGTGTGTAATAAATGGATATAATATACAAGTTTCACTTTTTGAATGGAATTAGTGAAATAAATCAACTTTTGATGATATTCTATTAATATGACCAGCACCTGTACACCTCGGATGGCTTGAGGGTGAGTAAATCATGGGATAATTTTCATTTTTGGGTAAACTATCCCTTAAAGAGTTGGTTAAAAAGCCAGTGCTGTAGTTTTCTCACTTGATTCACATGTAAGCAATTAGGTTTTAATACAAAGCGGGAATCAGTGAGAACTGTATACAGATCCACAAATTAACTTTATATGGAGCCAAGGTGCATGCGAACACTACATCTCTGACATCTAACACTCAAAAACAGTTGAGCCACTTCTCTGGTATTTCATCCACCTGAATAGGTGTAACAGCTCTCTCAGATGATCAATTTTCTCTGCATTCAGATTCTGGGTGTGTTTAACACACCTGCAGCCTGTGGTCTTCAATTTGTACTACCACTGTCCCTGCACCAGTGTGACAGAAGTGACGAGAGCAGAACTGAGACTGAAATCTGGGGTAAATGATTTTCTCTCTTTTCGCGCAGATTCATAATGTTAGATCATTCACGCACTGCTCCTCAAATGTCACTGTGTTTTTGCTGGTCTAAAACCAGCTCTCAATGTATCTATTTTTAATATAGAATGTGCTGTGGACATTAGCATATTTTATGAAATTATAGTTTTGTTGAAAAGTTTAAAGTCAAAGGTGTAGATTTGGGAATGGGGGGTAGGGACATAAAAGTTGCGAGACAAGTGAATAATCTATGCCTATTTTTTTTCCCAAGCCATCACAGTTTTGGATTATAATAGAAGCATTGAGTGTTATGTTTTCATCCGTATAATGAAAGCATAGATCTTGAGAATGATTCAATGTGTAAAACCCCAGGAAACAATGCATTAAAACTTTACCTGTAATTATTTCATTTGTACAAAAGTGGACAAATATAGACAGATAGAATAAATGAGAGACAGGCAGATGGACAGATAGATAGAAAGATAGACGGACAGACAGATGGACAGAGAGGGATAGATAAAATGATAGAACGAAAGATATGACAGAATGACAGATATAAACAAATAATAAATAAAATGAACAACAAAATGTCCCTTTACCAACCTATGCCCTTGCCAAGAAGCCTTTTATCAGTGTGTCTAGTATTTTATATCCAGAGTGACTGTCCTCCAGGAGGGTGCCATGTTCAGTGCTAAGAGCTCTGCACCACAATCAATCATGTTTTATGTCTTGATTGGGGCTTTTCCTCTGACCTCTGTGTTACGGTTTGAAGGATGTTACCTGCTTCAGGGTGCTTGGTTGTCTGACTCATCTCAGCCTACTGTCTGAACCCGCCTGAAGCCAAATTCAGTAGCAGTTATAGCCTTAGCATAAACGCTGAACTATTTAAAGCAGTGTAGTTGCATCTATTCTGAAATAGATCTCAGCCATGTGGACCACAAGGGAGCTCTGCTTTGACTAGGGGGATCAAAATGCCCCATAGTGGTTTTGAGTTGCTTTTCATCCAGGCCTTGGAATCCGTGATTGCATCGTGTTAGCACAGCAAACCACCCAAACCCAAAGCAAGGAGAGAGCTATGGGCTACAGAGATAATGGGGATTTTAAGTAGATAAGATGGGAACAAAAGAAGATTAAGCCTGCATGCTGGTTATAGTTCACTCAAAAATGAAAATTCTGTCATCATGTATTTTTCCATGCAATAATAATGTAAAAAAGTGAGAATGTCAAGCTTCAAAAAGCACTATTAAAGTAGTCCATCTCGCTATATTACAAGTCTTATGAAGCAATTTGACTGCTTTGTGTGAGGAAATGAGCTTGACAATGACTTTAGTTTTCTGCAGAACTGCTTTATAGATGAAATGAACTAATTTAATAATTGATATCTTTACAACGGAACTGACATTGAATCAACACTGAACTGACTTCAGCTGAACAATGACACTATTTTCTTGCTGTACAGCTGAAATTAACTTTGTTTGCATCACTGAATCATTTTCATGTTATCACTGTAAAGCTGTTTTTAAACAATCTTTATTGTATAAAATGACTTGGAATAAACCATCATTTAAGTTGTTTTTCACTGATAATCCTCCCTTTCCAGCAAGCTCTTATACACCAATCACAGAGTCTGTGAGCTGAATTAGAGAATCAGATCAGACCAAGAACAAATCATTCAGACAGTTTTTGTGAATTAGATCAACCATTTCATTGAAAAGACTCAAAGGACTGATTCATTCACAAATCAAACATTGATATATTTTTCTCATGAAGCTATAGAGTGGATGTCATGTTAAAGGGTTAGTTCACCCAAAATTGACATTTCTTTCATTAATTACTCACCCTCATGTCGTTCCACACCTGTAAGACCTTTGTTCATCTTTGGAACACAAATCATCATTGCATCTTTTGACGTCCAGAAAGGCAGTTGGAAACAAAATAGTTGTTACATTCACATGGACTTTCTGTTTGTTGTTTTCATCTGTCACGTGTTCCTTTGTTCTAGTTTCCCGCCACAATCTGTCACCATGGACACTAATCACATTCTTCTCAGCTGTTCGTCATTTGAGTTCATTCATCTGTGTATTTAAGTTCCTGTTTCTGTGGATTATGTTGTTGGGTATTGTTTGGACGTTTGACTGTTTCATGTTTATCCTGGTGTATGTTCATGTATTCTCAATGGGATTTTCTAGTAAAGACTCTATTATCTCCATCTCCTCGTTCGTGTGCTTAATAATACTAGTAGGTTTGTAACAGAATACCCGACCGAAAACTTTAAGCGACGTTTTTTACTTAGTATTTTCTTTTTGGTTTTCGTGTTTAGTCTTTTTTTCCCGTTTCTCACTCCTGCTTGAATTATGTTCCCAGCTGTGAAACTCATGTGCCTTGAGCAGGGAGAAAGCTCCCTCGAGAGACATTTAGGACTGTTTTTGGATCTCACACACCAGACCACCTTCCCGGACTACTGCCTGTGCACGTTCTTGTACTTTGGACTCAACTCCACCACTCGTGCACAGCTGTCTGGGGAGGGTCCTCGAGGGAGCTTCGAGTCCTATGTGGAGTGGGTGCTGGCATCCTGCGGATCACCTTTCACTGTTGAGGTTGCCGCCAACCCCACTCCCCAGCCAGTGCCCAGCCAGAACCACCCAGACGGCGAGGATATTCGACCTGAGCCCACCGCAGGTAGTACGACGGAGACCGCTGCGATTGAGCCGCCCACGCCCACAAGAGCGATCGGGGGTCACATCGCCACGGAGCCCGAGCAGCGTGTACCTGACCAGGTGTGTGAGCCAGCCGAGTCTTCCTTCGCCGAGGGAGTGTTGGTGGACCTCGAGGGTCCGGAAATGAGCCCCGCCCACCCCCCTGCTACTGAGAGTGAGTCCGCTGAAACACTGCTGGACTTAAGGTGTGGAGAGGAAACCTGTCCTGCCCCTGTACTGTCTTCATTCAAACTGGTCCCGTCCAGCATTCCTCTCCCACCATTTCACCAACATTCCTGTGACTCTGCACTGATCTTAGATGTTTGCATGGAACTTCAGCCTGTTTCCCAGTCCACAGCCATCTGTGCCACCCAGTCATCTCCGTCTCCCTCCAGTCCCTCGATACCACCTCCTCTCAGTAGCGTGGCACCTTCTCGGGCCTGTCGGGATCCGCCTCTTCCTGGGCACGAGGAGCCCGAAGTTCCGCCTCCAGCTTCGGATGGTCTCGAGCTGCCTCCTTCCATCGCTCTGACTCCTGCGCTCCTCCCACCCTCGACCTCTGAGTTGACCATCGGCCTTTCGACCACGCCGGACTCCCTCGGCACGTCGGCTCCACCTGGGTCAGACATCGCTTCGCCTTCGGTGCGGACCTACGGACCATTCACTGCTCTCTGGCCCTCCACCCCTTCCACTACGGCTTGCTCCGCCCTACCTCAGGCTCCGTCTCCGCCCTCGGTCGCTCCTGCGCGTCTTCAGACCTCCGGATCCCCTCCTCGATCTCAGGAGGTCGTCACTGCGGCTCCGTCGTGGCCGCTTGGATCGTTACCATCTCTCCACCTCCTCAGCTCGTCAACTACGTTGTGGGCTCCATCCTTGCCATTGTTGACTTCGGTCCTCCCCATGGCGGTCGTCATTAACTCTCTCCCATGGCTCCTCCCTCCATCAACGCCGCCATGGGGCACTACCCTGGCTGGTGCCTGGCACAACAGCCTGCAGCCCCTGTTCAAGGCCACCTCCCGGACTTCACCACCTCCTGCACCACCCTGGACTCCTGTTCTCCGCCTCCTCCCGGTTAGCCGTCCGCCTCCTGAACCGCCTCCTACATCATCTTCAGAATCTTATCTTCATCTTCCCCTCTCTCTACGGCACGAGGACACGCCTTTCCGGGAGGGGGCGTAATGTTATATTCACATGGACTTTCTGTTTGTTGTTTTCATCTGTCACGTGTTCCTTTGTTCTAGTTTCCCGCCACAATCTGTCACCATGGACACTAATCACATTCTTCTCAGCTGTTCGTCGTTTGAGTTCATTCATCTGTGTATTTAAGTTCCTGTGTCTGTGGATTATGTTGTCGGGTATTGTTTGGACGTTTGACTGTTTCGTGTTTATCCTGGTGTATGTTCCTGTATTCTCCAATCGGATTTTCTAGTAAAGACTCTATTATCTCCATCTCCTCGTTCGTGTGCTTAATAATACTAGTAAGTTTGTAACAATAGTCAACGTGACTACAGTGGTTCAACCTTATTGTTATGAAGCGACAAGAGAACTTTTTGTGCGTTGTCATATGTAGTAAACTCAGTGCAGGCTTCCTTGTTTACGTCCGAACGCTGGCACATTACTGGCCGGATCCTGTGTCAGCATCACATGCATGCGTCGTGCTGCTCACGTGTTCAGCTTCGGCCAATACTGAATTGTACGTTCGGACGTAAACAAGTAAGCCTGCACTGAATTCACTACATATGACAATGGTTCAAATTGTTGAATAAAGTCGTTATTTCTGTTTTGTTTTTGCGCACAAAAAGTATTCTAGTCGCTTCATAACATTAAAGGGGACCTATTATGCAAAATTCACTTTTGCATGGCATTTGGACATAAATGTGTGTTGGCAGTGTGTGCACACAACCACCCTATAATGATAAAAATCCAACGACTCCTTTTTTTTTTTTAACCCCCATAAATCATAAGCAGTGTCTCAGAACAAGCCGTTTCCAGATCCCTGGCAGTGTGACGTCACGTTAGCTATAGGCCCCGCCCACGAATGTTGACAGACACTGCTGTTTTAACATAGAACTGCCCTGAGCGAGTTCACAGCGAGTTGTACACAGTCCACCATTGCTGCACTGACGAGAATGTCTCCCAAGCGTTTTAGGTGTTCTGTAGCTGGATGGATTAATCCACATAGCTCCCTCCATTTACTCCTGAAATCTGAGCCGCTGAAGAAGAGGTGGATTAATTTTGTTTTCCAAGAAAATGCTCCCTCAGTTCTACCGAAATTCGTTTATGTCTGCGCGAATCATTTCACACCGGACTGCTTTGTGAGTTAATGTCAATACAAAGGGACAATGCAAAACAGAGGTTGTGCTAAAAATATGCTACTCAAGGATATATAAGTACAAACAGTTTGTGATCCAGCTTAAGCTGTAATTACAGTCTCCAGAGTGATACTGGATACGGCAGTAATGAAGGTGAGAGTACTTTATTACAGTTCATCTGAGTTTATTTACGGAAATAAAGTGTACCAGTTTATTAAGCACCACCCGAAAAGGCATAAATAAGGTCTTTATACATTTGTTTACTGTTAGTTGTAATGAGTGTTTCTGTGTACTTCGCTATGTATGTTGATGATAATGCAAAGGAAAGAGTTAATGGATAATATTTTAATGCACACTTGCACTGTTTTATTAAGCTCTTACAGTGATTTTCTAGAGTGAAAATGGATGCTTCTTATTTTGTGTGAAGTACAATAAATATCATAAAACTCATCTGTAAATTTTGGCCATCATTTGGACGGTACAACAGGCTTGTACTAATATAGTTGATAAAAATAAGAAGACAATACAAGTTATAACCGTAATTAAACTAAACTATACCTGTTCTACCTCCATACAACATATATTTGTAGTTTCTGACATTATAGTGCATCCTGACTGAATCCTGTCACCGGTGAATCAGCTTTTGAAGCTCCGCCCTCTTAGGCTGAGTGCAGCAGCTCATTTGCATTTAAAGGGCCCACACTGAAACGGCGCATTTTTGGTCAACCACAAAAAGTGGCAATTTTAACATGCTATAAAAAATTATTTGTTGGGTATTTTGAGCTAAAACTTCACATACACACTCTGGGGACAACAGAGACTTATTTTACATCTTGTAAATTGGGGCATAATAGGTCCCCTTTAAGGTTGAACCACTGTAGTCACGTTGACTATTTTAACCATGTTTTCAACTACCTTTCTGGACGTCAAAAGGTGCAATGATGTTGCTGCCTATATGTGGATCAGATACCCTCGGATTTCAACAAAAATATCTTAATTTGTGTTCTGAAGATGAACAAAAGTTTTATGGGTGTGGAACGACATTAGGGTGAGTACTTAATGATATAAATTTCATTTTTGGGTGAACTAACTAATTAATTTTTGGTTTGATTCTCAAACAAAGATGATATATGGCATCAGAAGACAGAGAAGAAATAACCAGTAGTGTAATTTCTTCAAAATCTCTCTCTCTCTCTCTCTTTTGTAGTCGTTGTTTGTTTGCATTGTACATGAAAAAGGGTCTCACAGGTTTGGAAAACAAAATGTAAGGGTGAACTATCTCTTTAAAAGACAAGCTAAATAAACCAAAGAATTCTTTGTTAACATTCATAATTTCAGAGTCTGCAGCACTGCAGAGGAGACTGGTACAGTTTAAGTGTAAATTGGTGTCAGTAAAAAATTACAACAAATTTTTATGAAGAAGCTTTATGCTTGACCTTCCCAAACAGAACTTAATTTATTGTGTTGTTTTGAGGAAACAATATACTCCACAAAGGACCTGGCACTGAACAACCAACTTACAGAACTAAAAACCTTATTAATGTAAACTGCAAATGCTATAGAAATGCTTGTCAGCAGATTCTGGGAACACTAAAACCCATAAATACATTTTACTGTCAGATAAGACTAGAAAACACAGAAGAATAATCATCAGCTAATGTGTTTTGAGCCTGGTATTATCTAAAGGGCAGGTTAGTACTCAAGCACAACACCAGGGTTGAGACTAAGAAGTGTTGTAACACATGGTAGGTTGTATCACCCTCAGTTTACCCAATCAGAAATGAGCTAGATGGGAGAAATCATGTTCATATATGTCTACCACCTTCCTGAGGTGACAATCTTAAGGATGTTTTGGATGTTTATTTGCTGGTTTGAATGAAAATGTTTCCTATATGTTTATCATGCACACTACCGTTCCAAAGTTTGGGGTGGGTACGTTTTTTTAAATCTTTTTGAAAGCAGTCTCTTATGCTCACCAAGGCTGCATTTATTTGATCAAGAATACAGTTGCACTGTTAGGGTAAATGGTAAAGAGCAATTCTCAGTCTTGGGCTGGGTTACAATTTGAGAGAAGTCAGATTACAAGTAATCTTTAATGTTAAAGAGGTCTGACATAAAGACAAATCTGGACTGAGAGCCAAACTCGATACCCATACAGCTGAACATCACTGGCTCAATGAAGGAATCAGAAGGCTGTCCATGTTTTATAAACCTTGAAAGTTTTATGGCTTTCAAAACACTACAATGCTGAAGCTAGTTAACAACTGAAAGTCTGCCTTTTAGTCTGCCAGAGTCCACCTGCTCACATCAAATTTTAACTTCAGAGCTGATGTCTTTGTACTATGAAGGCATTGCTCATGGACAGCATCATTTTTTGCTTTGAACAGTCCTCTGAAGTTGCTATGCACCAAAACATCATAATGGATTGTGAATTACAACTCATATGTCACAGAACAACTGTCTCCCTTCATGTCAGTGTGACCCCTGCCCTCCTAACATTAAGCTCCAACCAGGCTCCCAACTAGAGATGGGTGCCACAAAGGTCCACCATCACTCACCATACTCGCTGTCATAGAAAACAATGAACTTGTGCCAGCGCAGTTCAGAGACGAGCGTGATCATGACATCATTTAGACGCACAGGAGGGCGTGCGGCCAGCGTATAGCGCTCTCCGTCGGGGCTGGGATTGAGCTGGCACTCAGCACGGGGTGTGCCGTCTCCATTCCTCTGAATGAACAGGTGAGGAATGTGCATGGCGTCCGTGAGAGATTGTAGTGCATTGGCTGCAGCACATCCCGTTGACGACACCAATGCCAGTATCCCCTGATTCATGAGCTCACAGGCTAGAGAATGAAAGATAGAGAAAAAAAAAAACAGGATTAGAGCGTCCAGAAGTCATAGATACTACTTTACAACAGTTAAGCACGTTGACCATTATGGAACTTATGGTCCATTGTCATCAACCAGTGGCAATTAATGCAGCAAATGTCAGGGTGATCCCATAGAGAACAGGTGGGATAATGTGTCCAGATTTCACAGGGCAAATGTAATTCTCTTCAGTGTATTGCCATATGCTGCTAATTTATTGCCTCTGTTGAACATCAGTGTAGCAATTTCTCAAGGAAATCTAGTTAAAGTGGACATAAATAATTTATGACATATGACATTTTGTAGATGTTGCCATCTGAGAGCCGCAGGCTAGGAAACATACACTTTTTACATATAGTTACCCTTGTTTTTTTACAATGATAAAAAGTGGATTTCTAATCCAAGGCTGTTCCAGGGTGCATATCTGACAATGTGCCTATTTAAAAAGGGCATTGTGGCACAGAAAAATGGTGGTAATATTCCTAGCTTTGTACACTAGAGCACTGTTTCCCCTATTGTATGTGACAACAGCACAAAATGCATCTTGAGAAAGAGGTTTAAAATATGTCAGAGAACATTTGAATTCATTCTTCATTTAGAAGATTATTTCCTGTTATTTTCTCATATTTACACAAATCAAAAGTTAGAGTACTTTGTCGTATTTATTTGCATTGTAATACATATTTTATCATAGATCCCAAAACGGGGGACTGTAAATTAATTTTGTCTAGTGACAGCACAGAAAGTTTTACAACTGCAGGAGTTGGAAAATCAATTATTAATAAAGCCAAAAAAGCATTCAAAATGCACAGAGCCCACTGTACAGAGAGTGGCTAATGGAGGTGGAATTATTCTCCAAGTGAGAAATAAAACCTGGTAGTTTCTGTAACTTCCACACAATAACTGTTTGTCTACGTGTCCCCAGAGAGGCTGTGTGCTAGTTTCATTAAAGCAAAGCCTGGATTCAGATTGGCTGATCGCAAAGGTTTTAAAGAACAGTTCTTTAAAGACGTAGGTAGATCAATGAATTACAAATCCCAATGAAAATTAGAGGAAACACAATGATTTTTTTTTTTTTTTTTTCAGGAAAGAAACTAATTACTTTTTTTTCTAAGAAGCTGGGCAAATAAGTTTGCACAAAGCTACCAGAGAAAATACTTAGTAAACATCTGAACAAATACAATTTACATTGTTGTTCCACTGAATGAATCCACCTTAACTGAATACAAAATACCCTAAATCACTTACAGTTCCATAATAGGCTTTACATATAGGCTGCTGAACATAAACTAAAATCCTGTTTTTCAACATGAAATTTCTCCCAAACGTTCCTTAAGATAAAAAATAGGCCTTTAGAAATAATAACTTCTATGAACAACTGAAAAACTCCAACAAACAAAAGCTCCATGTGGTTTAAAATGTTACAGAAAATACACTTGTGCAAGTTATGAAAATCTTTATATATGGTAAAAAAAATTACAAACCAGAACCGTAAACCATCCACAAATCTTGTACGGAGTTAATATTAATTGCCCTTTGTTTAGTTTAAGACCTGAACATGACACATACTGTAGTTTAACACAACATTTATCTAAGCTGACATGGAAAAATATGTCTTTGAAAAAGTAATATGAGTCAGATCTTACCGATAAATGTGTCTGTTCATGCGTTATGAGCTTCTTATCTCTCCATAACTATGCAAATAGTGTATTTTTTTTTAATCTTTAAAATGTCTGTGTGTATAATAGAGCTATGGAGAAATATAGCTGTGATAGATAAAACCATTTGCTGATTCACATCAGAGAACTACATTTCCTTGGATAAATTCAGAGAGAAAAGATGAAAAGACTGATAGGGTTAGAAAGAATAAGAAAAATGTCTGTCTATAGGAAAAGAAAACTTCTGCCTCAATACAGACAATACAGAAACAGTCGCAACTCCATCAATCAACCAGACGCCATCCCCAAACTTCAGAGCAAGAGAAACGTCCACAACCTGCAGGGCACAGCAAAACATCCCACGGGAAACCTATAAGTCATGTGAGAATGGTCATTAAGCCATCTGATGTGGAAATTCGCACTGGTCAGGTTCGCTGTTCCATGAATTCTACATCTATACATTCGTACACATAACGGCGATGACAGCCGCAAAACAAAGGAATAGTTTACCTAAAAATGAAACGTCTGTCATCATTTACTCACCCTCATGTCGTTCCAAACCTGTCTGACTTTCTTTCTTCTGTGGAACATAAAAGAAAAGATCTTGAAGAATGTTTTTATTCCATACAATAAGAGTCAATACTTGCAATATATCTCATTTTGTATTCCACAGAAGAAAGAGAAGTCATACAGATTTGGAACAACATAAGGGAGAGTAAATGATGATAGAAGATTCAGGCTCCCTATCAACATTCAGCAGATCCTTCTCAGAGAAAGGGAGATAGAACAACACAAACACGCATCACTACAGTTTGAGCAGAATTTGATTATAATTTAGTGTAATAATAACGCTGCCTCTCTCTCTCTCTCTCTCTAAATCCACACACAGCTTCTTATGCAGATTATGGCATATTATAGACTAATACTCAATTATAGAGTCATGGTTTACATACAGGGTGAACAGCACCATTCTTTGTAATCCCTGATTTTAGGATTTGAATCTTGTGCTTCTTTGCATCGTTGATATAATGCATTTAAAATGTATTTGTCATGCAGATTAGAGACTTTTATCACCAAACAGGATTAAAAAAAAATTATCTCAAGGAATTTATGTGAGCTCAAATCAGAACGCAGGAATTATTCACGATCATGTATTAACACATGGTCAAATGAAATTAATTAATCCACAGCTCACAGCACACCTCCAGAGTCTCCGTGTCATTGATTTGAAATGCCCCTGTGTCGTAACGTTTACGATACGGCAATAGAGAAGGTTGATGGGAGATTCTCTTACCAGAAATTACATAAGTCGTGCTGCCAGGATAATTTCACACTAACAGACAGATGTTTTCATTGGTTTTTGTGAGCAGGGAAACAGACGCTGAAGGTGTTGTGGACGGGTTTCCACCCAGCAGGGTGCTGTTTGTGGTTTGATAAGGAAACTGTGGCCTTTACACACGGTCTATGGTTGGAGCTTCAAGACTTCAGGACTGAATTTGTAAGAGAAAGATAGCACAGTGTGTGTGTGTATTCAGCATGTGTGGGAGTGTGTGTATGAACAGTATGTGTGTAAGGTGGCATGTCCACTGGATAAGCTTAAAAGATTACCAGACCACAAACATCAACCCCTACAAAATCCTATAATCCTGTTGGAATTGGCATCATCAAAGTCATTCAGTGCCCTGTACTGTATCAGAAGGAAAATGATCCTCCATCTGTACATAATGCAAAAGCCTATAATTAGCATTTTTGTCCAAAAATGCTAATTATAAAACACAGTCCTGGGTAAACGGGTTTTAGTGTTTACAAAAGCAAGACGCAAGGCCTTGAGACACGTTTAAGTTGGTCTTCTTGTAACTTCAGTGGCACATTTTTAGACTGCCTCATCATGTACGAGACTGCAAAAAAAGCGAGAGGAGAGTGAAACATGTCTGTCTTGCACATTTTTATATTAAAAAAAAACAATGGAAAAGTAAGTAAAACATAACCAAATATAGAGTAACATATATTTTTAGACACAATATTGACAGTTATTTTAGCTTAATTCATAAAAGAGTAATTTGTTTATTTGTTTATTAATTTGTATATTAGCTTCATATACACATTTGGTTTGCTTCCTATGCTCAAAGATACTATATAGAAGATATGATATACTACTGTGCTGGAAGAACCTGACTTTATTTTATTGTAATCATAAAGAATGTCAAACATTTAGCTCCATATGAATTATTATTATTATTATTATTACTATTATTTTACCAGTAATTCATTGGGGAGTATTTTTATTCGCACCCTGTAAGTTGGCTGCGATTTTCCACAGGTTTTGACCTTAAGTCCCATTTACTTTAATGGATGAATGGAAGCAAAACTCTTTTCTGTACAATAGAGGATAAGGATGAAAAGAAGGTGCAAGTGGGGAGGATACAGACAGAGAAAGGAAGAGCTAATTCACTGTATTATTCTCCATCATCCACACCCTACACATCTTTCTCACCACTCCTCTTCTCCTCTTCATACTAAAAACCAGAGCCAACAGGGAGATACAGGATGAAAAGAGAGCCTCCGTCAAGCAGACAGCCCGGCACTAAGTCCTTCCTGACTTTGTCAGAGTGAGTTATTCATATTGTCCCACCCTGTCCTGTGTCCTTCATTAATACATAATGTGTAGCACCTGAAATTATGTTCAGAAAAGCTAAGGTTTGATGCTCTGAATTACAACAGGCCGGGAAGCAGCCTTGAAAATATGAGGCTCTTGTCTTAGAAATTTTACATAAAAATGAGTTATTGACATTTTACCTGGCCAGATGTCTCTTTTCGTTTCCAGTAAACAGAAATGCAGTACAGCCTGGATTGAGCTTCAAATAATGAAAAACATTTACACTTGAAACCAATTACACTTTAAAAGTTTATTTTACTTCCATAGAAAAACAACAACAACAACAAAAAATGCTTCAATAGTTCAGATCTCAAAGTACTGTTCTGGGAGGAGAACCTGAAGAATTGGATGAGACACTTAAGCGAGATTCTTAATCCATGAGACTCCTCTGAAATGTCCCAGTACACCTTACAGTGGAAATAACAGGACAGCAAGCTAATCTCTTCCACTTGCGTTCTGCTCTCTAGAAATCAATGATGGTATAGAAGCCAGTGTGTCTCAGAAGAACAGTACAGCAGCGTTTCATAGGCGGCTAAACAAAATTGTCTGTCCTTGTGAAAACTGCAGAATTACAAAAACATCATTCCACTGCCACTATGGTTCTATGGCGAATCAGATTATGATACATCAGATATTTTTATGCTGGTCCAGGTTAGTTAATGCTGGTGGACCAGGCAAAGAAATGCAAGAAGGGCTCTTCTGGTGAGGCACTTTGGCCAATGAAGTCTTGCTTGTTATTAAGTTAGTTGCATGCAGTGCATGCAGGCAAAACACAAAATATGCTTGTGACAAGTCATGTTGATTTCTATTATGTGAAATGACCTTATGTAGATCCAAATCAACCAACCAAACTTATGAGATGATACCCATTCAAGCTTTTGACCTTTATCGTACAGCTTTGTAGACATTTCTGCATTGTGGCAGGCCGTCAAATCAGATAATCTAATTTTAAAGTCAACATGAAATAGCATTTACAACCTGTTTCACTTCCATAATGTGATGTATTCCTCAGTCAAACAAAATGTTGAAAAAGACAAACAAACAAATAAAGCGAATAGAGCGAATTTTGCAGTGAATGGTGAGGCCAGGTCTACAGAAGATGTCTGTCTACACTTGTTTTTGTTTTGAGTTTGTGTGATTATATTTATGTATAAATCACCACACTGTGGCCGATTATTTAGCTAATTAGCATAGTTAGTCTAGCACAGCTGGAATGCTAAATTCTCTTCTGGTAACAGAAGCCTGTACTGTGACAGACCAGTCCTTTAAACGGGGAGACACCAGCCTCTGTGAAAGCTCTCTCCAGTGGCTTAATACGTCACTGTTCCATGTTAAATCCAAATCTAGATTCCAAAAATTTCCCATATTCCAACACCCTTTCACTTCCTTCAGAAAATCATGTGACTTGTCAACCATTTGTTTAAAAATTCTCTCTGAAGTTTGATTGCTAAGTGCCACTCACTGTTGATGTAAGATGGACTGTCATTATATCCGCCCTGTTAGAATTGTCCTTTTTACCCATATGTTCGTTGACCTTCACAAAATTTAACTCAAGTGTTGCTAAACAAGTATAATTTAACCACACTTGACAACTTCTTTGGTCTCTATAGCCCTTACACTATATATAAAATTATGTTATTGAAGCACCATGCAAGTTAATACAAACATAAACCCAGTTAGTTAATTTTAGGATCTTCTTGATACTCAAGATCTTTATAGCTCAGCTGATCAAAGACTTCCCACGGCTGGCTTCTGTTCTCTCAGTGGAAACTGTGGTGAAGAAGCTAGCACACACTTTCTGCTTCAGAGTGTGGGTGACTGGTTACTTGGCGTCCTAGAGAGGAACGTTATTGAAAAGACCTTAGGGGGCAATCCTGACTGGATTTATTGTGCTGCTAATTTTTGCACGATTTTGGGTAGTAAAAATAAGAAAAGAAAGATTCTGAGTTGCATTTCTGCTTAACACACTAAAGTTTCATCATCACAATGCTGAGACTTGTTTAATAAAGTCAAAAGACAGGCACAATAAATAAGAGAAAAGAGAAAGCAGAGATTAAGAAAAGGATAAAAACAGACTTCAAAGAAGAAATAATGAAGACAGAAATGATGCAGACGCGAACACAAACAAGGTCTGTGGATGAAAGGTACAGAAAAAAGTTTTGAATGATCAATAAATATATCTCGGTCTGACTGTAGATAGATAGAAGAAAAGAGTGAAAAGATAAATCCAGTTATGTTTGATTTTAAAGTCACTAAAGGCTTCAGTAAACAGTAGCACTGGAGAACAGATAAGCACTGTCATCTCTAAAATCAATGTCTGAAGACTGTGACATTACTAAAAGCATCAATAAATGTTGTCTTGGGGGACTTCAGTTTAGACTCACACAAACACTTGGGTCACTTACATATAGATGGGCATGTGGATTACAGAAAAGATTGTGTTTGCTGAGCTTATACAAACATAATAATGTAGAAATGCTGAAGACAAAAAAAGAAACATCAGATATAAGCTTTGGTGACAAATGACCTGATGAAGAGAGAGAAAAAGACAAAGCAAAATGACATAGCAGATGGTTGTCGAAATTTCAATCTGTAGTATCTTCAGGGCCATATGTTCCACAAAGCGCCCAAAATGTGACTTCAGTTTGAATTCATGTGACATTTAAGTCTGAAGGCTGATGTGATGACGTTTGCTCTTGAGATCTGGAGAGGATTCTTACTCTCTTTTAAATGCATGGGATATTGAAAACAGAGTACAGGTGTCACTCTTTCTTTCTCTCGCTCCCTCTCATCAAGTATATCTTCTCTCCTCTCACTCTCTCTCTCATCTTTGGTCTGACATTAACTTTAAAAGGATCCAGTCTATAGTAGAAAGAGAGGTAGTCAAATGTCACTGAGAGTGTTTGATGGACAATTTATCTTCCTTTAAATCATTGTTGCACCTGTCTTAAAGGGACAGTACCCCAGAACCTATTCTATACAATTCTGTCATTGTTTACTCACCTGCATTTTTTCCCACAAAACTACAAATCAACAGTTCGTAAGGTCAACAAAACAACACCATTAAAGTGTTCACTATTTTTTTCACTAAGTTTTCTAAAGGCATACTGTACGGTAACGTTTTAAAACTAATTTAATTTGTAATTTACTGAAAATGACATTTATGATGAGACACATGAGAACCAGTGACATTTGATGATGTTGTGATGTTCATCAAAAGCTACAGCAGATGGTATGTTTTCACTAGATGACGAATATTTTTTTTAAGTACTTTTCTCATGCAAAGCAAGCATATGGCTTAAGCAGCCTAAGAATACAGAGCACTAGTCATATGAACCACTTTTATGTTGTTGTTTTTTTGTTGTTGTTTTTTTAACAGACGTTGTTCTATCAAACCCTCTTACTGCAGCCTGTCATCAGTGAAACATTTTTGCAAGAATGAATGGGATCCCATACCGTTTTAAAAGCCACTGACATCACCAAAAAATAAAAAAATCAAAGACTGCTCTGAGGTTATTTTACAGCAAAAATGGCAACAGCAGTTAGCTGCAAAAAATCTTCTGATTCATTCCTGCTAGATTATTTACTTGGACTTGTGGAATTGAACCCACCATAATGAACGTCTGCCAAGCAACTCCCAATATAAATCAGGAGGCATGCCAGTATTTTAAAAGGATAAATAAACAATGTCATATTCTAATCTATCTGCTTTCACGCCTCCAGAGTGCTGATATGACTGTGAGATATCAAGTGAGTTCAACATACTAACGTAGAGCATCACGTAAACTGCAGCAGTCACACCAAAAGTGTCTATAAATCTTTAGTTTAAATGTCAAAGCTTTTCTTAATGTTGTCTTGTTTTCAAGACATCTAAAACTTTATAAACATCTAAACATCCTTTACTTAAATTTACTTGAGAAGTACATTTCTGGAAAATATCAAGACATGTTTTCTTGAATTACTTTAAGTTTGTTTATCTTACCCTTGTGGCATAGCCCTCACGTAGATGTAGACTTTATACAAGAAGAAAAAAAAAATGCCAATGGAGTAAGAAAAATCAAATCAAGATCAAAACAAGTCTTAATATCTTTAGCAAAATAAAGATATTTAGATTTCTCTTTCGAAAGGGAACTCAACAATGCATTTGAAATGCTTTGGGGAACGCCTCCTTGTGAACCGGTGTCTGAAAACAATTATCAAATCACGACAATCTTATTGGCCGGCGACAGCCTATGACGTCATCACAGGCTGCTTTTTTTTTTAGCCCCAGGCAGATCTATGCTTATGTGTTGGCCTTATAGGCCCACAGCTATAGCTGGCCTAGGCTAGAACTAGGGTTTAGGCTCAGAATGGTTTGCATCTGTAACTCCGTATAGCTTTGTTTTGAGTCTCTTACTATCATTCATTGTTGTTTATATTATCATTACCATATATCTAATATTGCCTATCACATTAATCTGACGTCGCTAGCTTTTAATCGTTTAATCTAAATCGCTATCACAACGTGTTTGCATTTCGCTAGCTTGTTAACTTGTCATCATCCTCTCGCGCACTCCTTTTTCTACGCGTTCATCAAATAGCCGTGGTAAGTCGGATCACTCTACAAACACGGTGAGTCATGTCATCCTCTCCTTCTATTGTTACTTGCTCTGCCTGTCACATGCATAGTATTGCTTTCTCTGTCAGCGACAAGGGATTTACATGTCATAAATGTAGGGAAATAGTCAGGCTGACAGAGAAAATCTCAGAATTAGAGACACGCATCCAAACTTTAATCGATGATAGTAGGAATGCAAGGGCTTTAGATACTGATTTGGATGCAACTAGCTTAGTGAACGCTGTACATTGTTCGGTTCCGGCTGTAGAGCCCGTGCAGCAGGGCACTTGCGTGACGGTGAGGCGGCATAGTCGCGGGGCAAAACACCACTCTTCCGTTCCAATAAGAACATCAAACAGGTTCTCCCCACTCAGTGACGCACCCACTGAGAATCCTGTTGAAAGTGCCTTAGTTATTGGCGATTCTATTACATGGAACGTGAAAATAGAGACACCAGCCACACTCTCTAGTAATATGGCACATAGTCTTAGAGCTGAAACGTGACAAACTGGGGCCCAGGTCAGGAAGCAGACAGACTGGCTAAACCGACCGTCTGCTAGCTGCCTCACGTTACAGAAGTCAGATAATACCCAACACATAGAAACTCTTCCACCTAGATATTATCATATTATATTATGTCTGTATCCCAAATCAGTAAATACAAAAACCCATTTAAGGGTAAAAATTTAATTGATGTGCAACAAATAAAAAACAGAGATAATACTGATAAACAAATGATAAAGCTTGGTTTGCTGAATATTAGATCCCTTTCTTCAAAAGCACTTATTGTAAATGATATTATCACAGACAATAATCTAGATGTGCTGTGTTTGACAGAAACCTGGTTAAAAAAAACAGATGATTACATTACTTTAAATGAGTCTAGCCCTCAAGGTTACGATTATCGACACAATCCTCGTCAGAAAGGCAAAGGAGGAGGTATTGCTGTAATTTATAGTAATATTTACAGTATTACTCAAAAGTCTTTCAAATATAATTCCTTCGAAGTGATGGTGCTTTATGTAACATTATGTAAGTTGATATTTGTGCTGGCTACTGTATACAGGCCACCAGGACACCATACAGACTTTATCAAAGAATTTGCTGATTTTCTGTTGGAGTTAGTACTAGCTGCGGATAAAGTCCTTGTTGTTGATTTTAATATCCATGTAGATAATGATAAAGACACATTGGGATTAGCATTTACAGACATTCTAAACTCTATTGGAGTTCTAGAACACGTGTCAGGACCCACTCATTGTCGTAATCATACTTTAGATCTAATATTGTCACATGGAATCGATATTGATGGCGTTGAAATTCTGCAGCAGAGTGATGACATCTCAGATCATTATCTAGTCCCGTGTATACTACATTTAGTCAAGGCTGCTACCTCCCTGCCACAAATATGGTAGAACCATCACTTCTGCCACTGAAGATTGCTTTATAAATAATCTTTCTGATCAGTTTCATCGTTTTAGCATACCAGACAGCTTAGAAGACCTCAATGTTGCAACAGAAACTATTGACTCTGTCTTTTCCAGCACATTAGACTCAGTTGCTCCTTTGCACTTAAAAAAGATTAACTAAATTAGTCCAACGCCGTGGTACAACGAGCACACTCTCAGCCAGAAAAAAGGAGCGCAGCTGGAAGAAAACAAAGTTTTGCATTTCGTGGAGAGAGAGAATGGTGGAGTACAGAAAGGCCTTAAAAACTGCTAGATCTGCTTATTTTTCAAATCTTTTAGAAGAAAATAAACACAACCCTAGGTATTTATTTGACACAGTGGCTAAATTAACAAGAAATAAAGCTTCAACTTCTGATGTTTCCAAACAGCACAGCAGTAATGACTTTATGAACTTCTTTACTTGCAAGATTGACAATATTAGAGAGAAAATTATAACCATGCAACCATCTACTACAGTATCATGTCAGACAGTGCACTGTAGTGTCCCTGAGGAAAAATTCAATTAATTCGCTGCTTTAGGAGAGGAAGAATTCTCTAAACTTGTTAAATCATCAAAATCAACAACATGTATGTTAGACCCTATACCGACTAAGCTATTGAAAGAGATGCTTCCAGAGGTCATAGATCCTTTTCTTAATATCGTTAATTCATCTTTACCACTAGGATACGTACCAAAAACTTTTAAGTTGGCTATTATTAAACCTCTTATTAAAAAAACAAAACTTGATCCTAGAGAATTAGTCAATTACAGGCCGATCTCAAATCTTTCTTTTCTATCAAAAATACTAGAAAAGGTAGTATCATTACAACTATGTTCCTTTTTTTTTTTTTAGAAAGAAATGGTATCTGTGAGGATTTCCAGTCAGGATTTAGACCGTACCATAGTACTGAGACTGCTCTCATTAGAGTTACTAATGATTTGCTCTTATCATCAGATCGTGGTTGTATCTCTCTATTAGTGTTACTGGATCTTAGTGCTGCATTTGACACTATCGATCACAACATTCTTTTAAATAGACTCAAAAATGATGTTGGCATTAGTGGAATTGCACTGTCATGGTTCAAATCATACTTATCTGACCGTTATCAGTTTGTAGTAGTAAACGAAGAGATGTTATATTGATCACAAGTTCAATATGGAGTACTGCAAGGCTCAGTACTATGACCGTTGCTTTTCACTCTGTACATGCTACCCTTGAGAGATATCATTAGGAAGCATGGCATTAGTTTTCCCTGTTACGCTGATGAGATTCAGCTCTATATTTCTTCGCGCCCTGACAAAACTTACCAGTTCACAAAAGTAACGGAATGCATAGCTGATATAAAAAATTGGATGACCAGTAATTTCCTACTACTAAATTCAGAAAAAACATAGATTGTAATTTTTGGACCAAAAACTTCTTCACGTAATAACCTAGAATACTGTCTAACACTTGATGGCTGTTCTGTTAAGTCTTCGTCGTCAGTTAGGAACTTGGGTGTGCTCTTTGATACCAATCTTTCATTTGAAAGGCATGTTTCTAGCATCTGTAAAACCACATTCTTCCATCTTAAAAATATACCTAAACTATGACATATGCTCTCAATGACAAATGCAGAACAGTTAGTTCATGCGTTCATGACCTCTAGGCTAGATTACTGTAACGCTCTACTGGGTGGTTGCCCTGCTCGCTTGATAAATAAACTACAGCTCGTACAAAATGCAGCAGCTAGAGTTCTTACTAGAACTAGGAAGTATGAACATATTAGCCCAATTCTGTCAACACTGCATTGGCTTCCTGTTAAACATCGTATAGATTTTAAAATCTTGCTAATTACTTACAAAGCACTAAATAGTTTAGCTCCCCAGTACCTGAGCAAGCTCTTAAAGCATTATAGTCCTCCACGTCTATTGCAATCTCAGAATTCAGGCCAGTTGATAATACCTAGAATATCAAAATCAACCGCAGGCAGTAGATCCTTCTCCTATTTGGCACCTAAACTTCTTCCTAGCATTGTTCGGGAAGCAGACACAAACGCATATCTTTAACCTGGAATACACATAACACATTATCAACTTGTTTTCAAATCCGTTAAAGGATTGTTAGGCTGCATAAATTAGGTCAGCCGAAACTGGGAACACTTCCTATAACACCAGATGTACTCGTTACATCAGAAGAAGAATGGCATCTACGCTAATATTAGTCTCTCTGTTTATCCCAAGGTTTACCGTAGTCAGCCGGATCCGGGCCGTTTACAGGTGAGATCGAGGACCTGCGCCTTGACACGATCACAACGCAGCCCTGAAGTGTCAGCAGAGATTGAGTCAACTAGATCATCCACTGTGAAGGCCTCATTGACACGACAGCGGTGGCACAGTTCCTCAACAAACCGACCAAACTGACGTGATGAATACGATCCTCAACTGGATGGAACTGGAATAAATACTTTGACTGCTGTGATCCCATCAGACTTATTATGATTCAGGCAGCTATCATAAAGCACTGTTTGCTGTTGGCCAGAGGAGAACTGGCCCCCTGACTGAGCCTGGTTTCTCCCAAGGTTTTTTTTCTCCATTTTAAGCGCTATATAAATAAAGGTGACTTGACTTGACTTGACTTTAGGTGGTCTGCTAGAAGCATTTTACTCCCCTTTTTATACTACCCCTGTTATGTGATTGTAGTTTTTCCTAGTTCTGGCCTCCTCTTATCAGAGTTGTCAGGCCAAGGCCCATTGTCCCTTTGGTGCAGGTGCAAAATAGATAGCAGCTAAGGTAGCAGACTATTGCTAAGTCTCCCTGGTGCCGTTGTCTCTGGCGGTGTAAGCCCCTTTCCACTATGTGAATAGAAACTTTGTTGCTGTGGCCCCGCTCCCCTAGAACTATCTAGTGGTACTTTGACTTCAGTCTTTCCCCTGAACCCCTTGAACTATGTTCAAGCTTTTCATGAAAGCTCCTGTTCCCTAGGGTTCAGTACAGATTGTATCTGTTTTTGGTGAGAATATTTGTTGTGAAGTACCCACCCTGTATTTTTCAGGATTGGATTAATAGTACTCCCTTGTTACTCAAGGTTGATTGTACTTTATTACTTTAGTTCTGATTCCCCCTCCCACGACTCTTGACGGACACTGCCATTTTGGCATAGACCCACCCTGAGTGAGCTAAACAGACAGTCTGCCATTGTTTCGATGCCGCACACGTGTAGACAAGAATGTCTCCAAAGCAACTGAGGTGTTTTGTTATTGGATATAAGAATGAACATAGCAGTCGTCCTTTACTCTCAACATCTGAGCCGCTGAAGATGCAGTGGATTAATTTAGTTTTTTAAGGGAATGCGCCCTCAGATCTAACTATATGCGTTTATGTCGCCGCTTTCTATGGGCACCGGATCTTTTAACGGAAGCTGTAATGACATAATGACTTTAAGTAACAGTGAACCGTCTTTCTACATCTATAGTCTTTGATCATACTAACTAGCAATAGTGCATGCTAGTATCCTAAAGACAATTTTGTTTATTATATCCAATGTGTAGGATGAGCAAGCGACTGGTCTCAGTACTGGCAATGACCACAGTTTTTGCTCATTGTGTGAGACTGTGTGAAGCAACAGACATAGTCATCATATAACCACCCACAGCCTAAGCACAAGCACCACTCTTCAGCACAATGGTAACCACAAAACTCAAAAATGTAACAGAAACTGTACAGCATAACTGAACATTAAAAAATAACAAGTCGTTCTCTTTAATTGAAAAACAAAAACAAAAAACAGAACATTCCCAGATCCACTGCCCTGTTAGTTATGTCAGCAAAAATGATCTATGTAGTCCTAACAAAAAATGATTAAGTTAACTTTCATTTTACAAATTTAAGTGGATTTAATAATCATATTAATTTGTGACAAAAGCAAAGTTTTAATGATATTTAGATATTTCTACTGGGGACAAATATACTGATCAATGTTTGTTTTATAGTTTTGGGTTGTTTAGGGTTTATTTCAATTAGTTTAAATTGCTTCAGCACATTTAATTTGAACAAGCAGCCATTTTTTCTTTTTGTTTTTTTTTTTTGTTTTTGAGTGCACCTTCTCTGGCTCTCAAATATAAGTATTGCATAAGACTGATTCCTGTTGACGTTATGGGCTTCAAATTCCCAACAAACAACCTCACTCTGCTGGACAAACACACCATCTGACATTTAGGCCTGGAGGAAGCAGGAGGCTGAGCTTGAAATTATTCATTTTGAATTTTCCGTCAGATCCAAAAACTAAGGAACATAATGTGCTACTTCTGTTCTGTGTGTGGGCAAGACCTCTTTTCTTTTGTCTCTCTGTTTTTAATTTTGCTAGGCAAATTTACAGAACAAAAACAATTTCCCTTAATCTTGATTCATCATTTTATAGTCTTTGATCAATATATTATCACTGTGTATTGTGATGCCATTTGAAAGGCATCTAAATGTTGTCTTCGGTTCTTGTCAAAAAGGTCTGACAAGCCATAGCCAGCAGATTTGGGAAAAACATTATCATGTCTGCTTGATTGGCTGATTATTAAGCAGAGTTTAAGAAACAGCTCCCTGCTGAGGTATGTCTGTCTGTGCGTCATATCAACAGTTTTTCTCATAAATTGCAAGACATCTTGACGCATTAATTTGCATTCAATAAAGCTTCTACAGAGGCATATAAAATCTGAAATAACATAAATAATTTTTCAGTCATTTTTCAGTGTTTTCCTCATTTAAACAAAACTTTAAAATCATGTATATTCACGAGATGAAGAGTCAAACCATATCAGTAGCCTAAAAACAGTGTTATTTTTACATGTTGAGATCATATGACCAGTCAAATACTTGAACTGAATTCTAATCATTTTACTAATTTATTACTGGACTACAGAAAAGGCTGTAGGCTACAAGCAGAATAACAAAAACATGACAGAAGGTTGGATCTATTTAGTACATCAAATTAATATTGTGACTAAATCTGCAATGTCCATGCCAAAATAGGGACAGAAGAGTTCGATTTTTTTTTTTTCATTTCCTTTAGATCGGACTCACTGTACCCTCAGTGTAACTTATAAAACATTAATAAGTTTTGATGCGTTTATTTATTTCCACCCTCCAAGGCCTTAATGGACTTTGTAATAGCGATGGCTGGGCTGATGCCCATTAGTACCAGGGCTTAATGTTTGCTCACAGAAGCATGTGGGCCGCATTTAAAGTCTGGCAGGATGTGAGCATTGGCTTGACTTTGCTTGGCTAACGGCAGGTACACACATTTAAGGCTAATGAATCTCTCTCCCTGCATTTTAGCATGTCTGTTCTCCTTAGAGGGCAATGAGGCTTAAAGCTACAGAACACAGCATCTGGGTAATATGCTTTTTAGTGTAAGGCCGTTTGCGCATTCATTTGTGAAAGGATTATGAGCCACTTTTAACATTAGCAGAACATGCTAAGGCATCTGTTTTCAGGTTGCAGCTAAGATGTGAGCAAGAACATTTTAACAATACTGTGCACATTTTCATCTGTACTATCTATCCCTTTTAAACATTCGAAAAATTGAATTACACAGCATTTATCAAATGATTCTTTTGATAACACAGTGGTAGAAGGAGCTATTGTCATTTAATCGTCCAACAAAAGTAGTGTAAGGAGACAACCCGAGAAAATCAGTAATTCAGTAAAATTCAGTCTCAGGATTATTATTTTCTTTGAAAATAAACAAAATTAACAAAAATATTTGTGTTATGTATATATATATATATATATACATATGTATATATATATGTATGTATATGTATATATACATATACATACACACACACAAATATTTTTGTTAATTTTTGTTTATTTTCAAAGAATATAAATATACACTATACACACTTCTGAAGGTCTGGAAGAACCTCTGGCTATTATTAATATAATGACACTGACAAAAAAATTCAAATTCTTCAGAGTTGTAACCTAATATGATCAGTATTCCTTGTGCTTTGATCCGTACATGAATATTTAAGCATGTGTATGTTAATGATTCTTATTTGCATTAATGGGAATATTTCAAAAGGTCCATGTCTTATCGCACTTAGGGGAGTTTAATTTTAGAAAACCTCCCACAGATCTGCGTCAGGTACTTTTATTACTGCGAAAAAAACTCAAATTTGACCATTAATGTGGCGGTAAGCAGCACTTAGGGATGGCTTATTAAAGAGCGGAAACCTGATGAGTATAATTAGCTCATATGTTTCCCTCGACAGATGCGCTGGGGACATTAATGCGTTACTATAATCTCTCTTAGATGCATGCTCACCACTGATTATGCTGATATTGTCACAAACAAATGCAGGCTGGATTTAAATGTACATTAAAAAGGACTGTGCCAATCATCATGTAACAGGAGCAAACTAGGATCAAATGTCAGATTAACAATATTAATTCATTAAAAAACATTACATTAAATATAAATTATACAAGGATAAAATGCCTAGAGAAATGAGGGACAACACTACTAATGCCCTTAGTCTAACTTTTCAGTAATGAGCATGAAAAAGAAAATTATAGTAAGTAATTAAAATTTCCCTAATCACTGTATTTTTAAAATATATATATATATATATATTTCTAAGCTTCCTCTGATGTTTCATTAAGAGGGGTTGCAACATGATGCATACTGCATTTGCGCATTTGTTTCTGTTGTGTATTTGTAAAAATGAGAGAGAGAGAGAGAGGTCTGCTTCATTCTACAGGCATCCAGACAGGTGTCTCTTTATTGTGCTGTTGCACTTATCAGTGATCCTAATGCGGTACTGTTGACTTGGTGGGCAACATCTAAAATTAGAAGCAGAACTGATGCTGATTCAGGCCACGCTCAGAGCCCAGGCTCTTTCATTAAAGAGATGGGTATGCCCTATAGGTCACACACTCAGACAGGATCTGTCACGAAAAACCCCTGAGTCAATGCCTCCATCCTCGCCTATACATGCTGCTCCAGGGATGCAGAGAGTTTTAATGATCGGTGGAAATACTAGTGGTGAGCTAGCATCAGATTTGAATTAAACTTGTGTTTTGTAATTAGCTTAAACATGAACAGTTTTGAACCATTCTTGATGATAGAGCATGGCGCTAGCAACACCACTGTATGCATAAAAGTGTCTGTTCTGTTTTAGAACAATGTGTTCAATCGAACTGAACTGAACAGTGCTTGAGATTCAGTTCAGTTTAATGTGGTTCAGTTCAGTTGTTCAGATCAGTTTGATTCAGTTCCAGTGCTTGAAGTGAAAATATAAAAGTGCCGGTACTTCCACTTCAAGCACTGGAACTAAATAAAACTGATCTGAACAACTGAACTGAACCAAATCAAACTGAACCGAATTGACTTGACCTAAATTGCATTGAAACAGAAACAAACCAAATCAACATGAACTGAACCAAATCCGAGGGTGCTTCTCAATACTCAAATGGATGGTTCCTCGTTTCCTCGCTTCTATGTCCTCCAGCCCGTGACCCGGAAACTGACCAAACTCAGCCATCGTGAAGGGCAATTCAATTCTCCAATTGCCCAATTGAGGAACAGGGAGTGAAAAAGCTTCCTGAGAAGTCATGAACAAAGATACACAGGCGTATCCTTCCCTCGCATTTTAAGGGGATGGGGATAAGATGTGAGGAAAGGAAGTGAAGAAAGGAAACGGGGATGCACAAATAAAAAACACCCAAGCTGAACAACTGAACTGAACCAAATCAAACTGAACTGAATCGACTTGACTTTCCTTTTCGATTTCCTGAGACTATACTGACACAAATTTGCCATTCAACCACACTGGTTAATGATGTCACGCAGGTGGAGTAAGAAACTTTTAATTAATCTGTTTGAGATCAAATAAATGCCAGATATTTTCTACAAGTTACTGACATGACATCTGAGGACTATATTTTTTTTCCTTTGTTATTTTACTTTATTTCCAGATTCAATCATATGCTCCCTCTGTGCACGGCGCTTTAAATCTCTTGACAAACTAAAAGATGTAAATGAAATTTGTAAGATATACAGTAGATTGTACTGAATGTCAGCTTGCTTCATTTGCTCAAGATAAGGATTTGTTAAGTCCACGTCATGTAAACAAGAAACTTCTAACCACAGGTCGAGAGCTGACGTTCCAACCAGTGGCGTAGCGTCTGGGCATGCAAGGTAAGCAAGTGCATATGGGCCCGGGCAGATTGGGGGCCCGCTATTATGGGCTTAACCCCAAAGTGTACTTCAGTTCGCGCACCGTCCGCATCGCAAAATTTTTGTCATCGGGAGAGTTCAGCCCAATTTTTGTGATGGCACGGACAGTGTGTGTACTGTACAACAGCTCATGCGAGAGTGAATTGAGTGCTTGAAAACAAAAGTCTGCGTGCAGTGCACACGCCGAACGCGTCTTTCCGCAGCCAAATACTTTCAAAGGCTCGCACGCGTGTCTGTGTGCGAGACACATCCCGTGTACATATGTTCAGAAAAATGAAGAAATAATAGAAATAATGTTTATAACTTGCTATAGCCTATCTATGTTAAATGTACTGAAAATCATTAAGAATCAGAATAAATGGACCATAGAAATATGCCATGATCTATTGTATTTGACCGGTATTCGCTTTGGGTTTCTGAAACTTATGCATACATATCCTGTAAGTAGTACAGAATTTTAAATGAGTCATATTGGTTTTCTGAATATGTCTGCACATTTTAAAATACTGCACAAGATGTGAATAAATGTAACTCGTACACTCGCTGGGGTGGATACTTTTTATTCAACGAAATAAAATGCACATAAAACGTGATGGAAACATATTTAGAGAAGAAACTTCTAGTAAATTTATTAGGAATAAAACACGTGCATTAAAAAAGTCTGTAACAGAATAATTAATTCATAACTGGAAAAATCTTCAGACTCGTCGCATCTGAAATGATGCTATGATCATTCTGAAATTCCAAAGTCAGAGTCCAATCGGTCGAATTCAAACGGGTGTTGAAAACCCTTTTTTTTAAATTTTTTTTTTTTAACATTTTTGAAATAGATCCGCAATGCAAAGTAAAAATGATGGAGGAGCGCATATAGTACTGTAGTGCTGTTGTTGTCACTCCTAGAAACGACAACATTTTTTTTTTTTTTACCATTTTTGTCTACATTTTTGTCTGCATCATATTTACCAAAACTGAACTGAACTGAATCTACTTGAACTGTACTAAACTGAGCTGAATCACCAGCTTGAATTGCACTGAACTGATCTGTACTGAACCAAATTATACTGAACTGAACTGAACGTCTCGGTTACGACTGTAACCTTAGTTCCCTGAAGAGGGAACGAGACGTTGCGTCGAGAAATTGACGCTTTGGGAACGCAACGCGTGATGTCGTCATGAAGCACGTGTGAAAACAGTCCAATGGCGTGTCGAGACGTCAGAAGCAGGTGACGTCACAGCCAGGAAGCTATAAAGCACGCTAAAACAAAGCAACGCTAGCTTAAAGTGTCTGAGGTAAGCGCTGACAGGCGTGCCGGAAGTATGGCAGGGCAACGCAACGTCTCGTTCCCTCTTCAGGGAACTAAGGTTACAGTCGTAACCGAGACGTTCCCTTTCAAGGTAACTCGCGTTGCGCCGAGAAATTGACGCTTTGGGAACGTTAATACCCATGCCGCCATAGTTACAAGGGCCTATCTGGTGTGACTCGTCAATCGCCAGAGAGAACCCGGGCCCCGGGGGAGCTGAGGTCAAGTTGGTAAAACCTGACGAATGTGTGCGGTGAGGACCAGCCTGCCGCATCACAGACGTCGTGTAGAGAGGCTCCCGAAAGGAGGGCTTTGGAGGCCGCCATACTCCTGGTAGAGTGGGCTCGGACTGCTAGAGGTGAAGGCAGTCCAGCCGACTCGTAAGCAAGTGAGATAGCCTCGACTAACCACTTACTCATCCTCTGCTTAGATGCCGGGGCCCCTTTATTGGGGGACCCGAAGAGGATAAACAATTGCTCAGTCTTACGCCACAGGGCAGCTCTGTGGACGTAAGCATCTAGGGCCCGAACAGGGCAAAGCAAATTAAGGCGTTCCTGGTCTGACGTCCTGAAGGGAGGAGGACAGAAAGCCTGCAGTACAATGGGCCTAGCCACATTAGTGGGAACTTTAGGAATGTAACCAGGTCTGGGATGAAGGTGCGTGGTTTGAGCACTATGCACACGATAGGAGGCCGGTTTCTTCCAGGACCTCGACACCTCAGTGTGGAGGTCGGGAAAAAACGGGAGACCCCGACGAGGAGGCTGTGCTCGCGAGGGCAGGAAGCGTTCATCGAGCTTGCTTTTAGGACGAACGTCCTGCCTTTCCGCTGGCCAATCGATGTTTAACTTGGCCACGGCGCGAGTTATAACCTCCACCAGCTCCTCATAAGCAGGAGAGTGGGATGGCGAGTCCTCACTTTCTGCAAGATCGGTGCTCTCCACATCCAACTCCTCGGAGCTGGATACGTTGAGCACCGGTGCTTCACCCAGTGTGGAAGGAACTGCAAAGCGTGCTTCCAAACACTGAGAAAAAGCACTGGACCTGTCAGGTGAGGGCTGAGATAGGGCGGGGCCCGTCTCAAACCCCTCTGACAGATCCATTTGCGATCCCCAAGATCTGGATCGACGCTGTGCCTCGGCAGCAGCGGGACCCGAACTCTGGGAAACGCGAGCCTGAGCACTCTCATCAAACAGCGACAGGCGGGAACGGAGCGTCCGCAATGGAAGATGATCGCAGTGCTCACAGCCAGCACCCTCGAGTGCTGACCGGGCATGCTCCGCTCCCAAGCAGGCAACACAAAGATCATGTGTATCCCCACCCGTGATGTAACGTGGGCAGGGATGAACACAAGATCTACACTGCTTTTCAGCCATAATATAGATATATATAAGTGACAGACAACACCAAATAAGACATACGAGATACACAGTGCGCGACTGAGGACACAGAAGCTAGCGTTGCTTTGTTTGAGCGTGCTTTATAGCTTCCTGGCCGTGACGTCACCCGCTTCTGACGTCTCGACACACCATTGGACTGTTTTCACACGTGCTTCATGACGACATCACGCGTTGCGTTCCCAAAGCGTCAATTTCTCGACGCAACGCGAGTTCCCTTGAAAGGGAACTGAACCGAAGCAAACCAAATCAAAATGAACAGACTTGAATAACTGAACCAGACCAAATCAAGTTAAACTTAACCTAGCTCAATAAACAACTTAAAATGCACTGAACTGTACGGAACTGAATCAAATCAAACTGAACAGAACTGTATAACCGAAATGTATCAAACCAAATCAAACTAAACTGAACCAAATCAAACTAAACTGAACTGAATAACTGAACTGAACCAAATCTAATCAAATTGAACTGAACTAAACTGAACTGACTCAACTTAAAGCACTGAAGTGTAATGAACTGAAATTAAAATTAGTTAAGACTGGCAATCACTGCCTTTCACAATAGCTCACAAAATGGTAATTTACTCAAAAGCTATGAAGGATTGAAGTAAAGACCTCCAGAGCCAAAATTAATAAATACTGATTGCCTAATGGTTAAAGATATGGGCTGCTGGTTTGAATCTGGTTGAGATGAGACATCCTTTCTGCTCTGACACCCTTGAGCAAGGCACATAACCTGACTTGGCTCCTGCAGAACTGTTCCTGTAATTAAATTGGTGTCTAACACGTCACATGGGATAAAAGCGTCTGCTAAATGACTAGGCATCAGACAATGACACACTAATGGCGAAGCATGTCTGCCTCATCACTGGTCTATAGCCCGAAACTGGCATCTCCTTGAAGACCACAGACAAGATTACAGGAAAGAAATTATCTGTAAGGTTGATGCCTACAGTCAAGTACATTGCTTTAAAAACATGCAAAACCTTTGAATATAATTTGAATATTAGTTAAAAGCTTTTTTGAGTTCTTTGTGGAAAACAACAATCTGCCACAGTCAGCACATCTGAAATAATCCATCTGTGTGAAAGAGTAAAACTACACAGCCACAGGCAGTCCGAGCGACTCTCTCCAAATCATGCTTCCGTTTAAACTCATCCTGTGGTCACACAGTAAGCTCTCTGTACAAAACAGCTCAACTCAGCAAGATACCGGCATTTCTAAACACAGCGGATGAAGACAAATGTTTGCAGGCACCATAAGGTGTCTGCTCTTCCCGTTTTTTTTTTTTTTTTTCTTTCTTTTTTTGGTCAATCTTAATGCAGCCCAGTGTGATAAATCATCAAGAGCCAAGAAACCGAATCAAACGGCATTTTCTAATACACTTGTTCACGGCACTTCAGAAAACAGTTGGAGATTTATGCCATTGAATGGATGCGGTCAGCCTTGGCATAAAAGGGGGAGATCACATGCAGGAAGGGAGGAAGGAAATGGGCAATATGAAATTACAACAAATAACATGTTACGGAGGGGAATGCATAAGCAGCTCCACAATCCCCAACGGCAAAGCACGAGTCGTTAAAACCAGAAGCCGAGCTTGAGGAGAATGGGCTGCAATTACTCTCAGAGAATAACACTGTCCAAATCAATCATTGCCAAAACCCAGACAGGTGTCAGGGAGAATGAGGCGCGGTCCGGTCGGACGCATGCTCTGATGCTCCAGTCACCTGAGAGTTTTGTCATAACAAACCCCCCCAACCCCAGTCTTAATTGGGAAATGATTAACGAGCTCATGGGAGACATGTCCTTGAACGTGCCAGGAAAATCAGACAACAGCATCAGTCTTCCAAAAAACGTTCCAAAAGCTCATGTTTATACAGATTTCAGGAGTTTATACAGAGTTTCTGTCTATCATGTTCTGCAAATCTGTCTGAATGGGTCAAAATTGTTGAAATGGATGAACTAATTACATAGTAAACAACTCAGCCAGTCAGATATCAGCACTTTCTGCACATCACAATCTAAATAACCTCAAAATGATTAGTCACTGAGTGAGCCAATTTTAGCAACCACTCAGCTCAAGTAAAGATGTTTGCGCCATTCATTACACTTACTGAGAATTTGATGCCTAATGATCCAAATAAAGGTGTCTGAATCACTCTCATTATTTTGAAGCAACAGAACATTGGCTTATCTGGTTTCATTCGTTTAAGTTAACGTTTTCAATTAACAATTGGTGTTCCTTACATTTTCAGATAAAATCTGATTTTCTCCAGTCATTGTTATAAAACAAGCTAACAAAACTTGCGAATTAGTGAAGTGGTTAGTGAAGTGGTTAGGGGAAACGTTCTGCCTCCACCTAACCTCCGCCCACAAAAAAGTCACAATGTTTACTAACTGAAAAGGGTCTATTATAAGAAATCATCACGTGTGCGTAATTGCAGAATGCTTTTAATTATTTATTTTTTAAAATGCTGATGTGTCTAAAGTGAATTAAGTCACTTTGCCTAGGGCTTATGGGGGGGGGGGGGGGGGGGATGGGACAACCTCACTTTTAAATCTTATAGTTGTTTTCTATTTTTGTGGTTTTCACTCAAGCAAGGCTTTTAGTATCACATTATTAATTCCATGTTTACTGACTTTATAAATTTTGAGTGAGGCATAATGAGAAATAATTTGCATCAGAAACATACAAGCGAGCTGTGCATAAAATCTGGACACACTTTAGTTTAGGGTCCAATTCTCACTTAACTAATTATTAACTACGACTTCTGCCTCAATAAACTCCTAATCACTGCTTATGAATAATTAGTAAGGTAGTTGTTAAGTTAAGGTATTTATAAGTACTAATAAACAACCAACATCCTAGTAAAATGCATGCTAATAAGCAACTAGATAATAGTAAGAATTGGACACTAAACTAAAGTGTTACCAATAATTTCCTGAATATGTGCTCATTTAGGATCAGTAATAAAGAGCCTTTATACTCTCAGCATGGCAGATCAGTGCAGAAGCTACATACGCAGAGGATGGAAAGGTCATGGTTATAACCATTATTTGTGCCCTTTGTCTACTCGGTCTTAACTGCATGTCTCGACTTCATGGCCCATAACTCCAGTTTATGGACCAGTTCTGGTATAAAGATGAAATGAAGACATCCTCACATTCCTGTCCAATCTTATAAAGTGGTTCTAATGGACATCAACATTATGACTTTAATATTAGATAGTAAAATGGCATAGTAAAATATAAAATAAGGAAAATCAAGGCTTTATATGCCATCTTTGCATAATTTGTTCAATTTTATTTTTTGGAGGTTTCAGACAAGCAGATGCATGGGAAATTCATACCTGCTCATGCATGCAGAGGTTTTCCATTTTAATATATTTTAAAATCTAATTTATTCCTGTAATGGCAATGATTCAAATCATTCTAATATGCTGATTTGCTGCTCAAGAAACATTTCTTATTATTATCAATGTTGAAAACAGTTGAGGTGCATAATATTTTTGTGAAAACCGTGATACATTTTTGTCAGGATTCTTTAATGAATAGAAAGTTTAAAAGAACAGGGTTTATTTGAATTATATTTATACATTGTTGGTGGAAAAAAAAAAAAAAAAAAAAAAAAAAAACATACTGACCCTAAACTTTTGACCAGTAGTGTATAATGTGATACAAAAAATATCCAAATATCCAAAACAAGAGTTTTGTAATGAATTAACAATCTTTAGTCTGAAAGAACTAAACAACCAAATAAAAAAAACTTTTAGTTGTATACATCCTTATATATTTAACAGAATCAACAACATAATAATGAACTGCATCAATTATCCAATACAATAAACAAATGTTCAGTTAATTTACATGAGTCATCTGAACAAACAGATTCACTCGAATAATTCAGACTTTAAAATAATACATATGAAAGCAACAGCACAGTTGAGCAGGGCGTGTTTTGATTATTGCATGCTCAGATATATGCTGTTACGACTTTAAAAATGGAGATATAACGTATTGTCATGCTATACTGCTACTTGCTTACTTAGCTTGTTACTGAAGAACCTCCACATTTTTAAAAGTAGCATCAGATAACTACAGAACTCCATTAACCCAGAAATATCAGTTCATGGGCCCTACAGAGTTAGAACACCTGCCTCAGACACAATGGCAGCAGGTAAAACAGGATGATGCCGTTTCACCTGAGAATCCAACTGACAAATTTTGGATCATGACTGCTCTTTGACAGCCATAATCCATAAATAGCGTATTTAATGCACCACGGATCTGGAACAGCACTGATATGACACATACAGGAGTGTAAATCAGAGATTCACAGTTCACTGCCTCAAACTCACTCAAACAGTCATGTCATCAGGCTTATTCGTGCAGAAGATCTGGACCTCAGATTACAGGAGGACCGTATCTGTGATTTGCCGAGGAATGAGCCAAGCGTGAATGTGATAAGGGCATATGGATGAGTGAAAGTATGAAGCTATTTACTAAAGAAGGACTCTGGCCTTACATGGCCCTAACACCCAGGCAGCTCTTCAGTTCAAATCAGTGGTCTTCCAGGATGCTTCGTCACTTTAAATAGCCATGATGTGTCTACAATCTTCTCCATCTCTCCAGAGATCTTCTTGCAAACCTCAGATAAAAAATAACTTGCTCTTTTATGAAGTACATTCTTTAATATACACCAAGAATTAATAAAAATGTCAAAAAAACCCTTGCATGACATACTTACTTGAAATGAAACTTAGTTTAATGTGCTTAATATATGAAAAGTTCGTATTTAAGATCAGCATAAATGAACATAGCCACATGGTATTGAACCCACAACTTTTATGTTAGCATCTACAATTCTTAAATGCTAAGATACCACCTTAAAATGCTGCAGAATGTTCCTCTTTGGCCTGTTAAGCTGTAATTTATATATTTTTCTTCTTTTTAACCATCTGTGAAGTAAATAACTTTAGTTTAAAACACTTGAGTTCCCCAAGAGGATCTTTAATCTGTAATCCAGTCCCCCTGAACATTATATTCACAATAAACTTTAAAACTGCTATAAAACCTTGATGAATAGGTTGTAAGAGATTGTAGGTCAAAAGTCACAAGACAGGTGCAAATCAGTGATTTCAAGGTTTTTTTTTTTTTTTTTAAGAGAACAAAACATTATTATTTACTTCATGTACTGATTCATAGTTTCCGCTCTCTGAAGTTTCTCCTTCATAAACTGCTTTTGTTGCTTTTCAAAAAGGCTGGTTATAGCGTGAGGAAATAGATCAGGCATTGAATTATATCATTGGTCGGACCTACTGAACATCCTTCACTGATGAATCCGTGTTTTGAGTCTGCATGAGACATCTCATTTGTGAACAAACAGTTATTCATGAATAAACTGCTGAAACAAGGCGTGAAAATTTGCTGACTGACAATAACTGAACTAAAGAGGCCATGACATCACGTAAGCAAATCTTGTAAATTAAGGAAAGAAAATGGGCTGCAAGAATGGTGTGTAAAAATAACCGATGACCGCACACAACTGACATGATGTAAGTATATTATTTGAAACTCATAATCCATTTTTTTTTTTAAAGCTTGATAAAAGCTGTAGCGGCTGGACCAATCAGACACACAATTATTTGTTATATAAGACCCCTCAAGACCGTAACAAGCAAACGTCCAAGCAGGGTCCAAGAAGTCTGCTTCCCACTGATCATTATCAGCTTTTATTCCCCTGTTGACACTAGCCAGGTAACTAGTGAACCTCAGAGACATTCCAGTTCGGTGGCTCTTTCAACAGCTAAGGCATTGTTCAAGTATCGTACATTTAACTAACTAAACAGAGGTTTAACGTAAGCAGTAGACCCTTTGTTGGCAAGGTTCTTTACATTAAGAAACTGATGGTTTTGTTCAGGTGGTTAACTGACTCTTACATTTCCAAAGCTTCATTCCACTGTTTCTGTTTCCATAAATAAAGTAAATGATCAAAATCTTGAGAAAAAAAAGAAAAAAAAGAAGCAGTATTCTCTGCTCTCAAATGCTGGGGATATGTCCGCTGTCAGCGTTGAAACCACACCAACTTGCGAGAAAGATCCTATCTCTCTCAATTTACTTGTCTAATGATTCAAATACTAATGCATATAAAGGAAAGAATCACGTTAGAGGGTTGCAAAATTTAGTAGAGTTACTGTGGACTACCTACTAATTATAACATAAGCACAAAAGGCAACTTACACTCATTGGTGGGCACGTACAGCCGACTGTGGCACCAGATGTTGGCGCCGCGAGACGGGAGGATGAAGGCCGGGACGGGAGATAGTCGGTCTGGCCCCATGTCATCAGTTGTCAGCGGGACAGGAGAATGAAGGCCGGGGCGGGAGATAGTCGGTTCAGCCCCATTCACCAATAACAGTGGATTATCAGTGAACAGTAGTTGTCTCTGATGAAAGTTTGTAAAACTTTCGGTGTAAAATTATCACTGCAGAGGTGGGTGTTGCTGGGTGGGTGGTCAGCTCTCCATCAAGATGGCTCTTCACAAAATCAATCCACATCTTCTTCATATCATCATTTTTAGGAAATTTAAATAAGGAGCTGTTTTGTATATTATGGCAACCAGGTAATATGCATTTGTGTGATGAAAGCAAAATTTAGGCTGTAGTAACTAACGGTAATGACAGTAACTTGCGATTGAGCGGGTGAGCCACTGATGCTACTACGCTGTAGTTATTATAGTGTTAGGGACGGGGCCATGCTCGGTGGCTCCAGTGCATCATCGAGCCACTGTTTTAGCCTCGCCCAAAAAATCCTGAACACAGAATTGGTGAAAAACTGTTTAACGGTCTAACTCCACAATTCAGTTCAACTCTACATAGTTCACAGTCTTTGTAATGTGTTTCAGCAATACATTTGTAACATTTATAATGTGTTCAGAAACAATTCTAAGAATTGACTTTACACTGACTTTAATATTAAATTGCTTGTGAATGACTTTTGTGAATGAATCTTCAGACTGAATGATTTGATTATTTTTTTAAGGGACAGTCACCTAAAAATTAAAATTTGCTCATCATTTACTCAACATCATGTGTTCAAAACTTTCTTTCTTCTGTGTAACACAAAGGAAGATATTCTGAAAGATATTTAAACTGTTTTCAGGGCTCACAAAATCGGTAGCCCGATGTCCTGGGGCTATTGTGTCTTCCAGTCAGGCTACCAAAATCGGCCCTACCCAATGGGCTGTCTTAAATTGTGAAATAAAATTCCTTACTTGATCCGCAATGAAGTTTAGCCGATGCTAAAAGTTGCTAAATAAATAAATTAATAAATTAAATTTAATAAATTAAAACGCATGTGGGTCACTCATTTACTTTCATTTTAAACAAAAATGTATCTCTCTTCAGAGAAAACCAATCAAGGAAACCATGACTAGAGCACCTCCTACTGCTCATTATATAAAACAAAGGAAAAAACACATGAGATTTTGCTTAATAAACAGCTTTAACTAAAAACACACACATAGGCGCCAATAGCCTCATGGGCAGCGCGCCAACATATAGCGCTGTTGCACTTCGAGCGACCCGAGTTCGAGTCCCAGCTTGTGGACCTTTCCTGATCCCATCCCTCCTCTCTCTCTTCACTTACTGTCCTATCATAATAAAGGCAAAAGCGCCAAAAATAATGACGTGTGAAAATGTTAAGAGGCGCATGGATTTACGCAGGTATTTCAGTTCTATTCAACCATAAAAGAGACGGGTCAGGATGAAGATAGAAATTCATAGAAATTTCAGTTCAGTTAGAACCAAATGCATATTTGTACTGAATTTGTATTTATTTATTTTTTCATTTATTTCGGGCTAACAAAATATGAAGAGTGCCTGTGTGATGGATTTTGAAATTTTGTGAGCCCTGGTTTTTGTCCATATAATGAAAATCAGTGGGGTCTAAAACAACACTGAACCCTATTGACTTTTACAGTATGGACAAAAAAGACATTTTTGGAAAACAAAATCCTCTTGTGCGTTCCACATAAGAAAGATTCATATAGGTTTGGGATAAAATGAGGGTGAGTAAATGATGACAGAATTTTCATTTTCAGTTAAGCTATTACTTTAGTAGTAGTAGTAATGAAACAAAAGAGTGAAAATCTGTACAGGTCCACCAAACTCCATGGTAAAACAAATAAAAAAGTATACTTGGTTTCTTGGAGACCCTTTGTGTCTATAAATATCACTCTGTAATAAAACCATAATGCACTTCAAAACTGAAAAAAATTCCATTAACAGGTATGGCACCACTCATCCAACACTTCTATAGACCCAAATTATCACCCCATTTAGAAAATAACACACCAGAGCTAAACAGCTCCAACCTGAAGATGTCAAAGTAGTGTTCCTATAAATAGCTGATTCAACAATAATGAGCAAAGAAAAAATGGATAGGTCAAAAATAAGTAATTTGTTATATCTGTTTATTGTTGTGGGGTCATATTGAAAAATAACATGCTTCTCAGTGCACATCAAGATACTACTGCTGAGACTAAGAAAGCACAAAGACGTTTATAACTGCAACATGGTTGTTTTACGTGTGATCAATTAGCTTCTAATGTTGTTTGTTGTGGCAGCGACTTGTCATTTTGTCACTTTGACACGGCCTTACATGGACAAGTGTGTGTGGGAGAGATTGATAGGAATTCAATGTAAAGAACATACATTTAGCCATACATTTTTGTTTTACACATAGTAAATTAATGAGAGTACTCACTTTCTCACCAATGGATTGATGGGGTAGTTGGAGCAGGTGTTTTAGAGTTCAAACCAAAGAGTGCTGTTCAACTTGAGTCAGCTAAAAGGAGAATGACCCACCCAACCCCGTAAAAATGATTTCACTGACTTGGCTAAATACTTCATGAATTTTCTCTCTCTCACTCTCTAATCTTTTGGTTCCCACACAGCAAAACATCCAGTGTTAAATTAACACTTCCAGTGTCACCCAGTGTTTATATAATCCGGTGTGGATTATATAAACACTGGCAATGTTAATTTAACACTAACAGTGTTCATTTAACAGTGGAGGTTTTACTGTGAACTCTTGATTTTCTGTGCTGAAACTGCTGATATAGTCAATAATGATATAGACACATAAATGTGACGCAGAGAATGTGAAACACAAATTTAGTTCACTGTATCCACCTGTTCCCATGGGTACTGCCAAACACTTTCATCCCAGCTCTTTTCAATTAGGTAGTGAAACTCTGCTATATTTTTCAGTGTCAATAGTAGCCGTTTTCAAAACAGTTTAGCTTTTCCAGTCACAAAAGACATTTAACAACAAGTAGAGATGAACACTTACTTTCTCTCTCTCGCTCTCTCTCTCTCTCTCTCTCACACACACACACACACACACAGAGAGAGAGAGAAAGAGAGAGAGAGAGAGAGAGAGAGAGAGAGAGAGAGAGAGAGAGAGAGAAATGTCCAATGAATCAGTTAAAAATTATTAAACTATTCACTGATTCATATGTAGAGCTTTGAAGTTCATTTATTGAATCGATTAGTTTAGAGAGTTTGTTAATAAATGATTCAACGACACACTGTGCCTGTACATCACTCCCTGTGCTACATTTATATCTTTTAGTAGTGAAATATTTAGCAAAATTCTGCAGTTTTCTATCCTTTAATCTAAACCTTCAATTGAGAACCATTATAGCATTTTTACATTAAGACATTCCATTTGCCTTGTAAAGACTGTTGGCTGCTCCCACAATGTAAATGATTTCATTTTTACTATCATTCTGGGGATATTTGGTTCCTACATTGTAGGCACAACCTGACAGACACACACACTTTCCCTGTGGAATTCCATGTGCTGGTCCTAATCACTGAGGTTTCTGCAATAACAGTGGGCCAGGTACACCAAAAATAAAATAAAATAATAAAATAAAATAATAAAAAATAAACCAGCCACTTGTGTAGGTCAGCTTTGTCCAAAACAACAGACCAAATATCAAAACATCCTGTATTTTACATATCTAGTTGTCATGTCATCCAATTCTCTGTTGTAGGAAGTTTGCTTGCTTCTTTCTCGAAGTCTTTTATTCAGCAGATTACAAATGCAGAGATTAAACTGAGTACAAAATGACTATTCTTTTTTAATCATCAAATCATCGCAATTTAGAAGAACTGCACCACTGATGCAAACATAAATATCCATTTCTATCTTAAAGAGAACTTGTAATTGTAAAAATTGTATGCAAACAAGTAAATTGCATATAAGGGAACATTTATATTAACTTCTAAATCTAATTATAAAATTATGTTTCTACTCCAATTTGTTGTTGAAATATAATCATTCAAGTGGCTGTCATAACTTGTTTTCATGTCAGATTTATTTAAACATAAATTAAATAATCAAGACATCACTAACAGGTTAAGTAAAATGAATAAATAGGCTAATATAGTGCATATATTTAAGAAAATGCTCCTCTCTAAAGTTCATTTCTCTAGTGAACTAACAATAGAGCTGCACAATTATGACAAAAATCTTAATTGTCAATTATTCCCTTGAAATTGTAATTGCGATTATTAATTACGATTTTCATAATTACACTGAATATTTTGAATAGCTTTATACCACTGTTTGAAGCAACTGAATGCCATATTTGTATGTAAAAATAAAAAAACAAGCTGAAAACACTCTTCCTGAATTTTTTTTATTGCTTTTTTATAGCATTAAACCTCAAATGTCAACTATACATTGGTTTGTTTTATTCTTTAAATAAAAAAAAATCAAAATAATAAACATATGCATGTAATAATAATAGGGGTTTTTACACCATGTTGTTCTAGGAACTTAGTTCTAGGAACTAGCCTCCAGGGTGGTTCCCCGAGAACTAATGTTCCCCTAGGGTCATTATCCTGGTTGCATTCGCACCACCAGTTGGAACTCTGAATTGACGTAAACTGCGCTTATTGTTGTTGTGACTTTTATTTTGATGGTGCTAAGAACAGCTGAGCCAGAGCCTTTAAGAGCTTGTTTAACAGCTTGTCTAATACAAAAAAATAGAAAGTATATGAAAAAAAAATTAGCTTTTGTCGTGTAGTTGATGCCCAATGTCGCTAGCTGAGCAGAAATATATAATCATGTTTCGCTTGGTCTGCTCAAAGTCATGCTGGATTTTATCCTTAGTGTAAGGTTGAGAGGTCCATCTATCACTGTTTTCTATGTTTGTAGAGTTAGTTTGTGGAGTAAATATATAGGCTGTGTACACAGCTTTAAAAAAAAAAGCGGGTGATGGTGTTTCACGTTTGTTCGACCAATCAGTGTACACTTACGTGCTGGGTTAGACCTTTTACACTCTGAAGTAGTCGTGATTTGCCTCTCACAACGTAACATGCTCTAAAAGCATGTTTACCTCTTAAGCATGCAGAATAATGTAAGTGAATATGTTTTGTAAAGAATATTGTGATATTGCCTTTGAACGACTACAAAATCATGGTATCCATAATCGTAATCACGTTTAGAAATTTGATTAATTGTGCAGCCCTAACTAACAAGCTGTGGACACTGAATGCCTTGCCTGAGGTAAATGTTATGTATGAGGTCAAATTACATATTGTTTACAAGTTGTTTTACTAATGTCTTTCCGGGGTTGAAAGACAGTTTAAGCAATAAAACGAGATATGATACGTTTCAATGAGTTGTACTGTATCTTTCAACATACCTTAAGATGTTCATGTTTATTCTGCAACTAGTAATAACAAGGAAGAAATGATTGTGCTCATTTGCGCTCAGTGCTGCTGCTTGAACTGAGGCGCCTATACAGCAATCTGTCACGCAACAGATTGTCAAATCGGCACTTTTTTTTTTTTAAATAGACAGAATTTGAAAGATGAGACTTTGTTTATTATGGAAAGTAACAAAACACAGAGTTTACTGTGATTATTGGTAGTTAATGGTGGTTAAAAGTGGTTAATAGGCTACAATGCTGTATCCGTCGTGTACACACGTGTACCGAACCGCAAGACACTTAGAAAACAACCATAAGAAAAATCGAGATACGAATACATGTACTGTTACATGCCTAATATAGATGTTCACTTAATTCTGATAATCCTTGAAAAAGTAAACTAGCTAATATGATTCTCATTTTTTTTAATTACATTTTTATATTAAGGCGTTAATATTTATGAAAGTCTTTTATGCTCACCAAGGCTGCATTTATTTGGTGTAATTTTTCAAACTTTTGAACGGTATAGTGTATGATACTAGGATTAAGGGAGAAAGTCTTGGCTCTTCTGGGATTATAGAGTTGATGACCTTCTCTTCACTTTTTCTATTAAACAACTTTTAACTTTAACATAACAATCATCTAATCAACTTACCAACAGCACCCAAACAAAGTGCAGAATAAAACAAATTAAAAGCTGCAAGCAGCGATGAAAGTGGGTGACATGCATGTACGAGTAAATACAGGAGAAATATGGCAATATGAGTTACAACAGCTTCCTCTTTCATGGCGAAACATCAAATTTTGTCAGGCCGCCACAGACACGCCCTTCAACGAAAACTCAAGATCTTTGATATTTATCATCGCTAATGTCTTAAGATTAGACTGACAACATATGATATTGATCTGGTTAAATCTCTACAAGGAATTAATCACAGTGTAAAACATGTCATTTCCTGTTGCCCACAGGTGTCGCTATGACTGTAACTGAATATTGCCATGTAGATGTCTCCAGGCCAGGAATCTAATAAATCATGTGGAGTTTGAGGCAGATCAGACATTGTATGCCCGAGTTATAACAACTTCCTGTTTTATGACGAAACATCGAACTTTGTCAGGCCGCCATGGACATGCCTTTCAGCGAAAACTTAAGATTTTGCAATTTAACCTTTAGATAAGACTGACTAAATGTGATGTTTATCTGATTAAAGCTCTGGGAGGAGTTCTTTAAAATGCAACGTCTGGAAATGGCAAAAAAATGCAAAAATTTTGCAGAGAAAATTCAAAATATCTAATTTCCTGTTGGGTTTTCAGATTTTGCACCCATGGACTTTTTTGTAGGTATTGGGCTGATACATGTGTCTACCGAATTTCATACCTGTACGTAAAACGTAGCGCGAATGGAGCTTAATTAAAATTTTGTAGGTGGTGCTATTGAGCCATTTTACCACACCTAATTCTGAAATCCATATCATATTTTCACCATTTCTGATGCATGTGCAAAGTTTCATGAGTTTTCGAGCATGTTTAGGCCCTCAAAAATGCGATTCATTTCGGAGAAGAAGAATAATTGACCCAGCAATTACAATAGGGCCCGAGCACCAATGGTGTGATTGATATATATATATATATATATATATATATATATATATATACATATACATACACATACACATACACACACAGGAAAAAAATCTCTCAATTTAACAAAGCTGCCAGTCAGTGAGACAGTGTTACATGCAAATATAACAAAAGCTCATGAATAGTCATGGTGAGAGGAAAACAGGTGTTTGTAAGGCAGCGATTAAAAGATATGGGCTTTAAACCTGTCCAAAACATAATAAGAACCTCCAAAAGCCAAACAAACAAATCACTATCCAGCTCTGAATGACTGACACTTCATCTTTGTAATAACCTTAGGCCGAGACAAGAGCACAATGGAAAAGTGCCAGCTTTTATTGGATTTTCTGAACTGCAAAGCCCTGCAGTGTGCACCAGCCCAATTGTGCAGGAACTTCTTGTTTTCTTTTTACCCCTCCATTCTTCCGACATTTTTCACTCCTCTGGCTGAAAGTCAATTTCTCTCTTTTCTTTCTCCTCCTCTCTGTATAATACGCTTGTTCCACTTGAAACGTAAGGTAGTTCACTATGAGGCATCCACTGTAGTGAAACATTTGTTGATGTGCAGTGTTTTCCAGTTGCTGGTTGCCAGGTTTGCATTTAATATGAATAACGAGTCAAAACATCAAGAGTAGCAGTTTAAAAAATTTGCAGAGGAAAACACTGGTTGCATTTACAAGGAACAGAAAGCTAATTTTGAATGCTATTACAGAGGAAAACACCAGTCAAATTGTCACAGAATGTCACTCTTGAACTTTTCGGGTAAAATGTATTACTGCCTAGAGCCACCATCAAACATTTACCACATGCAGTACTAGCACAATGATTTATTATAGTGAGCACGACAAGCACTTCAACCAATCTCTGGTCATTTCATTCATCAATGTTCAGTGGCATATCCGTTCAGTAAGCACTAAAAGCTTTAAGTTTCTTTGTTCTTTAGAGGACAGCAGATTCACTTTGATGTGTCTTCAGTGATTGGGTCTCAGAGTATCAGTCCTCATATGTCTCATCTCTAAAGACTCCATTACTTTCTGTCTGACGCAATGATGTCTTTCGCTATTAGACTGGATAACATTATTGTCAGCACTCCACTGAGCACAATGCCTGGCCATTTAAAACCCAGTTAAACCATGTGACTGGTGACTGGTTAGCTCCAGTTAGTCCCTGCTGATAGATATCGTAACTACACCATCTGGGCCTAAAAAGCATCTTTCTCCATTGACAGTCGTTCAGAAGCAGTATATACAGTAGGTCAAGCATTTGGCCATTCCAAAGCTGAGTATTCTAACTTTTTTTTTTTTTTGCAAGTAATGAACAAATAAGGTATTATACAATATACTAAGTCACATATAAATATAAAATGAGAGTTCATTATCACAGATGGTAACAAGGCAACTGCCACTGAGATGAATGGGGATGCTAACGAATAGCTTTTCTCTAGGTATTAGTGACCTAATATAACTTGGTTATAACTGATCGATAGTGATCCAACACAACATTCACTTCAGTTTTTCTGAGATCACCAGGCATCATCTGTGACTTTTTTATGAGATATTAAAACTCACAGACTTTAATAAGCATTCACAGAATCAAGATTGAATAAGTTCCAAAAGTGAGTGCAGAGAGAATGTTTTCTTTTTTTTCTTTTTTTTTTTAGGATCTGTAAAAGCCAGATTGAGTGTGAGTTTTTCATTCCTCTATTCAATTTTTGCAACAGCATGGTCATTTTCAGCCAATCTTAAAGGTCAGGTCAGGCAATGAACCAATGGTTCAGATGAAAGGCCATTGATAAAAACTAATCATAAATACACAATTTTCTGCAACATAAATAAATATTACAGCCACTGGATCTCTGCCCTGAAGAAAGTCATGCTTATTTCAACAACTGCGGCTATTTTCAGAATATATAACAGGAAAAAAGAATCTTACATAAAAGTCTAAATTTAAAAGTGAACTTTGGTTATTTTATTCTGTTTTTCACATATTGCCTTTTTTCTTAAGAATAACTTTGAGCGGCTGTCTATGCAGACATGAAAGTTATTTCTCTCAAGACAAAACCACATGTCCGAGGACATTTTGAATTTGATTTTCAAAGGCAGGAAACAAACCTTCTGAGGGGATTCATAATTCCATTCAACCATACACTGGGGATGCACGGACAGACAGACAGACAGACGGACGGACAGACAGACAGATAGATAGATAGACCCTGCTGGATTCTCTGTGTTTGACCCCAGGACTTCAGTGATGGATGTCACCTGCCTCAGACCTCCTTCTTCACTCCACAGGCCCACATTACTTTTCTTTTCAGATAGAGAGTGGCAGTGAGAGCTTATGTCACAATGAATGCTGGGAAATATGTTTTCCTGGGCCCAAACAGATTATCTGTCTGCAAACTCACAGGCCCTTATTCATCTCAAGGTTAGAGCCGTGACTTCTAGCACTCAGTCTTCAGCAAAAGAGGGATAGGGGAATAAGAGAGAGAGAAGGAATGAAAGGGCGAGTGAAGAAAAGTGTTGTTTTTAAGAGCGTCTCTGTCAGAAAATGCACATTATGTGCTGTCGCATCCATCAGTGTGTGCGGTCCAGGCAGATGGAGCTAGATGAACACAAATGAGGGGATGCTGAAATAAACCAGATAGCACATCAAACATCATTCATGGAAGAATCAGGCCCTGAAACAAATAGTACTGAATAAAATCCACTTTATATTTGACCCATTTGTGCAAGCCATTATGTAAAATATCCATGACATACTGGGTTTAAATTGTTCAAAGTGTAAACAGATGTATGGATGTCTTAGACTGTTGAGATAAATCCATATAGTCAATTTTTTTCCACAGGGAAAAAAAGAAAAATTCAAAGTGTATCTCATGAAAAGTCGAAATTCATCACAAAATCAAAAGAAAACTGAGACATTATATTCTGCATATGGACAAATATATACAGGTGCTGGTCATATAATTAGAATATCATCAAAAAGTGAAACTTGTATATTATATTAATTCATTACACATAGACTGATATATTTCAAATGTTTATTTCTTTTAATTTTGATGATTATAACTGACAACTAAGGAAAATCCCAAATTCAGTATCTCAAAAAATTAGATTACTTAAGACCAATACAAAGAAAGGATTTTTAGAAATCTTGGCCAACTGAAAAGTATGAACATGAAAAGTATGAGCATGTACAGCACTCAATACTTAGTTGGGGCTCCCTTTTGCCTGAATTACTGCAGCAATGCGGCGTGGCATGGAGTCGATCAGTCTGTGGCACTGCTCAGGTGTTATAAAAGCCCGGGTAGCTCTGATAGTGGCCTTCAGCTCTTCTGCATTGTTGGGTCTGGCATATCACATCTTCCTCTTCACAATACCCCATAGATTTTCTATGGGGTTAAGGTCAGGCGAGTTTGCTGGTCAATTAAGAACAGGGATACCATGGTCCTTAAACCATGGTCCTTATAACTGACAACTAAGGAAAATCCCAAATTCAGTATTTCAGAAAATTAAAATATTGTGAAAAGGTTCAATATTGAAGACACCTGGTGCCACACTCTAATCAGCTAATTAACTCAAAACACCTGCAAAGGCCTTTAAATGGTCTCTCAGTCTAGTTCTGTAGGCTACACAATCATGGGGAAGAATGCTGACTTGACAGTTGTCCAAAAGACGACCATTGACACCTTGCACAAGGAGGGCAAGACACAAAAGGTCATTGCAAAAGAGGCTGGCTGTTCACAGAGCTCTGTGTCCAAGCACATTAATAGATAAGCGAAGGGAAGGAAAAGATGTGGTAGAAAAAAGTGTAGAAGCAATAGGGATTACCGCACCCTGGAGAGGATTGTGAAACAAAACCCATTCAAAAATGTGGGGGAGATTCACAAAGAGTGGACTGCAGCTGTAGTCAGTGCTTCAAGAACCACTACGCACAGATGTATGCAAGACATGGGTTTCAGCTGTCGCATTCCTTGAACTCTTCAACAACAGACAGCGTCAGAAGCGTCTCGTCTGGGCTAAAGACAAAAAGGACTGGACTGCTGCTGAGTGGTCCAAAGTTATGTTCTCTGATGAAAGTAAATTTCGCATTTCCTTTGGAAATCAGGGTCCCAGAGTCTGGAGGAAGAGAGGAGAGGCACACAATCCACGTTGCTTGAGGTCCAGTGTAAAGTTTCCACCGACAGTGATGGTTTGGGGTGCCATGTCATCTGCTGGTGTTGGTCCACTGTGTTTTCTGAGGTCCAAGGTCAACGCAGCCGTATACCAGGAAGTTTTAGAGCACTTCATGCTTCCTGCTGCTGACCAACTTTATGGAGATGCAGATTTCATTTTCCAACAGGACTTGGCACCTGCACACAGTGCCAAAGCTGCCAGTACCTGGATTAAGGACCATGGTATCCCTGTCCTTAATTGGCCAGCAAACTCGCCTGACCTTAACCCCATAGAAAATCTATGGGGTATTGTGAAGAGGAAGATGCGATATGCCAGACCCAAAAATGCAGAAGAGCTGAAGGCCACTATCATGCAACCTGGGCTCTTATAACACCTGAGCAGTGCCACAGACTGATCGACTCCATGCCACGCCGCATTGCTTCAGTAATTTAGGCAAAAGGAGCCCCAACTTGAGTGTAGTATTGAGTATTGAGTGCTGTACAATTATTAGTGTTTAATTAGTGAAATGAATCAACTTTTTGATGATATTCTAATTATATGACCAGCACCTGTATATATAATGCAATCTAGGAAAACCGATAGAACGTTTTCAGTAAAGTAAAAAAAACAGGTTGAATGTAATTTTTATGTCAAAATTGGGTTTTCATTAAATTATGATTCTATAACATCTTGTCTATCATCTCTGAAAATATCTTGGCAAAATTTGTGATTTATAGTGGCAAGGCTGTCTTTTTCTAACATTACTGTTTAAGAACACACCCAGCTGAGACAAAAAAAAAAAAAAGGCCATAACTTTCCCTCTCTTAACACTACAAAGACAGTTCACCTATCAAAATAAACCACATAACATGTAGAATGAAGGAGTATTAATGCAAATTTCCCGCCAGTCCTGTATAAACTACGGCACGCAAATGTTTTTTTTCTTTTTCTAATACAATTATCGTGAGAAGGTGGAGCACAAGAGAACAACAGAGCTATAAGCTTTTTTATTTCACTTTCATAATTTATTTTACTTCTACAATAATCTGACTAGTGTCTTCTTTAAAACAAGACTAACCTTAGGTCTATATTCCAAAGCATTCTTGAATTACAACCATTTATGTTTGGATAGTGCATTTTCATGTCTATGTGAAATAAGGGGGTGACAGTTATTTAAACCTGTTTTTCTCAGAAGACAAGCTATGATAGAGGTAAATACAGATTTGGAAAGGGCTCGAATCAAGCTTTCATATGGTATTGAAATAGGGTTAGGGTTAGTAAATTTAATTTTTCCCATTTTGTGGTAGGTGATTTGTTACAAATATTTAAGGGAAGGGAATAATGCAAAATACAGTTTCATGGCCATTTACAAATAATTAAATTAAAAGCAAAAAATATTTTCTTTGTATTCATTTTAGGGTGAAATGTGACCCAGACAGATTCTTGATTCGCCCTTAAAGGCATGAAGGAAAACATCCACAATATGCACATAGAGCATTACTTGAGCCTTTGTTCGCACTTCACACACACACACACACACACGCACGCGCACACACACAGCCTTGCAGTCATTGCTTTACCATTAGGAACATCCACAGTATGCATGTAGAGCATCACACCAGTTCTGTCAGAAGAATCACAGCTGTGCAGGGACGTATGGTGTGACTCTCTGTCCCTGTGTGTGTGTGAGAGGGTACGTGCATGATGTTTATAACTACTCCCAAATACAGCACAGATGTATTCCTAATGACAAAGCAGTGGCTGCGAGGCTGTGCATGTGTGTGTGGAGGGCGAACAAAGGCTCAGGTCTATCAATTTAACATCAGATTAATGAAAGAATCCAGTGGTAATGCCACACATACAATCACTTACTTTCGCTTAAACACTCATCATTCATTCTTTTCCTTTCTTTTTCTGAAACACACACACTCACAGAAGGGTGAAGTCCAGGGAGAAGGTCACAGAAAATATTTGAAATAGAAATTCAGCATCTTTTGAGTCTGTTCAGCAGTGACATTGACGTTCATCTTTTTAAAAATGTGCTGTTCATAAGAATGTGATGTAAAAAAAAAAAAAAAAAAAAATCTAAACAAAAAGTCAGACATATCTCTTTGAAATAAAACTTTTTTTTACCAAAAAAAGAAAAAAAGTTGAGTCTTAATTGAGGTCCAGCAGCGCTGGGTTATCGCACTCCGACTTAATTAAGTTCAAAGAGAGAGGTTACCTAGTCTAAACGGGAATACATTTTCCAATTCAGAGGGTGCACAGTAATGGAATGGTCTGTCTATTTCACCTCTTTCAGCAACAAAGCGAATGAAACCTTTTCAAACGTTTATTTAATGAATCGGGGTATTAATTGAGTAATATCTATCCAAATTATAAGCATAGCCATTAAAGCCACCAATACAATTAGAAGTCTGTAAATTATGTAATCATAAAAAATTACTGGGTGCAGAGTTGGTAGCTCTGACCCGGAGTCATGATTCCTTCAGCATGCCATTATGAGCATTCAGTAATTATTACATTTAACAATTAGTGAATAAGTCGCGCAAGGAAAAATGCTAACAATTCATTTCATTTGAAATTAACATGACCCATGGCAACTGGATGTTAATTTTGCAAGTTTATGAAGGCCGCGGAGCAATAATCTGAATAAACTTTTCTTTTAAGCAAATAATTATGAAAGAGAAAACTTCTCAGACTGTGTCTACAGAACTGTGTAAGAAAGCAGATGAGTTTATGATGCTGACTGCACAAGCTACACTGCAAATAATAATAATAATTTCTTAATCAGTATTTTTCTCTTAAAAATAAAAACATTGATAATGTTAATGTATAAGAATAAAATATATTATAAATAGCTTAATAAAAATATACTTAAAATATTTTAAAAAGTAGAAAATAATGAATTTACTGGAAACACAAAAAAGTGTTAAATTAAAAAAATATGTTTTTAGAGAACATATCTTGAATTAAGGTTCCTTTTTTAAACCAGAAATGAAATATGGAAAATGCGGTTTCTTTGTTTTATATTTTAACACTGCTGAATAGAATTAGCAGATACAAGCTAATTTTCCTTATGCAATATTATTATTTTGTTAAAAATAATATAAATGAGACACAACTTGTTTTTTTAATATGTAAAAATGCTAAATTTAATTTCTAGTGTTTTGCATCACACACAAACGCTAAAGCGCCCTCTAGTGCCTTTTCCTCTGGCGTCAATAGAATGACTTGCTTCAAGAGCCAGCCTAAATGACATTGATTAATTTTCATTTGTTAAATTACTATTATTATTATTTTCACATTTATATTTTAACCTAAACATGACATTTCTAAACCCTAAAGCCTTTCTAAAGCCTCTTGTTTGGCGCACATTATCGAGTTCCCGCTTGTGGTCTCGATCCCGTCATTTTGCTTTTTACTCTGTTTTATATGAATATAGGCCAAAACGACATCTAAATTACTGTGACTTTTTCGTCTGGCTGTTAGGTATTTTATATTGAGAAATCGATTAGGATTAGGAGCCACTTTATAGGCTATAGCATAGGCCTACGCTATACTGTTCAAATTGAAAATATACCAACATATGTTATGATGACAAAATTGTATACCCCAATATATAATTTTCATGAAGACAAAAATTCCCATGCTCTTTGCCTCAGTGGTGGTTTGACATTAAATGTTTCTTAATTCCCATTGAAAACATCCGTTACGGCTGCGTCGCTGGGACATTAAGGTTTTTACGTGGCTTAATCCTACTAAAACAACAACCAGGTAGAAACTATTTTCTTACACATTTTCTTGCTGTCATCAACAGCATCTAAGGCTAAGATAACGGAAACGTAAACAAAGTGGAAGGACAATATTTTTATGTTAAGCGTTTCTAACGGTTTTCTAGCCTATAAGTGGAAAACGCTGAATGTTTAGGCGTGTCGCCTTCCTATTTGGCCTGACCTGCTTGTCTGCATAGCTTTATTGGTCATTTAATATCACTGTCTTAATGCATTAAGCGTTTTCTTCATAACTAAACGTGTTATTAATTGTGTTTATAGTGGGCTGCTTATAAGGTGTGTAGTGAATTTGCTCCTCCAATATCACTAGTACACGTTTGCCGCCAGTAGGCTATAGCATTCTCTTGGACATGCTGCAGTATCGGACCCCTCATGAGTGAGAATGGGTTGAGTCAAGTCAAGTCAAGTATTATCATGTTTCAGAGACATGGCTCTCAAATTGTGGGAGAAACAACAATTTTACAAAAGAAAACTTGTAAATTCACATTTCTTCGACTTTAATCTGTCCTTTTTTTTAAATTTTGGTTTATAAAGATGCAAAACGTAATAAACAAAAATCTGAAAAGAAGTCCATATTTATTTTGTGCACATGAAATTTGTGTATTGAGTTTTAATTTGAATTTTGGTATCCACCATAGCATTTAAAAATACAAAGAATGTTTTTCTTGACATGGTTAAAAAACGAAAAAAGAATGGACGCAAAAGTACACAAACCAATTAAGTTTTGTAGCATTTTTCTTACCTCACTGGCAATTGTTTCTTAGAACTAGAAAAAACTATTTGCCAACCTTAATTCAATATTTATTTTTGAAAACACCCTTATTATCTCAAGTTCACCTTTAAAGTATTTACTTCGTTCTAGAGAGTTTAGAAGAGAAAGAGATACAGAAGAGTGTAGAAAAGACTTTTTTTGATATGTAAAGATGATGGGACTACCTTAGCAACAGAAGCGACAGCCTCACAGCAGCCAGACGCCCACAGGGGTTTTAGGGAGGACAGCACTTGCCCTGAGTGAAATGTGAACCAGCAAACATCTCATTCATGATTCAGGCTTCCTGCTCTGTGAACCACAGCTTCGGAGATGTCAAAAAACTCTGATTGTGTCCCCAAGCTCCTCTAGCTGTCTCTGCCAGGTGATAGACAGAGCTTTTGCCAAACACACAAAAAATGTATTTTTAATGGCTTTGCTAGTGTCATAAAGCCATGGAAAGGTCCAAATCATAAGATAAATTGGCTAGTCCAGAAGCATCTAATATGTGGTTGCAAAGCAGAAATAAGAACATCAAACAGACAGATCAATCAAAGGATCTGGGCTCAGACTCAGAGAGGAAAAGGCTTCTCCCTCAGGCGAGCTGTTTGATGGAGGGAGCAGTTTAAGGAAAAATAGGCAGAGCGGCACCATTGATGGAGGTAAGGATGCTGGACGGTTGATGGAGGTTTCGTGTCATCAAAGAGTACACAAAACTATCTACGTTCCATTCACTGAAATTCACGTGAATCTAATAAGAGCAAAATCCAAAGGAATTGGAAAGGACAAGGGGTGTATGAATATAAAAAATAAAGCTGTTTTTGTTTATTATAATTGTTATTACCATTTGGGGGTAGAATGGTGTAATTATGACTAAACTATTACCTCTGTGAGTCGTCTTCTCGCTCGGCACAACTTAATTTTGATGTTGACAATAAACTTTGACTGCAATTTGCGTGTCTTTTTCCAACTTTTTCCTAACTTTAAGGCAAGGCAACGACTGAAGAGCTCCATTATCAGCCCCACAGTGGAAAACGAAACCATATGCGTACCTGCTGGCTCGGAATGGATTGGAACGGAATGGAACGGTAAAGCAAAGACAACGGTTTGACACCACGGTGGAAAAGCGGCTAACGAGAAGTATGAAAGATACACATGTGACGCCAGAGTTGCACTTGTCTTAGATTTCAAAGGTAAAATGCATATAACAAAACCTTTTTGCCAAATGAATTACAGAAATGTATGCACTTAATTAATTTCTTATATATTTTTAAATAATAGTATTTTTCATGGTAATATGTGGATGTGGATTATGGTAATGCCATATGGAACAACTATTTTTTTTAAATAAGCACTTTATAATTAGGTTGATGTTCTCTAGGCTTGTAATCAAATTTGGGGTAAAATTGTTGGGGTAATATTGCTTGTCAAATCAAAACAAAGTTTCCCATTTGTATTAACAAAAGTTTTATAGTTAATCATATCTTTAAAAATAAATTACATTAATTATACACTGATTTCCCTTAATAAAAAGTAAATAAGAATAAGATGGTGTAAAAGATGTGAGTGTGGATTAGTAATCTGGCCCCCTGGTATTAAGGAGAAAAAATGTTGGCCCTTGTCACTATCGAAGTTGACCGTCCCTGATCTAGGTGGTTATAGACTAGTTAAATAAAACCTTTTTACGCATGTGCTTAAAGGCCTTAAAGAGCTTGAACCCTGTTAACTGCTGCTTGCAGCTATATTTTTTAAATGTAATTGAATATGGAGGTATCAACCATTAAAGAAAATTTTAAAAAATCTCTGCAGTGCAGTAGCCATTTCTCAGGCTTTAGCAGCTTAAATTAGTCTTAAGCAATCAAGAGTTTAAAAAGCAAAGGTCCTAGTGATGACATCCAGTTAAGCTGAATTAAATGGCAATGTGAAACAGCAGTAACATCATTACAACGGCTCTCTCAGCAGGTCAGTGGTTAAGGCTGACTTAAAGAGATCCAACACATTCCTAGAAGCCTCATTACGGAGGATAAATATGTGAAAGCAATTCACATGATCTGCAAGCCGTACTTCATTGGAAGTCTACAACGGATACATGTACCAATGATTTTAATATATCAAAGATCATTGTTTCACCTGTTTATTGGATTTTTTTTTCCAATCTGTGTATTTTTGAAGTCCGACTTCTCTATACAGTTTTTAATTGGGTGAGCTCTAAGATGGTGGGTCTTTGTAAAAAAAAATGATATAAAAACGATAATGCCAATAAATGATATACAGAACATAAGGTTTGAAATTTAAAAACAAAGACACTGTCTTTTCTGTTGCGTATTGGCATTTACATATTGTACAAATACAGTTCTGAACTTTAATTATTTAGCTAATTTACTGTTTCATCAGTAGTGTGAGAAGAAGCTTTTAGGACACAAAAATAAGAAACATAGTACAAAAGCACTGGCTACCACTGTCAAGTAATAATAATCTTTTTTATTTTACACTTTTTGTAAAGGGGCCCCCAAAGAGTGACTGACGTGCCTGGATTAGCATAAACTGAGAGCCAGCTCACATACACAGTGAAAGGTCAGCGTCTTTGATACCCAAACTGATCAAATTGCTCTGAGCAAATCATTTGCTCCATAAAATTACATAGTTTGATTGCTAAGAATATAATACCTACAATACCTTTTGTGTCACCAGTCGCTCGACTCAGTTAATGCTATTATAATATCTGACTGAGTATGATTAAATTGAACTATGTTCTTGAACTTTTCACTGGACAGATGAGGTGACAGCAGTTCTGGCAGGTTTATTTCCAGGTCAGCTGATCAGCGGGACTGATGAGTAACAGAAGGAAGGTTACTGAGGTCTCTGTCCTGTTTTGTCACCGCGGTACCCTCCAGCAAGTCACTTCATCTCGCATCATATCAAGAGGATTGCGGTTTGTCTACTTCGGAAAAAATTGAAATTTCAATTTTAGATATGTTCAAGGAGCTGAAGGCTGATAAAGCCTGGGATTTATAAACATTTTCAAAGCTACTGACTTTCACTTTGCTAGGCTCAAGCTCTTTAAAAATGCAGGGACATATTCAGTATGAATTTGAATACATAACTTGCAGAATTGTCATGTTTATTTCTAAATGTTATGCCGATTATATTTACATTTTTGGCAGACACTTACTTACCAAAGTGACGTACAAGAAAGTGGATATACTGTGTACATTTCAATTACAAGAATAGGTACAAAAAGAAAGTCCCATTTACAGACATTTTAAAGGGCAGTGGCCCAAACTAAAATGACAACACGCACACACACACACTTGGGTTTTCGTGATTTATGGGGACTTTCGATAGACATAATGGTTTTTATACAGTACAAACTGTATATTCTAATCCCCCTACACTAACCTTACCCCTAAACCTATCCATCATAGTAAACTTTTTGCATTTTAAATTGAAAAAAAAAACACCTTTTAGTGTGTTTTTTTTAAGCCATTTGGTTTACAAGGATACAGGAAGTGTCCTCATAAACCATGTTTATGTTTTAATACCCAGGTCATTATACATATTTGTGTCCTCATAAACCATATATACAAGAACACATGCACACACACACAAATAAATGTCTATGATAGGGTTAACAAGTTAGAAACTATTTAGCAAGAAATACTAATATGCGATTACTTTTAAAACACTGAATTTGTGCATTATTATCATTTTAATTCGCTTTTCCAACAGCATCCAGTCTTTTTCACACTTTGTGGCTATCAAGATAGTCAGTGCACGTCTTCTTTTGTCTGTCAATGAGAACCAGCAATCAACTTTGAGTGTGATTCTTGGTTTCCTGTGATTGTGATTACTGTCTAAGGACAATTACACTGCCTCTGTGCATTAAAACTTATAGGACAACACACTTTTTCGTGATATGGCCCTTCAAATGCTCCTCGGTAAGAAAATTACACAGTTTCCGTATATAGGATCCAAAGAACCCCTGTCAATGAGGGGAAAGTAGCTGCCACTCAACAAAACTTCCCAGTACAACTAAGTAAAATAGTTGAATTTACAAAGTGTCTGTACTCCCAAGACTGGTACTGTGGTAATGTCAGTTCTGCTTCTGTTTAAGCATCATGGTGGCACAAGGTGGCACAAGGTGGCACATGTTGCACATGTGTGCCTGTTAATGGGCTATATGCACGGTTACTTCCTGGTTGTCGTTAAGCCAGCTCGGGCATTTCCGGCGAACTGTTAGCTGTTTATTCTGTACTCGCTGTACATCGACACAAAACCATCAGTGGTTGACTTTTTAATGCAGTTATCACATTTACCTAATTTGCCAATAAACCAGTTTTATTGATTGCTATAAAAATGAAGATATTCGGACCGTTTAAAAATGTTTAAAAATTCACACGAAAGTGTAAAAACTGATGGTCGAATTAAATTTAGACTGAGGTACGTCTTTATTTATTTATTTTTTATGCTGTCTTACGTTTGAATAACTAAATTAATGCTATGCCTGACTATATTCTGATTATAAACTAAGTGTTACACTACTGATGCTCAACACACATAAGCAAATGACATCTTACTGGAAGTTTTCGAGCTGGCTTATATTATTGCAGAAGTTCTAAAGGACGCTCCGTGCATATAGTCCAATGAGTGCTGTGTATGTCAGTGTGTGTGTGTGCATCTAGCAGTGATTTCCTGTTGTGGGCGGTTCAGGATTAAAAGTGGATTAATGTAGTTTAGTATCTTTAATCTGCCACAAACCCTCCTGTGTTTGTCCACAAAGCTACAAGACACTAAATTCATGACCACGACTATTGTATGCATATGAAACTCAACTATGACAAACCAAACAGCTACAAACTATATTATTTCAGCACAATTTAGGGGAGAAATATAAAGTGGTAATGACGGTTTTCGGGTAAAATAAGGGTCAGAGTTTGTTCATGAATTTCGAGCTTTTTCTTATATGCTGTACAAGCCTGGTCATTTTTAAATGTTGAAATACAACAGTGTTGAGCACTGAATACCAAATCAACACAGTGCTGCCAAATCACAGCAGAAACAGCCACACCAGGAAAAAAATAAAATTAATTCTATAGCTCAAGGCATCTTACAGACTCTGGAGGAACTTCATCAAGGGATTGAAGAGATTTTCATATTGTCTACAGTGAACTAATGAACCAGAAGGCTACTGGATAGAAAGCCGGTCCTATACTTACATTTACATTTAGCAGATGCTTTTATCCCAAACGGCTTACAAATGAGGAACTTCACAAGCAATTTATCATAAAAGAGCTAACAACAGGCCTACTTGCAATACCACAACTGCAAGTATTAAGAGTTATGGCATGGAAGACATAAAAATACAAAAAAAAAAAAAAAAAAATATTTTGTTTTATTATGAAGTGCCATTGATTATGGTTGAGGAACAGAAAGTGATGGATCAGGACTATTTCTTAAGAACTAGTTTGTCTTTGGCATTTAAGTCTTTATTCAAGTTATACTGTATTTTGAATTTGTTAAAATAAAGAATTCCAATGTAACCCAAGCAAGGCTTTAATCTTCCTTTTGATTTTCTCTGTGGATAATCCTCAGGGTAGAGGGGTTTCAGATAGTGATACTGAAGGGGCTTTTGCTTCAGATTCAGCCTGCATAATTAAACAGAGCCGGACAGAGGAGAGCTGCGTGCAAATCCAGAGTGTACAGCACCACAAAGCGCAGAAAGGAAAAGCCAATGGAATTTCTTATTGTCTTGAAAAAGCAGTTACATGCAACTTTTATTTTCCTCCATCAATTCTTCCTTCATCTCTGCTTCTCTTCCATCTCAAAGTCCTAATTTCATCAGCACCAAGATCAAGTGCACACAAAGGCTCAATTCACAGTAAACACCTCATAAAAATGCCTAGCAGGAAGCTGACTACTGACAGCCAATGCTCAAACAACAGACAATTAATCTTTCTCCTCCCTTTAATCTCATTCACTTTCAAATGGCCAATTCTTTATTTATTGTTTCAAACATATCATTACTCACATTCCTTAACTCCTTTTGTCAACTCATCTCATCCTGCTCTTTTTGGAAAGTACGTGACATCTGCCATTAGATTCTCCCAAAAGGAATATGTACAAAAATAAGTGCATGCATGACCTTTGATATCAACAACAAAAGATTACTACCTGTGACTGCATCTATACAAACCAGCATGTTATCATTGGGTCACGAGTCACTAGTTGAGTTGACTTACATTAAGCCACACTAAAGCCAAAACTATATGATTGCCATTCCAATACGCATAACAAAATATAGCACAATTTTCAAGCAGACCATTTTATAAAACGATGCTGAACCGAAGGGGGGAGGGGTGGGGGTGTTTTCTACCTCGCACTGGATTTCGCCCCATGCTTGGGACGGCACTGACAGTCTCACTGCTGGTTCAGCCAGAAGCTCAGATCGCTCAACAAAACAGCAATTCTGCGCCACAGAGTCACACTCTCCAGGAAAGTCAACCTACGAATGCTCGGCTTATTGGCTTACTTATGGCCGTCTCTGCATATTAAACTTCTCCTTAAAGGAACAGGTCATGCCACATCTTACCCTGACTGCTTAATCTCCACAGTGCCACATTCATTTTCAAGCAATGAATTCAGCACGTCTAATGCTACCGAAACTGAACACGTGGAGCCAGGCTGCTGTGCTGCGGTTGTGGAGGTGGGAGGAGAGAGAAATAATTAGCCTGTCAGCAGTCAAGAGCTAAACTAAGTCAGGGTGTAGCTCTCCAAGCCTTGAAGTTCATAAACTGCTATCTGAGTTGTACAGCGAGGGTGAAAATGTCACAGTGTGTGAATGTATGTGTATTAGAGCAGAACGTGATAGAAAGAGAAACTAACTGAGAGAGGACATCAATAAAGCATGTAAAAGTCTACTTTGACTGTACTAATGCAAATATTCCCACCTGTTGATCTGCTGCTCTCTTTATCTCTAGGTACAATTTACCTTTGACCTGAAAGCAGCTCTCCACCGACATCCATAAAGTGTTCTCGTTTCAAATGAACACAAACCAGGGGCATTCATCACTTCTTAATCATACCCTCTTTTTTCCATTTCATTTTCACGACATGCCTGCCAGAGTCAGAGAAAAACCCTTGCAGGAAGCCTGAAGCTAAACCAGCTCAACCAGAAACGCCGTCTCAGATAGAGAGATCTGGATTTGTTTACAGTCTGAGTGGAATAAGACCCAGAGAGAAACATTTCTGAATAAATTAATCACTTAAACCGTATAAAGCTTATTTAAAATGTAAATAAGATATATAATAGATGTATATAATAGACAAAACAACACATGATCACCCACTTTGGAAGTACTTGCTTCAGTTGGATTAGCAATGCTAAAGTTTTCAGCATTATTCTTGTTTAGCATAGCATTTTTTTATTGCCTATTGATACTCTTTATTTTCTTTTCCTTTTCTTTGGTTTCCTGTTGTCAGCTGACAAGACAAATATTCTAGAAGCACAATGATTTTAGCAACCAAACAACCTAAAGCTATTTCCCACAGCACACTAATACATTTTCTGATGTAGCATTTTAAGACAATACATTTGACTCTGGCAAAGATTGAAGGAATAAAAAAAATACATAATATATTGCTTACTCCACAAGCTAAGATCACTTAATTCTTATAACTTTTTATTTTGTGCTTATAATAATAATAATAATAACAATAATATTACAGCTATTATAGTATTATTCATCCACCAAACTGCTTGCTTTGTGTAGGGTTGCAGGAGTGCTGGAGCCTATTATTATCTAAGATTTTTCTCAATTCTTATGACAAAAATTTTGTACACATAGCTACTATTGACAAAAGCTGGTATAGAGGTTGCCACATGAAAGAAGTCTGTCATGACTTCTTCATTCTTCAGTCTTAAGTTACTCGCTGTCAATGTTCATAGAAGATTTGAAGCTTCATGACTGAGCCAGCGGTGAGACCACAGCACAGACCCTGCATGTACTATAGCCTTTGAAATGTGTCTTACTTAACATGTCTTTGTTACATGTTTCTGTGCCTACTTCTATCTCACAAACCTGTGTCCTCTTATCCTTTGTGCTAATGCTGCGCTGCACCACCTTCAATCCTCCTCAAAGAGTTTGCAAAGTGCAAGACAAAGTGTCTTCTTCTGTGAAACATAATAGAAGATATTTTGAGAAATGTCTACATGTTTTGCAAGTCCAAAGAATCTAATAGGTTTGGAACAATGTGTGGTTGAGTAAATGATGAAAGAATTTTCATTTTAACTATCCCAAACTATCCCTTTAAAAAAAAAAAAAAAAGAACATAATATATTAAAAACTGAGACTATATTGCTAAAATTGAAAGGAGTGTAGTGTCCTAAAAGATTACATATAATAGTTTAAATTGAACAATTCATAACTGTTTTATCCCAGAATGTATTTATTTGCATGCCTGTATTGTTTGCTTTTCCACAGAAGCTAAAACACTTCAGTATGACCTTCTGAAAGGGTCAGCAGAGTAGTTCACAGAGGGAGTGTGAAATCGCAAACAGTACCGATAAAAAGTGTTTATTTTGACCTCTTGTTGTCTAATACAGAGAGGTTCTACAGTGTTGCTAGGTAACATGTTAGGTGACCATTTTAACAATGCCAAAACACTGTAGAGGTGTAAACTTGAGACATGCTGCTGGTACTCAGCCCGAATGCTCCTAAAAAGTTACATTGATGAAAAATTCAACGTCAAAATGAGGATTAACCACTGGTGGACTAAACAGAATACATGTAAATTCAGGAGTGTGAGGATCTGTGCTTTTCCATCCAAACAATAAAGCTATTTATTTAAAAGCCACTGATGACCTTTCTGGTATCCGCCAAGTTGGCCAGCCAATGATAATTACAGCATATGCCAGAGATAACCTTACATTACCTTTAACAGAGACAGGAGGATGAAACAGATCATGCATAAAGAAAATAATGGAAGGAATTGCAATATGGTAGCCAAAGGAAAGTAAAATGATTGAAAGAACTTTAATTGATTAAATGATTAAAAGAACCAACCACCTGGCTATGTTGCTCTTGAATGTGTATGCACATGTTTTGGATGTAACTTATTTTAGATTTTACTGGTGATTTGAAACAAAAATGTATGACCCAAGTCCCACTCCAAACCTAACAAACAAACTAAAACATACTAACACACTAACTAAATTGTAATATATTAATTACATTTTTATTATCATGTATTATAATTGTAATTTAAAATTATAAATTAAAAACTAAAAAAGCAGTATGTTTTTATGCCAAATGGGGACAAAAATGCATAATCAGTTTTCAGATTTTATTGGTAATTTGAAACAAAAATGTATGACCCACCCCTAGCCTAAGTAAATTAACATTTTTCAACATTTTTAAAAATATCTAGTTCAGTCATGAGGGCGCAGGCTGATAGGTCCTTTACATGCAATCTGCAAGCAATCACATCATTAACACATGGCACAATGAGAAAGCTGATTGGCCTCTGCTGAACCAGCCATTGAGATCGCTTGCTCAACATTGAAATAGTCTGGTTCAGTGTTTGCTGTAAGCTAGTCCAGCAATGTGGGCTCTCAGTGAGTTCCTCTGAAACCCTCCAGCTGCCTAGATCTGCTGTGGGATTTATGTCTGTCTATTTATGCAGCAGCAGGTTGTCTTACATGCTCACAGTAGTGTTTTTGTATCTATTAGCAATAGCAAGTCCATACTTGCTCTACAGCAGCAGCGTAGCAGGTCTAGTCCGCACAAGTCTTCATTAGACAAGACCCGAGAGATCAGTATGCTCCAGTTATTTAATAAAATTAAGCGTTCTTACATCACTGCATTCATACTGATGAGAGGGAACAGCAGCAGAATGAGTAAATGTTTTGGAAACATTCACATTTTCTTGCTTCCACTCTGTGCTAATGTGCTAACATCACTCACAGCCAGGGACTAAGGTGACACTGACACTAGAAAACAACAACACACAAACATAGTACTTTTTAGATTTGGCCTTTAATATTATCATAATTCCAGCTCATTATGCACATTATTTGCATACATGAGCAATTTAGATCAGACACAAACAGATGATAACATTTGGCAGATATGCCCTAGTCTTTAACGCTATGCAAATGTGACTCATGATTTGTAGTACTCAAATTGAATAATTTTTAAGGATGTATATACACTGATTATGATGTGAAAGGAGCTTTTAAAAATGAGCTTCGTAAAAAAATTCAAACATATTTGGAATGATTTTCATCTCTCTCTGTCCCCAGACACGCTCTGACTGACTCTATGTATTGCTCACTTAGTCTCAGATATTAATGTTGCGGCTAAGGTCCCGTTTACACTAGTGCATTTTCGTTTTAAAATGCATAACTTTTGTCGTTTACACTACGGCGGCGTTTTCGAACCTCAAAAACGGAGGCTTTCAAAAACGCTGCAGAGCCCGTTTTAGTTTGAAAACGCTGCAGTTGTGTTTCAGTATAAACGGACCAAAATGGAGACGATGGCGTGGCTGCCCACGTTCACTTTGCGTATCCTTGACGACCGTGTAAACAATAACATGGAGACTGAACTGCAATCTTTGCTAGCTTTGTTGTCATTTTTAGCAGCCACTGTGCAGTTAAACTCTGCATTTTTTTAATACTGCAGCATACTTATATGCGCAGGAGGCAACTGTTTACACTTGTACGCGCATGCCCAGTGTGCATGAACAGTCATGTGACACCCGCTTTCGGCCGTGTAGTGTAGACGGAGATCATTTCTGAAACGCTGTGGAAAGTCAGTGGAGACGAGGATCGTTTTCATTTTAAAACGCAGTTTTAAAACAAAAAAGCACCAATGTAAATGGTGCCTAATTAGGAATGCACCGAAATGAAAATTCTGAATGCATTTGACTGAAAATCTAAACTGAAAATGACTTTTTAATAATTATTATTAATTAAAATTTAATTTTTAATTAAATTCAATACTTTTAATGATTCTGAATTTTAAAAAAAATACAAGCCTTACAAATACTACTACTACTAATATCTTAAAAATACAAATACTTTTCTTTTGGATTGCTCCTGTCTGCCTGTCTGCCTCGCTGCTCAGAGTGGTTTGCGTCCGTAACTCCGTATAACTTTGTTTTGAATCTCTTACTTTCATTCATTGTTGCTTTTATTATTACCTTATATCTAATATTGCCTACCACATTAATCTGACGTCGATAGCTTTTAATCTTTTAATCTAAATCGCTATTACAACGCGTTTGCATCTCGCTAGCTTGTTAACTTGTCATCAGTCTCTCGCGCGCTCCTTTTTTCCTTTTTCTACGCGTTGATCAAACAGCTGTGGTAAGTCGGATCAGCCTACAAACACGGTGAGTCATGTCATCCTCTCCCTCTATTGCAAGTTGTTCTGCTTGTCACATGCTCAGTATAGCTTTCTCTGTCAGCGACAAGGGATTTACATGTCATAAATGTAGGGAAATAGTCAGGCTGACAGAGAAAATCTCTTAATCGAGGATAGTAAGAATGCAAAGGCTTCAGATACTGTTTTGGATGTGACTAGCTTAGTGAACTCTGTACGTTGTTCGGTTCCGGCTGTAGAGCCCGTGCAGCAGGGCACTTGGGTAACGGTGAGGTGGCCTAGCTGCGGAAAACACCACTCTTCCGTTCCAATAAGGACACCAAAAAGGTTCTCGCCACTCAGTGACGCACCCACTGAGAATCCTGTTGAAAGTGCCCTAGTTATTGGCGATTCTATTACATGGAACGTGAAAATAGAGACACCAGCCACCATAGTCACGTTTGCCGGGAGCCAGAGCACCTGACATCAAATCAAATTTAAAAGTGCTGGCTAATGCTAATCGTAAATACTCTAAAATTATTATTCATGTCGGCACTAATGATGTTCGACTTCGCCAGTCAGAGATCACTAAAATTAACATTAAAGAGGTGTGTGAACTCGCAAGTACAATGTCAGTAAAAGTAATCTGCTCTGGCCCTCTTCCTGTTCATCGGAGTGATGAGATAGTTAGCAGATTATCATCACTCAATGGCTGGCTGTCTAAGTGGTGTCCGCAGAATAATATAGGTTTCATAGACAATTGGAAAAGTTTTTGGGGCAGACCTGACCTGTTGAAAAGAGATGGTATTCATCCCTCCTGGGATGGTGCTGCTCTTCTCTCTAGTAATATGGCACATAGTCTTAGAGCTGAAACATGACAAACTGGGGCCCAGATCAGGAAGCAGACAGACCGGCTAAACCGACCGTCTGCTAGCTGCCTCACGTTACAGAAGTCAGATAATTCCCAACACATAGAAACTCTTACACCTAGATATTATCACATAGAGACTGTGTCTGTACCCCAAATTAGTAAAAACAAAAAACTTCCAAACCCATTTAATGGTAAAAATTTAATTGATGTTCAACAAATAAAAAATAGAGATAATAATGATAAACAAATGATAAAGCTTGGGTTGTTAAATATTCGATCCCTTTCTTCAGAAGCACTTATTGTAAATGATATTATCACAAACACTAATCTAGATGTCCTGTGTTTGACAGAAACTTGGCTAAAACCGTACGATAACATTACTTTAAATGAATCTAGCCCTCAAGGTTACGATTATCGGCACAATCCTCGTCAGAAAGGCAAAGGGGGAGGTGTTGCTGTAATTTATAGTAATATTACTCAAAAGTCTTTCAAATATAATTCCTTCGAAGTGATGGTACTTTATGTAACATTATGTAAGTTGACATTTGTGCTGGCTACTGTATACAGGCCACCAGGACACCATACAGACTTTATCAAAGAATTTGCTGATTTTCTATCGGAGTTAGTACTAGCTGCAGATAAAGTCCTTGTTGTTGGTGATTTTAATGTCCATGTAGATAATAAAAAAGATGCATTGGGATTGGCATTTACAGACATTCTAAACTCTATTGGAGTTAGACAACACGTGTCAGGACCCACTCATTGTCGTAATCATACTTTAGATCTAATATTGTCACATGGAATCGATATTGATGCCGTTGAAATTCTGCAGCAGAGTGATGACATCTCAGATCATTATCTAATCTTGTGTATACTACATTTAGTCAAGGCTGCTAAACTGCCTCCCTGCCATAAATATGGTAGAACCATCACTTCTGCCACTAAAGATTGCTTTATAAATAATATTCCTGATCAGTTTCATCACCTTAGCATACCAGACAGCTTAGAAGACCTCAATGTTACAACAGAAACTATTGCCTCTGTCTTTTCCAGCACATTAGACTCAGTTGCTCTTTTGCGCTTAAATAAGATTAATGAAATTAACCCAACGCCGTGGTACAACGAGCACACTCTGGCCCTAAAGGTAGCAGCCAGAAAAATGGAGCGCAGCTGGAAGAAAACAAAACTAGAAGATTTTCGCATTTCATGGAGAAGAGAGAATGACTGAGTACAGAAAGGCCTTAAAAACTGCTAGATCTGCTTATTTTTCAAAACTTTTAGAAGAAAATAAGCACAACCCTAGGTATTTATTTGATACAGTGGCTAAATTAACAAGAAATAAAGCTTCAACTTCTGATGTTTCCAAACAGCTTGGGAGATATCATAAGGAAGCATGGCGTTAGTTTTCACTGTTACGCTGATGATACTCAGCTCTATATTTCTTCGCGCCCTGACGAAACTTACTAATTCACAAAATTAACAGAATGCATAGCTGATATTAAAAATTGGATGACCAGTAATTTCCTACTACTAAATTCAGAAAAAACATAGATTCTAATTTTTGGACCAAAACCTTCTTCATGTAATAACCTAGAATACTGTCTAACACTTGATGGCTGCTTTATTAAGTCTTCGTCATCAGTTAGGATGGGTGTGCTCTTTAATACCAATCTTTCATTTGAAGGCCATGTTTCTAGCATCTGTAAAAACGCCTATCTTCCATTTTAAAAATATATCTAAACTACGACATATGCTCTCAATGAAAAATGCAGAACAGTTAGTTCATGCGTTCATGATCTCAAGGCTAGATTACTGTAACAATCTACTGGGTGGTTGCCCTGCTCGCTTGATAAACAAACTACAGCTTGTACAAAATGCAGCAGCTAGAGTTCTTACTAGAACTAGGAAGTATGACCATATTAGCCCAGTTCTGTCAACACTGCATTGGCTTCCTGTTAAACATCGTATAGATTTTAAAATCTTGCTAATTACTTACAAAGCACTAAATGGTTTAGCTCTCCAGTACCTGAGCGAGCTCTTAATGCATTATAGTCCTTCACGTCTATTGCAATCTCAGAATTCAGGCCAGCTGATAATACCTAGAATATCAAAATCAACTGCAGGCGGTAGATCCTTCTCCTATTTGGCACCTAAACTCTGGAACAATCTTTCTAGCATTGTTCGGGAAGTTTAAATCTAGACTAAAAACGCATCTCTTTAACCTAGCATACACATAACACATTATCAATTTATATTTTCAAATCCGTTAAAGGATTATTAGGCTGCATAAATTAGGTCAGCCGGAACCGGGAACACTTCCTATAACACCAGATGTACTCGTTACATCAGAAGAAGAATGGCATCTAATATTAGTCTTTCTGTTTATCCAGAGGTTTACTGTAGTCAACCAGATCCGGGCCGTATCCAGGTGAGATTGAGGACCTGCGCCTTGACACGACCACAACGCAGCCCTGAAATATCAGCAGAGATTGAGTCAACTAGATCATCCATTCTGAAGGCCTCATCGACACGACAGCCAGTGGCACAGTTCCTCAACAAACCGTCTGTACCGCCGTGATAAATACGACCCTCAACTGGAACTGGAATAAATACCTTGAATGTTACGATCCCATCGGACTTATGTTAGCTACCTGAATCGTAACAAAGCACTGTTCGCCAGAGGAGAACTGGCCCCCCGACTAAGCCTGTTTTTTTTCCTCCTTTTTAACACCTATTTGCCGCCTGTTTGCCACCTGATGTCACCTGTTGGAGTTTGGGGTTCCTTGCCACTGTCGCCTTTGGCTTGTTTAGTTGGGGACACTTGACATTTGATATTCAACAGTGCTTTGCATCTGCCTGCATTGACATCATTTTCTTTAAGAGCTGCTGTGCAGCCAAAATTATATACCAGTTATCACTGTAAAGCTGCTTTGACACAATGTGCATTGTAAAAAGCGCTATATAAAAAAAAGTGACTTGACTTGACTTAAAAGTAACAGAAATTATATTAATATATCGGACAGAAAATATATTAATATTAAATATCAATATATTATTCTTTATTTAGTTCTAGGCAGTAGAATCAGATTTAACATTTATTTTTTTGACCAATTATCCAAATAATGGTATAGTTCTAGAAAATCATTATTATCAGAACATGTGAGCAGAGTGTAGCAGGGAGCGAATCAGTGAACTAGAAGGTAGCGTCATTTTACCAGTGTTGCCCAGCACAGTACAGCTATTGCAAACAGAAACAAGTACTGGATTTCAAATTCACTTTTAAAAGCAGCTGCACTAAAAAAACTTGGGCAAACATTTGATTCATCCATTCATGTGAAACTAATCCTCCATTAACATTTTTTTGTGGCCTGATTTAATTGTTGTTCACTTTGCTTGCTCAAGCAGTGTGGACATTTACATGGGCTGTCCTATAGATTGGCAGAAAATACACATACAAAGAAATGTTATAAATGTATTATAAATGTTATATATATTTTAAATGTTAAATATATATATTTTAAATGTCATGTATATTTTAACATAAAACGCAATACTATCGCACTCTGGGAATCTACACTACAATATCACACTACAGTATATTTTATTTAGAGTTCACAAACTCATTTTTATTGTCATCAGTTTATATATGGAGACTTAAGTGTGTCCTCTTGTCTGCATGAGAGCCATTCTCTCTTATCTCTCTGTCTCACAAGGGAATTTCTGTACCACCGATAAATTCAATTCACAGTCTGACAGGGGAACAATGACACAGCCATTCCCAGGTCTGTTATACAGACAGTACCTTTTGTGGTTTTGAATTTATGAAATGGCACAGTTAGAAATCTCACACAAACACATGCAGGAAATAAGAAAAGAACAGCACAAGGAAGAATAAGTTGCCCTTTGAAGTACAAATAATGCTATATATATATACATGTGTGTGTGTGTTTGCTATTTACAAAAAGAATAAAATGATCAAAAATGTAATACATCTACTAGTAGTACATACATCCATACAGTTTATATATATATATATATATATATATATATATATATATATATATATACACAATGAACAAAATTATAAACGCAACACTTTTGTCTCTGCCCCCATTGCTGAATTTAAAGATCTAAGATTTTTTCTATGTACACAAAAGACCTATGTCTCTCAAATATTGTTCACAAATCTGTCTAAATCTCTGTTAGTGAGCACCTTTCCTTTGCCGAGATAATCCATCCACCTCACAGGTGTGGCATATCAAGATGCTGATTAGACAGCATGATTGTTGCACAGGTGTGCCTTAGGCTGGCCACAATAAAAGGCCACTCTAAAATGTGCAGTTTTATCACTCAGCACAATGCCACAGATGTTGCAAGTTTTGAGGGAGCGTGCAATTGGCATGCTGACTGCAGGAATGTCCAGCAGACCTGTTGCCCGCGAATTGAATGTTCATTTCTCTACCATAAGCCGTCTCCAAAGGCCTTTCAGAGAATTTGGCAGTACATCCAACCGGCCTTACAACTGCAGACCACGTGTAACCACACCAGCCCAGGACCTCTACATCCAGCATATTTACCTCCAAGATCATCTGAGACCAGCCACCCGGACAGCTGCTGCAACAATCGGTTTGCATAACCAAAGAATTTCTGCACAAACTGTCAGAAACCGTCTCAGGGAAGCTCATCTGCATGCTTGTCGTCCTCATCGGGGTCTCGACCTGACTGCAGTTCGTCATCATAACCGACTTGAGTGGGCAAACTTTGGAGAGGTGTTCTCTTTACAGATGAGTCCTGGTTTTCACTGTACAAGGCAGATGACAGACAGCGTGCATGGCGTGTTTTTTTTTTATTTTTTTTATTTTTAACAGCGGATTTGGGTGATATTAGAGTTGATCCACACATCTCTAGCGCACAAGCCCTATAGAGTCCACTTTAAAGTTCAGGTACAAGACTTTTTCTTTGTTCACTTTGCACACTGAACATGTGAAGCTCTTAATTTTGAACTCTCAAAATACACCAGGTTAATGAATTTATCTTTAAAATGTACAAAATTTTCTTCCGGGGGAGCATGCCCCCAGACCCCCCTATAGGGACAGAGGTACAACCACCACAGAAAACACACAATCCTGTGGGAAACACTGTATAGATTAGTGTTCTCAAAATACTAATCTTATTCTCTTAATATTAAAATACATAAAATACGTGCTTGTAAAAGTGTCTTTTTTCTGCTGTGATCAGGATTTTACTACCTCTGCCTCATTTTGAGCTAGGAAAAACCATATATATATATATATATATATATATATATATATATATATATATATATATATATGTTTTATAAATTGCATAATTAATAAAACATTTATTAAATAAATATTTAAAAATTTTCTTTTTTCTTTTTTTTTTTTTTGGTAATTTGGATAGTTCAACAAATTGTTTTTTCTCCGTCTAAAATTCAAGTACAAAAAAAATAAATAAAAAATATATGACTTGTGCATAAATACTGAATATTTCATTAAATAATATATGTATATCTATGGGGAAATGTCTACCGCAGACCATTTAAACATGTTATGTTAAACCAATGAGCTCCATTTAACTCTGATTCTCAGACCTCAACATCCCTGAACAGTTTAGATATGGTGTCCAGTGAAGTGCAACAGAACATGGTTTAGTTCAGTCCATGAAGCTTGGGCACAAAAGAAACTAAAGATGATAAAAGGGTTGAAACAGTTATCTAAACACGTTAACACATGCGATTAATTCAAAGAACGATTTTAAAATAATTTAAAGCATTTAAAGCAAAAAAATTACAGAAGCATGTGAAATTGCGTCATAACGTAATTTACGTCACGCAGTTAGATTTAATTGTTGATCTTAAAAGTCCATGCTGATTATATCAGAGATGGCAGAGAGAATTATTCATTCCAGTGTTTGTTTCGCTTTAAAACACAAACTCTCGGAACGTCGAAACATCCCACCGCTGTAAGGCCAGATGATATGAAAACTATGTTTCTCAGCTGGATAAAGCAAACCAGCTTCTTGCTATGAAAGTTTTGATGGATGAGGATTGCAATCATAGTAAAGATGATTGCGGTGACGTACAGGAGTCATACATTAAGCATTAAGCAGTCTGTTACATTGATGCGCAAACAAAACATGTATGAGTGTATTGTATTTATGCACAGACACATTTCAGTACACTTTCACACACATTTTCATACACATTCAGGATAATGTTTGGATTTGTCCTGTGTATGTTGCTGTTAGGGATGGAACGGTTCATTGTAAAAAAATCTAACCGTTCAGTTCTCCACCCAAAGTTCGGCACGCGCTTGCACTGCGGTTCATCCCAAATCTGATGATGTATCTATAATATGGTTTGTTGAAAACAACATGTAAAACAGACAGACGGATTCAGCTAATGTATGTTTCAGTCGATGGATATGCATTCTGGTTTCCCAATTCGTTACAACAGCTATGATCAAAAGAACATGGACAAAACAGTCATTGTAAACAAATGTTCAAGGACGTGCCGAATGCTCTATGCCCAGTCATTTACGCCGTCATCAGTTGAGACCTGAACATCTCACGTTGCTATCTTTGTTTAAACTAAACTCATTTAATCCTTGCCAATTTAAACATTCATCCGAAAGAGAACTTGCACGCTGTGAGGAGATTTGTATGTGCGTGTACATGGAGAACCGTGTCACAGCGCGAAAATATTCTTGCACAAATTCTCTTTTTAAGGCTTGCACCTAAACGGGCAAATGCACACAAAAATTATGTCAACATGCCCATCTTAGCGAGTATCCTAACAAACATAGTAGGTTATGTCTTAGGAGAAAAACGAGACAGACAACGCATGTGTATCAGTATCAGTATACTGGATCTCTGAATTATGTCTTAAAGGGACAGCAGTCTAATATTCCTGCTCTCTGCTTTTAATGTTAATCAAACGACAAAAGACAAAGAAATCACTCTTGACTGAATAGCTTTTGTAACTTAATGTTTAATCTTTATTTAATTATTCAAAGAAGTTTATATACAGTTATTTTATATTTGATTACTTTATTCAATTTCTGTACCTGAAAACTATTGTTAGATAGTTGAAAAACCTGTAAAGCATAGTTGATTTTTTTTTATGGGTGCTTTGGTGTACATAAATGTATGAATTATATTAAATCATATAATTTGGTTATTTGGTGTCCTTTTTGGAAAAACATCAAAATTTACCTTGAAAAAAGCTGAAAAATACAGTTTTGTTCAATCTGATGGTTTACTTTGCTGGATATAGGCAATGATGGCAAAATGGACTTGTTAAACAAGATAAATGATGTATGCTTAATTTCACAATAAGTGTGCAATTAATCGTGATTTTAAAAAAAAGAATCTATTGACAGCCCTAATATATATATATATATATATATATATATATATATTTATCAGTGCTTCCCACATGTTTGAAATATACTTGCGGTGGTAACCAGGTGAAAAATCCTACTATTACCCACGGCACAAAAATGGTCTACTACATGTATTTTTCTACATTTGTATTTTAAAAAACAGTATTTTTATTTATTGAAATTAATTTTAATTACATAGCATACTATTACATTTAATTACATACTAATATTATGTATTATTATGCATTGTAAATTATGCAAAATTACAGCATTTAAATGGCTCTCCTTTCCTATGTTCTCCTTGCTATGTCATATAGTGTCTCTCTCAGTGAATGGGACAGAGATTTTACTAGTAAAATTTATATAATGAATAATATATGTGTTAAATAATGTTCTTAGTCTTTTCTTCCTGTGGGGGAGACTACAATAATTTACTATGAATTAAATGGAAATCAAATTAAATACAATTTATTGTGTAACCAAAATACCAGTTAACGCTCTCTGCAGCGCACGTGGGAATGTCAGTGGGAGTAAACAGTTCTGACGCACACGTAACCGGCAGGTACGAAATGTGTAGGGCGAGGGGAGATTTCCCACTAGTTAACTGATCGCGGATGGTTTCATTATCTTGGATGCAAAAGTATATGACGATAAAAGTAATAAAAGCATAAATGTCTCTCCAAATATACTTGGGCAGCCGTTAATATACCTGGGCGGCCCGCCTAAGTAAAGCCTATGTGTGGGAAGCACTGTAAATATATATATATATATATATATATATATATATATATTATGATTATTTAGACTTACAATTACAATAATACTGTATTTAAAAAAAAAAAGTTTAAAATTGGCTTTTAATGCATTAATAAGTAAACTTAAAAAGTATACTCAATTGTACCTTTAAATATGCTACAGTTTTAGAATATTAATTAATGTATTTTAAAAATATACTTTCAGTGCATTGTTAATGACTGTTTTTGAGCATATAATTTAAAATATACCTAACCTTAAATATATTCAAAAACAATATTCAAATAAGTACACTTTAAGTTTCACTTTAAGTATATATATATATATATATATATATATATATATATATATATATATATATATATATACTACCAGTCAAAAGTTTGGAAACAGTAAGATTTTTAATGTTTTTAAAAGAAGTTTTGTCTGCTCAACAAGGCTGCATTTATTAAATTAAAACTACAGTAAAAACAGTAATATTGTGAAATATTATTACAATTTAAAATAACTGTTCTCTGTTTGAATATATTTTATAAAGTAATGTATTTCTGTGATGCAATCACAATCATTACTCCAGTCTTCAGTGTCACATGATCCTTCAGAAATCATTCTAATAAGCTGATCTTCTGCTCAAGAAATATTTATTGTGTACAATTGTGCAAAATATTTGTGTACAATATTTTCTTTTCAGGATTATTTGATGAATAGGAAGTTCAAAAGAACAGCATTTATTTGAAATATAATCTTTTGTAACATTATAAATGTCTTTACTGTCACTTTTGATCGATTTAATACATCCTTGCTGAATAAATGTATTAATTTCTTTAATTTCTTTTCAAAAAAATAAAAATAAAAATTCTTACTGACCCCAAACTTTTGAACAGTAGTGTATAATGTTAAAAAAGCTTTGTATTTCAGATAAATGCTGTACTTTTGAACTTTCTATTCATCAAGGAATCCTGAAAAAAAAAACTGTTTTCAACATTGGTAATAATCATAAATGTTTTTTGAGCATTAAAATCAGCATATTAGAATGATTTCTGAAGGATCATGTGACACTGAAGACTGGAGTAATGATGCTGAAAATTCAGCTTTGCATCACAGGAATAAATTACTTTATAAAATATAATCAAACAGAAAACAGTTATTTTAAATTGTAATAATATTGTAAAATATTATTACACAATATTACTGTTTTTACTGTATTTTTAATTTAATAAATGCAGCCTTGGTGAGCAGATGAAACTTCTTTTAAAAACATTAAAAATCTTACTGTTTCCGAACTTTTGACTGGTAGTGTGTATATATATATATATATATATATATATATATATATATACATATATATATATATATATATATATATATATATATATATATATACTTAAAGTGAAACTTAAAGTGTACTTATTTGAACATTGTTTTTGAATATATTTAAGGTTAGGTATATTTTAAATTATATGCTCAAAAATAGTCATTAACAATGCACTAAAAGTATATATTTAAAATACATTAATTAATATTCTAAAACTGTAGCATATTTAAAGGTACAATTGAGTATACTTTTTAAGTTTACTTATTCATGCCTGGAATTCGCTTCATTACTTTGTCATTTCTTTCAGAAAGTCGTAAAATGTTTGACTAATGCATTAAAAGCCAATTTTAAACTTTTTTTTTAAAAATACAGTATTATTGTAATTGTAAGTCTAAATAATCATAATATATATATATAATATTAATATAATATAACATAATAAATGTTTAATAAGTTCACACTGTCAGAGAAGAATCATTTTACAATGGTACACACAAATCCATAATAAACAATACACCAACAGCACACTTAAAAACTACAGGTATGCAAGAAAATGTGAGTTGTGTGGTTGAATCTCATCAGAATTCAAATGCCTCTTCAACTTGGTCTGTGACCAATCAGTTTTTGTTGCTCACTGCCTGCAGCCAATCAGAGCAGCTGTACTTGTTTGATGCTCCCTCACAGGTGAGGTAAGGTGAACCACAATGCTGCCATATATTATGCAGAAAGTGGAAAAGCAGAAAGTGCATCGCTCATTCTTGCAATTCTTTCTTCTCATTCATCACTAATTCTTCCCATGGGAATTCGAGCCAGTTTAATTAAGTGACACTGCAGCCTGACCTTGATGGCGACACTAACTGGCTCGGAATAAAATAGCCTACATGATATGTACCAAAAAAAAAGTCCTGCTATTTTTTTTTTTTAAACCAGGTCCCAGAATGGATAAATCTTGCGTTTTCGTGTGTACAGCCAATCCGTATATTTTGTGAAACGATGATGTCATCACCCCACGTGTCGACCCTAGTCAGACACTGCTAACAGCACAAAACGGTAACAACAATAGTGGAATACATGCTTGTGTTTGTGCTGCAGAAGCTACCAAGGCTATAGCTTTATTTCTAAGCTTTACTAAAGTTTGTATACAGCGCGCAAGCTTTATGCTCCAAGCCTTATTCTCCATTTTTAGTGTATCCCTGTGGCAGAATTACAGCGCCACATACTGATCTGGCATGTATACTACATCGTTTTGAGATGTTTCAGTGGTTTTGTGTGTACACAGATATTTCTTGCTACGAGAAAAAAAAACAAAATTGGATAGGGAAAGCTCTGGCTTCGTGTAGATGTAGCCTTAGAGTTAAGTGTGGATTGTGTAGCCTACCAGTTATTTCCTGTATCCGATTATTAAATATTTCTATGCAGTCTGACAAACGAAAAACTGTCAATGTTTCATTTTGCATACAAAAAAATTTATAAAAGTTGCATGAACATGCCATCTGACCTTATCTCTTGTATATTCTGTTAACAGATGCTGCTCTTCACAAATTTCTGCAGACAACTGCCTCTGATTTGCAAGCAATGCGAGTGTAATAATGAGCAGTTCATTCAGAAAATGGACTATTGAACTATTGAAGTTAGGATGTTTTTAAGGGGAAAAAAAGGTTCTGTACCTCTAAAATGTGATTTGTCTCATGGTTCCATTTTTTGTTTGCTTAGCATACAAGGAGCACCAATTTCAAATCCCAGCATAATATAATGCTTCTTAAATGAAACTTAATTATACAGGTATAAATACTAGGAATATGTACAAATACTTCGAAGTTGGACTTCCAAGAAAATGCACTTGGCTCAAAATCAGAGACAACACGTTTGAATGAACACAGCGCTTCTGGCTATTTCCTTTGTGAAAATGTAAAAAATAAGCATTATACTTGTAAAGAAGACATTACCTAAGCTTGAGTTTTCAAAAATAGCTTCAGTGGCAAGATGCACCATCGTGCACTAATAAAAAAAGTAGGACTGTTCAAAACAAAATGCCTATTCCAGCGCTAATGTGATTATTTTCTGCATATAATCCCTGCAGGCTCACAGGATATGTGCATTTGTGTCTCTTTTTTTTTTTTTTTTTTTTTTTAAAGTAAAGCCTCTTGTTCCATCAGCCCCAGTTTTACAACTAACTCTGAGAGTTCAAAAAGGGATTTGGATGCTCCATTCAGACAACTAAATCAATCTACACAAAATCAAGCATGACAGAATCTGAGAGAGGAGGAGATGATGGGAGAAGAGGCCAGATAGAGCTTGGAACACTTAACAGTATGTTAAGCACAATGAAATCACATGACATGTCCGCTGAGAATGGGGCTCCTTAAGGTCAAAGCACAGGTGAAAACAATCAATTTGTTTCCATCACAGATAAATGGCCTTTGAGTAGCTTGTGCACTGCTGTATGCCACCGTTTCTATTGATGTATTTGCTAATGGCTAAATGGCTTGTGGCTCTAAACCAAAAATAATGATTTCTGGTTCAAGTCCCGGACAAGATTCCCACCCTCTGACTTTTGCAGTTGTGCCCTAAAGCGAGTTACTTTAAACCATTTTTTGTGCTGTGGAGGGTGCTGTATTGTCTCTAAAATTATAATGTAAAATATTCACAGTTCACAGTTCTGTATGCACTACAGCGTCTGTAACTTTAGACTAGGATAATAATCTTCTATAATGCAAGCAGAATTTTATGCAGAAAAAGAAAAGTTCAATAACATCATGAGGGTTATAAAGAGACACGTAGAGCCTCCATAGATTTTAGAGGTAAATAAATATATCTTCAATAAATAAATAAAAACATATTTTACACTATAATATTATACCTTTTAATATTTAACACATTTAATCCAAAGCAAAAGTGCAACTGAACTCTAATCCATCTATGACCATGTGAGTAGGCATATATATATATATATACACCAATCAGGCATAACATTATGGGCACTGACTGGTGAAGTGAATAACACTGATTATCTCTTCATCACAGCACCTGTTAGTGGGTGGGATATATTAGGCAGCAAGTGAACATTTTGTCCTCAAAGTTGATGTGTTAGAAGCAGGAAAAGTGGGCAAGCCTGGTCTCTGGGCTAGACGACTGGGTCAGAGCATCTCCAAAACTGCAGCTCTTGTGGGGTGTTCCCGGTCTGCAGTGGTCAGTATCTATCAAAAGCGGTCCAAGGAAGTAATAGTGGTGAACCGGCAACAGGGTCATGCATGTGGGGAGTGAAGGCTGGCCTGTGTGGTCCGATCCAACAGACAAGCAACTGTAGCTCAAACTGCTCAAGAAGTTAATGCTGGTTCTGATAGAAAGATGTCAGAACACACAGTGCATCGCGATTTGTTGCATATGGGGCTGCATAGCTGCAGTCCAGTCAGGGTGCCCATGCTGACCCCTGTCCACTGCCGAAAGTGGGTATGTGAGCATCAGAATTGGACCACGGAGCAATTGAAGAAGGTGGCCTGGTCTGAGGAATCATGTTTTCTTTTACATCACGTGGATGGCCGGGTGCGTGTGCATCACTTATCTGGGGAACACATGGCACCAGGTGCACTATGGAAAGAAGGCAAGCCGGTGGAGGTATTGTGATGCTTTGGGGAATGTTCTGCTGGGAAACCTTGGGTCCTGCCATCCATGTGGATGTTACTTTGACACGTGCCACCTACCAAAGCAATGTTGCAGTACATGTACACCCTTTCATGGAAATAGTATTCACTGGTGGCTGTGGCCTCTTTCAGCAGGATAATGCACACTGACACCAAGCAAAAATGGTTCAGGAATGGTTTGAGGAGCACAACAATGAGTTTGAGGTGTTGACTTGGCTCCAAATTCCCCAGATCTCAATCCAATCGAGCATCTGTAGGATGTGCTGAACAAACAAGTCCAATTCATCAAGGCCCCACCTCACAATTTAAAGGACTTAAAGGATCTGCTACTAACATCTTGGTGCCAGATAGCTCAGCACACCTTCAGGGGTCTAGTGGAATCCATGCTTCAACTCTTCTGGGAAGGCTTTCCACAAGGTTTAGGAGTGTGTTATGGCAATTTTTGACCATTCTTCTAGAAGCGTATTTGTGAGGTCAGGCAGTGACGTTAGCAAGTAGGCCTGGCTCACAGTCTCCGCTCTAATTCATCCCAAAGGTGTTCTATCAGGTTGAGGTCAGGACTCAACTGGTTGAGGATATCCCAAACTTGCTCATCCATGTCTTTATGGACCTTGCTTTGTGCACTGGTGCGCAGTCATGTTGGAACAGGAAGGGGCCATCCCCAAACTGTTCCCACAAAGTTGGAAGCATGAAATTGTCCAAAATGTCTTGGTATGCTGAAACATTAAGAGTTCTTTTCGCTGGAACTAAGGGGCCAAGCCCAACCCCTGAAAAACAACCCCACACGATAATCCCCCCTCCACCAAACTTTACACTTGGCACAATGCAGTCAGGCAAATACCGTTCTCCTGGCAACCGCCAAACCCAGACTCGAATGGACCTATCACGGTACCACGCTTGAACTCACTGAGCTCCTGAGAGCGGCCCATTCTTTCACAAATGTTTGTAGCAGCAGTCTGCATGCCTAGGTGCTTGATTTTATACACCTGTGGCCATGAAAGTGATTGGAACACCTGAATTAAATGATTTGGAGGGGTGTCCCAATACTTTTGGCAATATAGTGTATAGTGTATAGTGTGGGTACGGAAAGTATTCAGACCCCCTTAAATTTTTCACTCTTTGTTGTATTGCAGCCATTTGCTAAAATCATTTAAGTTCATTTTTTTTCCTCATTAATGTACACACAGCACCCCATATTGACAGAAAAACACAGAATTGTTGACATTTTTGCAGATTTATTAAAAAAGAAAAACTGGTCACATGGTCCTAAGTATTCAGACCCTTTGCTGTGACACTCATATATTTAACTCAGGTGCTGTCCATTTCTTCTGGTCATCCTTGAGATGGTTCTATACCTTCATTTGAGTTTGATTATACTGATTGGACTTGATTAGGAAAGCCACACACCTGTCTATATAAGACCTTACAGCTCACAGTGCATGTCAGAGCAAATGAGAATCATGAGGTCAAAGGAACTGCCTGAAGAGCTCAGAGACAGAATTGTGGCAAGGCACAGATCTGGCCAAGGTTACAAAAAAATTTCTGCTGCACTTAAGGTTCCTAAGAGCACAGTGGCCTCCATAATCCTTAAATGGAAGACGTTTAGGACGATCAGAACCCTTCCTAGAGTTGGCCGTCCGGTCAAACTTAGCTATCGGGGGAGAAGAGCCTTGGTGAGAGAGGTAAAGAAGAACCCAAAGATCACTGTGGCTGAGCTCCAGAGATGCAGTCGGGAGATGGGAGAAAGTTGTAGAAAGTCAACCATCACTGCAGCCCTCCACCAGTCGGGGCTTTATGGCAGAGTGGCCCGACGGAAGCCTCTCCTCAGTGCAAGACACATGAAAGCCTGCATGGAGTTTGCTAAAAAACACCTGAAGGACTCCAAGATGGTGAGAAATAAGATTCTCTGGTCTGATGAGACCAAGATAGAACATTTTGGCCTTAATTCTAAGCGGTATGTGTGGAGAAAACCAGGCACTGCTCATCACCTGTCCAATACAGTCCCAACAGTGAAGCATGGTGGTGGCAGCATCATGCTGTGGGGGTGTTTTTCAGCTGCAGGGACAGGACAACTGGTTGCAATCGAGGGAAAGATGAATGCGACCAAGTACAGGGATATCCTGGACGAAAACCTTCTCCAGAGTGCTCAGGACCTCAGACTGGGCCAAAGGTTTACCTTCCAACAATTACCCTAAGCACACAGCTAAAATAACGATGGAGTGGCTTCACAACAACTCCGTGACTGTTCTTGAATGGCCCAGCCAGAGCCCTGACTTAAACCCAATTGATCATCTCTGGAGAGACCTAAAAATGGCTGTCCACCAACGTTTACCATCCAACCTGACAGAAATGGAGGGGATCTGCAAGGAGGAATGGTAGAGGATCCCCAAATCCAGGTGTGAAAAACTTGTTGCATCTTTCCCAAAAAGACTCATGGCTGTATTAGATCAAAAGGGTGCTTCTACTAAATACTGAGCAAAGGGTCTGAATACTTAGGATCATGTGATATTTCTTTTTTTTTTTTTATAAATCTGCAAAAATGTCAACAATTCTGTGTTTTTCTGTCAATATGGGGTGCTGTGTGTACATTAATGAGGGGGAAAAAATGAACTTAAATGATTTTAGCAAATGGCTGCAATATAACAAAGAGTGAAAAATTTAAGGGGGTCTGAATACTTTCCGTACCCACTGTATATATATATATATATATATATATATATATATATATATATATATATATTTGTGTGTGTGTGTGTGTGTCTGTGTCCTGCTTACTGATGCTAAAATTATTCTTTTCTTCTCTGATCATTCTCCTTGATATTTTCTACCTGCAGATAATGTGTTTTTTCATGCCCTTTTCTAAAGCACAGACCACAGCAGAACAGTGAGCCTCAAAGACCTGCAGTCCAAAATGTGCACGCACACACATGCTAAGCTGTCCTCTTGCTGTCTGGTGATTGATAAAGCTCGTTGGTTTGATTAGCGCGTCTCACAGATTAATTAGCGATGAATGGAAATTAACTGTGAAAAATGGCATCATTGTTTGCAGAGGAAAGAGGAAGCAGCGTGGGTGGCAGCAATGGATCCGATGCACCAGTGAAGGATGAAACCTCCATGTTTAAACCAATTTTAAACTTCCGGTGCTCAGAGTAATAGTCTGTATGGAGCTTCTCCAAGTCAAAGCAAATTAAAGATCAGCATTTGTTCAGCCATTTCAGCACTGGGAATTCTTAGAGGTCAGAACAAGAGCACTAAAACGGCACAATGAACTGTAAAAGTTAGATAACTGTCAATTAAATGTTAATCACTGCATTGCGGTTTCAATCGGCAGGTTAACTGCACTGTTGTTAAATTATATTCCAATAAGCACATGACTGTAAAACATTTCCTCCTGTTTTCATTCCATTATGGCCATTAATTCTCAACAGCTCAGAGCAGCCAAAGCCTTAGGTTTGGTTTAAATCAATCAAACTATGCAGATGCACTGTTTTAGCCCACACAATGAAACTACCTTTTACAGCTAATACGTTTTTTGTATTTATAAGCATGAAAGTGTTGTCTATTATTATTATTAAAATTTCATTGTATTTTGATGTTTACTTCAAAAGAGTAGGGCTGTTTACTTCTCTCTTTCTTGCGCGCGATCCCAGTTCTCTCAGGCAGCACACGATCATTTCTCCTTGTGCCTGAATGGTCAAATGCACACATAGTTGTGAAAATGTCCATCGTGTGGAGTATCTCACGTAAATACAGTCGGTTATGGCTTAAGTGGATGTAAACATTTGGGTGAAAACAGGATATGTGTCAGTATCCATGGATTTGGTCTTAAAGGGACCGTAGCCTATATTTGTCATTAATGTTAATAAAACAACAAAATATGTTAAATAAATGTATACATGGTAAATAAACCTACTGTATCTGAAAAACAAGTTTATTTAATTTGTATCTCTATAGTATTTGTTGTATTGTTTGTAATTTGTTTGTAAATTTCTTTTTATATAACAACAATTATATATATATTGGTAATTATGCCCTTTGAAGGTTATTGGACACTGTGAAATTTTTGTTCAAGTTTGTGACAAGCACATAAAAATGATTACTTTGTTCATTAGAGTGATCATGAAGAAGCTGTCCTACATTTATTAGTCTCACCGTGTTGTGCTTGGAAAACTGCAACATCGGAAAAAAGAGAGAGAGAGAGAGAGAGAGAGAGAGAGGGAGAGAGAGAGAGAGAGAGAGAGAGAGAGAGAAATTAATAAATGTATAGGCATCGGTATAGGCATCGGTATCGGCGAGTACTAGAAAAAAAGTATCAGTACTTGTACACGGTCCTTAAAAAATAGTATCATGCATCCCTAATTTAAAGTCTTTTTATATGCTGCTAGTATCTTGGAGAACAGTGAAATTTACAGCTATACAATTTATACATTTTTGTCATATTGACATTGAAATATATCTGAAGTGCTTCCAATACTTATTTTCCGCAAAACAGATACACGATACCAGCTGCTTTTTCTCGCTTTCTTGACAGCGAGTTGACACACAAACCCACCTCCCCTCACTCACTCATTTCATTTGCTCCAGATGAATATTATTGTTGTTATTGCTTGAATTTCAGTGTGGAATTGCATGTATTGGGCATAATTTTACTCACTCCCACAGATTGTGCTCACACTTCAGTACTAACAGTATAAGTGATCCATGTGTCAGGACTTAAAGTAACAGCAGCCTAATATATCTGCTGCCAAATTATGAGATAATATTAAAAATATCTATATGGCAGTTTTTCTTCATATCAATGTCAAAATTCTGGCCAGTGAAAATGCTAAGTAGCTAGTAACTTTGGAAAACCACTAGCCACAGTGGCTGGTGAGCAAAAAAGTTAATGTCAAGCCCTGACCTCTCAGGTGCACATGCAATCTGTAGTGGTCTGTGCCAGAGCAAATGTGTCTAGCAGTTTATTTGGAACAGACAGTGTTCAGATGAGGCACGGAAAAGCATGTGCAGGGGTGACACTGCCATCCTACATCGCCTATGACCAGGCCCAACACTGACTAAAGGAAAGGATCAAAGTGATTCTAAAGTTTTTAAAGTCTGGTTATAGGGTGATTCACATGAAATATGTTAGACAACATGTCTGGTTACTGTTCATTTAATTTATGAATGAAAACATGACAGAAATATACAATACTTATTTATAAAAGATTTTTTTTTAAAAGAAATTAATTTTTCAGCAAGGATGCATTAAAATTGCAAAAAAAAAAGAAAAAAAAAGAGAAAATGTTTACATTGTTACAAAACATTTCTATTTTTAAATGTTCTTTTGAACTTTCTATTGATCGAATAATCCTGAAAAAAATCACTGTCAACATTCATAATAATAAGAAATGTTTCTTGAGCATCAACTCAGCACTGAATTTTCTGAAGGATCATGTGACACTGAAGACTGGAGTAATGGCAGCTGAAAATATCATTTCAGTAAATGTTCAGTATTTTTTGTAATAATATTTCACAATTATGGTTTTAACTATTTTTGATTGAATGTAATTTGGTATTGAGTATTCTTAATAAAAGATAATTATTTTACACCATTAAAAAAATCTTTAGACAGACTCCAATCTTTTGAGCACTTGTGTATTTAATGTTAAGGATTGTGCAGTGGTAGACATATATGTACTCTCAATATACCAAATATACACTATTCATCCTACCGTAAATCCTGCTCATCTCTAGGCTTTTTTTTTTACAAAGCTTTCACCTTTTGGCATGGTCAAATATACACTCCAAATTAATTAAACAAATTGATTTTGTGATCTCTGACCGTTTCTCTCTTATACTTCTCTTGCATATGATTTAGTCAGCTCAGCCCCAGTAAAGTAAAATCTCCTAAATCTGAAAACTTTCTTTAGCACAGGATGACTACTATATTTTGAAGTTCATTCAAGTATGGCAAGATAATTGTGTGTCTTTTAATTGCCTCTTGCCAAGACTTAATTCTCTGCTTTGCATTTTAGCTTGAGTAAATGTTAGCCCCATTGTTTTACAGGACAATTTTTTTTAACAGTAGATGGCAACATTTTTTTTTTTTTACCTTTTCTAACAGCTGCCTTAAACTAGGGATTGTGGTTCTCTTGCAAAAATCCTAGGATGCTCCTCAGACCCTCTGATATAATCTGAACTACGTACTCAATGTTTTTCAAACCCCTAAGGACTCTAAAGAACAACTTCAATTCCTCATCCACGTCATATACCTGCCCAAAAAAATCTAAATGTGGTGCCATACATGTCTGATAAATGTTTCTGACATTTAAGAGCAACAAAATGGTCGTGAATCATTTTTATTGAGCTCTTAAAACCAAGCTTTAATGCTAGTTGTGACTGTCTATAGGAGAAAAAAACAAACAAAAAAACAGACAGTCTCAGTGTGAGAAAGTAAAATAAATATGGCCACGTAACACTAATAATAATACTCAAAGCATTCAGTCTATAATGCTGTGTGGGACAACCGTTCATCAGCTTTCACAGTTTGTGTCTCAGTTATGCCGGCATGAAGTCACAGTGTAATGAAATAATCTACCGTGCAATTAATCTCTTTAGGACAGCGGTCGCTAATTAACCAAAATAAACCAGATTAACTCATGCCTCTTTTATCTGGAATGGAGCCAGTTTAACTCTCTACATCAGCGTCCAGTAACCAAGCTGTTTTCACTCATTTTTAGTTGTACAGCAGTAGCGTGACTGAAGACAGACCTGAATGTGTCTCCAGGTGTACAAGTGAATCATACGTGATGAGACGAGAATAGATGAGAATCTATTCTGATCTGTTATTAGAGAACTGAGAAACCAAGAGTCAAGAACGGCAGATTAGAGCAGATAGAAAACAAAAGAACGGAGCAGTTCAAAGGGCAGACACTGTTCAGCTGAGTAAATGAGGCCACGTGGCCAATATAAGTCAAAGTAAAATGAATTATTTGGCTTCTATTTAATAATTTCTCTATGCTTGACTTGTCGTGCCTAGCTACAATCCACATCAGGAACAAAGGGGTCAAGGGTCAAGACTGGCTGTTATCCTGGCCCAGTTCGCCCCTGCTGGTATAGGTTGTAATTACACTAATTTGGACACAAAAAGCATCTTTCTTCACTCACGGCCATTCAAAAGGTACTACATTTTTTAATATGTCATTTGCAAACTTGCAATATTTATGTCCTTTTATGGTTTGCTTTGAAAGCTCAGCAATTATCATTATTCATTTAGTGTTTAATAATAGTAGGAGAAAATATTTACTTGTAATTACTAAAAATAAAAATTTAGATTATGCAGTAAGCATTCAAAAGATTTTTATTTGTATTTTTATATGCATTCATATTTAGTAAAAAAAAGAAGTGCAGAAATAGAAGAAACACAAAACAAACTGGATTACTGTACCCCATTTCCAGTCAGTGATCATTAAATTATTATTTTTTTTAATTCTTCTTCCTCTTCTTCTTGTTATTCTTTTTATTATTAATAATAATATTTGATACAATAAAAGTCAATGGGGTCCATTGTGGTTTGGACCCCAAATATATCTCGTCCTGTTTTCCAGAGCAGAAAGAAAGTGATACAGATTTGGAAAAACATGAGGGTAAACAAACAATAACAGACGTTTCTTTTTTTAGCCGAACTATCCCCTTACGTCTCATGACTTTTCAATTCAAATTGAATCTTGAAGAGCACTGTGGGATCGAGACACTTTTCGCATCATTGTACCACAAATAATGCATGGATTGGTTGAATCTGAATCCATTTCTGTGAGAGACTGCCACATTCTGGAAAGACTGACACATTAGTTGCACTTCACAACTCTTGGAAAGATATCTTCTTGAGAGTTTTTCAAAAAAAGATGTCTTGGGGGGGGCGGGGAAACGGTTCACAACCCATGGATGTGTGGCACTGAGACAAACTCTTCTTTGAAAGTGTTACATTATGTGAAACATTCACAGTTGCACAGTTAGTCAGGAAGACTAAAACACACACTCTGCCGGCTCTGCCTGTAGTGTGACTGTAGTGTCACTCTTTGCTAATGGAAAGCACACCAAGCAAATGAGATCACGGCTTCCTGCAAATGAGGTGTGCAGTAGAGAACAACAGTCTGCTTTAAAGAGCATGGCACAAACAAGAATAATACACACACACTATCAATACATATCACTGCAAGCACGCTCACACACACACACACACACACCATTTCAGGTAGACAGGGCTGTAGGGTCTTCAGTAAGTGTAAACAATGCTTTTAATTAAAGTTTCAGCATGAGTGGCCCCACTAGTCTTCCCTGACCACCACACCTTGTGCTTTTCATCTCTGTCTGTTTACTTCAGGCTTGATATGTATTTGTGTATTTTTCTTTTCAGATAAAAGACACAGTTCAGTGCTGCTGTTGAAATGGAGTAATGTGTGCACGCCAAAAATTTGGCTTGTGGCCAGGCAGACCAAAGAGAAAACACACACATACTCACACCACAGAAGTAACAGCTACTGAAACCACCTCTGCAACAAGGATTTGATTTAATATCCAAATTATGTCTTATCTCATGATCGCTGAACACGGTGCAATGGCTAAGGGGAGGAAAGAATAAGGGACAGATTTGGAGATTTCACTGTCTTGTTGCCAATATTATGTAGCAGATTCGCTATTTGTAGCAATGCTGTTATCAGGAGAGTGGCAGTAGTGTTGATGGTTTTAAAATCATAATGCTTTTCAGATTGCAATAGCTTTTAAAAGTGTGCAAAAAACTTAGTAAAAAGATGTGAAATATGAACTTTTCCGTATTGTGACGTACATCCGACCAAGAAAAACTGATTATCGAAAAATAAAGAAAATGTAGGGCGGGACTTGATTCTTGATTGAGGCAGATCTAAATGTGAGCTTGCAGTCGATTGTAAGAAAGGAGCGGGGTTTATGACAAAGAAAAAGTCTGGCATATATAATCAGAGAAAACTTGATGTTTTACCGGACGATTGACATCATGTCTACACCGCAACAGCTTGAGGCTGTCTACACTAGACACGACAGAGACCTTTGCAAATTAATTTTAAAGCCAGAAGTAGCGCTCATGCTTGAAGTATGTCAGATATAACGGGGCATCATTTTACTCGTGTCGTGCCACACCCAGTGTAGTTAGTTAGTTAGTTAGATACTTTATTTATCCCAGTGGGAAATTCACAATTTCCAGCAGTATACACAACCAAAAAAGCATGCAATGGTACTAAAAGTGTAAAAGTAATACATTTAAATTAAAAAGTTTAAAAAAAAGTCCTGTGCAAATCACATTTTTTACTACCTGTTGTAAAGTGTATAGTACAGTGTGTAGTATAATTCAGATCAATGATAAATGTCCACCTTGACTAAATGTCGTTCACACACAGTCTGTCTGTGGAGAAGGGTAGTGACAGCAGCCTGTCACTAAAGCTGCTCCTCTGCCTTGAGATGATGCTGTGCAGTGGATGCAGTGGATTGTCCATGATTGACAGGAGTTTGCTCAGCGCCCGTCGCTCTGCCACAGTTGTTAGGCTGTCTAGCTCTGTGCCCACGACAGAGCCCGCCTACCTCACTAGCTTGTCCAGATGTGATGCGTCCTTCTTCTTGATGTTGCCTCCCCAGCACATCGCCGCGTAGAAGAGGCCACTCGCCACTACAGTCTGATAGAACATCTGCAGCAGCTTATTGCAGATGTTGAAGGACGCCAGCCTTCAGAGGAAGTACAAGCGGCTCTGTTCTTTCCTGCACAGAGCGTCCGTGTTAGCAGTCCAGTCCAGTTTCTCATCCAACTGCACACCCAGGTATTTATAGGTCTTAACCAGCTCCACACAGTCGCCGTTGATGGTCACAGGCTTCAGTTGAGGCCTAGGCCTTCTGAAGTCCACCACCATCTCCCTGGTCTTGGTGGTGTTGAGGTGCAGGTGGTTAAGGTCACACCATGTAACAAAGCCCTGGATCAGTTTCCTGTACTTCTCCTGTCCACTCCTGATACAGCCCAGAGTTATACTGGAAGTCTGACGTGTACAGGGTGAAGAGGGCCAGAGAAAGCACAGTCCCTTGTGGCGCTCCCGTACTGCTCACCACCATGTCAGACCTGCAGTCCCCTACTCGCACATACTGAGGTCTGCCTGTCAGGTAGTTCGTAATCCACGCCACCAGATGTGAGCCCACTCCCATCTCTGTCAGTTTGTCTCTGAGGAGCAGCGGTTGGATGGTATCGAAGGCATTGGAGAAATCCAAGAATGTGATTCTCACAGCCCCGCTGGCCCTGTCCAGATGGGTAAGGGATCGGCAGCATCACTTATTATAATGAACTTCTATTTGCTTTTGTTGCGTCACGTCGCGCAGTTCGCGTCTGGTGTAGACAGTGTGAGCTATGACATGAGCTCAAAAAATTACAAAATTATTTAATTAAACGTATGCGTGGATAAATAGTTTACAATAAGTTGCATTTAGGAAAAGATGTTAAAGCAATATTGACTAATTGTGTGTCCCATATTTTCTGTCAGCAGAAATGATGCCTGATTCATGAATAAAAAATTATTTTGAGTCCATTATTTTCAATTAATCAGTTAAATGGGGTTAACAAAATGATCTGAATCATCTGAATCTTTGGACAACTAATTTATGCAGTTAATCATTTCTCAGTTTCTCTCAACAGTAAATAGATACTAGAATACACAGTAAAAAATGTTTTTTAAATTTGAAAAAATACAGCAGCCTATATATTTTAGGAGAGGGCGTCCCTTGCAAACAGATCACAATATTTGGGCACCCTAAGGCCTGGGTATACTTAATTTTCCACGTTTCGCTCAAAATCGTACACAGTTGAGCACGCAAGCCTTTCAATGTATACACTTTTGGTCGTAAGTGCAGAAAGACGTGTTCGGCGCATGCGCACTATCTAGTGTTCTCAAACGCTCAAGTCACTTGTGCATGCGTTATTGTAGGCGCACGATCCGCGCAGACACAAGAGTTGGGCTGCACGCGGACACGGACGCCGGCAGACCCTCCTGATGATGAAAATGATGTCACACGCACAGTGAGTGGACCGTCACGGAACGTGGACGGCCGAAGTATACTTTGGGCTTTAGGCATTACAAGGTTTGAAACCCCCTAAACACAGATAACAGAAAGAGATCTGGATACAGAAGATATTTAACTGCAATCAGCTGAAATCAAACCTGCAGATGCATCCGGATGTTTGCCAGTGATTAATAAGGTCTTAATTAATTTAAACACCTGCAAGCTTTTGAATAACTCTGTACTGCAGGTAATAACATTCTCCGACCAAAAGACATCAAAACAATACATATGAAAACAAACATGTAAATGTAATATAAATACAGTAAACATTTTTTTTCTGTAGAGTAGTTGATAGCTTAACTAGGAAAACTTGCCCGACATTGCTTCACAAAACACATTTTATTGTCAATGTGTCATCATTGACTACATAAATGACATGTACTCTCAGGAGTATAAACACATAAAGGCTAATGACTCATTCTCTCACTGCACTGTTTACCTGTAATATTGTGGGCTCTAGTGATAACTTAGTCACGACCAAATTACAAAAGGTACAAATTATTGTGTAATTTATCAGAAAACAAAAGCAAACACTGGTCTATTGCCAAAGAGGCAAAATAAACAACCTCATTTGCTCTAAACCAGAATCACTTGCCAGCAACAGCATTACTGCCACATAGTATTGAATGTACGTTTAGCATTTACAGATATTAGTTAGGGATTGGCTAATTCTATGCATGATAAGGAGATGACAACAACAAATGTGTTAGCATGATAATGTAAAAGATGGAAACCTATAATATCTCTAGCTCTGTGGTCTCGAATTTCTCAATCCAGGTGCATATCAGTCACTTTTAATGCATTTTTAATATAAAAAAAGTACCATCAGCAATTTTGTGAGTGTGTGAAAGTCATGCCTGTAGAAACTTGAACTGCATGTATCACAAAGAAAAAATGCATCATCTCAGAGGGGTTTTAGAGTTTTCAAAGCAGCCAAATGAATAAATGGCAGATGGGGAGAGAGCATTCATTTGGCATAACGCAGATTCACACCCGCCTCAGATAGAAAGAAAGAGAGGGTGAAATGAACAGACATTAAAGGAACAGATATATGGTCAGAGATAAATCTGAAGTAGAGAGCGAGAGGAATGAGATGAGTTGTCGAGTGGGTGGCTGTGGTCAATTACACGCTCAACGTACTAAAACAAAATGGCTCCATCTGAGCAGTGTTACAGCAGACAGTGCTTGGGTGGGTTGAAGATCTTTAATGAATGACTCATCGTGCACGGATATGAAGAGAAGATCCTCACGTGTTCACGTAAACCCAGAGGAGTTCTGAGATGTACTGACAGAGGAAGAGAAGTGTGTGTGGGTCAAAAGGCCGTTTGGGATTGAACTGTGACTGTGTTTTTGTTTAAAAGAAAATACTGTCCTCCGGGTTGGTTGCATTAATGATGCAGTTTGAAAGTATTTTTTCTACATGCTGTAATGCTGCAAAACTAATGTCAGAATATAAGAAATCCTTGGCTTTAATTTTCAGGGCGGATTTGCCATTAAGTTTAAAAAGCTTTCAGCCTACACACTTAAACAAATCCAAACTACAGCAAAAAAAAGTCAACTGTCAAATCAACTGTTCAGCTTAGACAGTTATCCAAACTAATATAATTAATCATGAAAATAAAATTATTTAGTGTGTAAATCAAAATCCGTTTGAAAACTATGTACTTTCTGAGAAAATGCAGGATTTGTCCTTAACCTTGATACATTGTATTTCCCCATTAAAAAAAAAAAAAACACCACGTGGATGGATGGATGGATGAATGGTCATTACAGTATATTTTCAAAATTGTAATGCAATTATAAAAACCAAAGAATCATTGTTTTGAATCTGTTTAAATGAACCATCCAAACAAACAGATTCAATAACGAATCATTCTACATTTGATAAAAATGATAATTTACTGTAAGAGTGTTGTAGAAAACTCAAAGGACTTGAATGGACTGAGTGTATTTGTGGAAGAGAGTAACAGAAAAAAAAGGTGGAAAGCTATTTTCTCTTTGACAGTATTTTCACGTGAAACAGCCCTAGCACCTGGTGGAATGTCAGCTTTAACACTACAGTCTCTGACACTTTGGCCCTTTTGACCCATGGCGTGTTGCTGCCAGCAATTTTCTGACACTCTGGACAGGCTACAGCCTGAAGATAGGTCACAGAACATCACTGAGATTGCGTTTTTATTTTTAGGGATGGTGAAGACCTTGCTTCACATACTCACATACACCAACACCTTCATGTCTGAGGTTAAGAGAGATGAGATTGTCAGAACCAGAGCAGACAAACAAAGAATCAAATGGTCTATGCCTGCATGTCCTGATCCAGCCTGGTCTCATTGTTAATACGTAGGTATTAAAGGGTTAGTTCACCCAAAATGAAAATTCTGCCATTAATTAAATCCACCATTAATTAAATCCAATGGCTCAGTGAGGCCTGCATTCAAAGCAATGACATTTCCTCTATCAAGATCTATAAAGTTACTAAAAACATATTTAAAACAGTTCATGCGAGTTCAGTAGTTCTAACTTAATATTATAAGGAGATAAGAATACTTTTTGTGCGGCAAAAAAAACAAAATAACGACTTTTCAACAATATAGTGATGGGCCGATTTCAAAACACTGCTTCGGAGCTTTGCGAATCGAATCATTGATTAATGAAATGAAACTAATCCTACACCTACCCCTAAACCTACCCATAACCACTTCTTAAAACTGTTATAAATAAAAGGATCGAAACGAGTTTGCAGCACAACTCACGAACAGAAATGTTATTTCATATTAAGTAGATGAGTAAACTGCATTCAATAAATTCGACTAAAAACATGTATTGATATGACAATTGAATACAACAGATTTAAAACATTGATGCCACGATTTTAATATTAATACATGGGAATTCATACACATTCACAGTTGGATACGTAAATTATTTACGTTTTATTGCTGTTAATACGTACGTTTTTTTACATTTTAGTGCTATAAATACGTCAATATTGTACGTTTTTGTTTGTATGAAAATTTAAGTAAATGTATGTGTGGTAGAACCACACTTTACGTAAAAATACACATGTATTCTCATGAGATCACATGTCTGGTTATTAAGTTTATTAAACGTAATTTCAAGAAGAGTATACCCATCTAATCTTCTAATTAATACCAGGGTATAAAAACAGCCTCTTACCACTTACCATAGTCAGTTCTTTCGGCATCCCTCCTCCTCCTTTACGGTATGTATTATGTATTTTTGCCTATGTAATAGAGGGGCAATCAGAGCTTGTGTAGAATATCCTTTCCGAGCCACTCTATGGCAGACAGCAAGCCAAATCTGTTTACCACGTACGCTAAGATAATATGAGCACAAAAACTTGTGAAAAGGTTAATGCTCTATCGTGTTTGAAAATAACAAACTATCCACACTAAACTCTAAACATACCTGATAATGTTAACAACAGCAAACATGACATAAAAAAAAAACATTCGCTTAAGCAACCATGCTATTTTAGCTGCTTCTACAAGTCTTTGAGCTCTTTTATCATGGCTCGTTTTTCACTGGACTTATGGACACTGAAACTGCAACTGAAAAAAGGGGAGAAAAAAAGAATATTATCCTAATGTAAGTTTTTTCCCTTCTTGTCAATTTGCTTATTTTAGCTATGCGGTATATTTCTAGAGGCGTAAGGAAGTGTCATGCATCATCCATGCGTTTACACTGATATCCATCTCAATGACAGATTAACACACAACACATGCATTCTTCTGTTTCTGTCACACTCAGTGCTGATTCTGCCCCAGGCATTTACTCAGGCCTGAAGCTGTATTTATGTAGAGTATGTTGTTAAAATGACAAAAATGTCATGCATTTGACATACTAACGTCTTAGCTAACAGACCCTCAGCGCCATATGTAAGGTAGAAAAACATACGTGACCCACGCTATGTGACCCAATGTGCTGTTCACACAAGCATAACATTACGCATCATGTAATTCTCACTTTATAATCTTCATGTGTAATGGAATTTTCAACAGGAAAGAAAGAAAGAAAGAAAGAAAGAAAGAAAGAAAGAAAGAAAGAAAGAAAGAAAGAAAGAAAGAAAGAAAGCCATTTTATGAAGCTGACTTTGGATGGATTCGTAGAAATGCATGAGGAAAATTAGGTTTGATCTTATCAAATAATTAACTCAGATAGGTTTGGTGCTCTAATATACACAAAATCCATTTGACAGGTTGTTCTGGTTAATATCTTGTGTTATCAAAGAGGTGAGTTGCTGTCGCTTTTGGTATAATGAAATATTTATCCTAATACATTTTATACAACTGCACACACTTTCTGATTGCATTGAGCAGAACAAATGTACCACAAACAATCTACTTATCTATGCAAAAACATACTTACAAAGTTAGGTAGCAAGCTATAAATACTACAAATTTTGACTTTATCAGGTAACTATCTATTAAGGTTGAATTTTAGTAACTATTTTTTTTTTTTTTTTTTTTCAGATAGATAGCTATACAGTAAACATTCAATTTTAATTTAATTAAATTAAATTCTACCCCAACCTATAAAATAACATTAAAACCAAGCATGTACTGTATTTTTAACAGGCAAAATGCCGCCTCTTGTGCTCTGCCATAACAACTAAGTGACCTGAAAGAGAGAGAAAAATGACCATAGAAGCGCCCCTTGCAGCTACACAGTTTCAGAATGCAATGACATGCAAAGTCTTTGCATGCATAGCTAGAAGCTTTAATGCAGAGATTTGGTGTGTCCCAATTTACCTACTTATATTCCGCCCTAAAAGTAGCAGAAGAGTAGGCAAACTTTGGAACATACTACATCACAATTGCATTCAATTTAATTTCCTACCGTATCGAAAGGAAAATAGTAGCATGTTGATCTGCTAGTCATGGAATACTCATTTCAACATATAGTACTACAATTTGGGACATATAGAATTTGGGAATTCTAATTTCGAATACTATTTATAATGGATAGTATGCAAATTGGGATGCAGCACAATTCTAATTTCAAAAACAGTTTAGGACAGCTTAACCCTACAATATTACGAGAATGCTGTGGCACAATAAGAATGCAACATGTTGTGGTTGCAGTAGTGTTCGTGGAAGGGACGTTTTAAGTGAAATGATCTAATCTGGTCTGAATTTCTGCAATGCGAATTTCTCTTGCAGCTGAGATGCATTAAAGCCTGCAAAATGGAAAACGATGTCTCTTCATCTCTTCTCTTTTCCAATAAAGCCATAAATACCGCCAAGCCTAATTTAGATCGCACAGAAGACACTAACCGACAGTCTGGATTTCAGTATTAAAGAAACCATTTTAGCTGATCTCTTTTGTAAGGCTCCGCAAATAAAAATAGCATTTACTAAAAAAGCACATCAAGTATTCTTGTCATGCCGCAAACTGCTCCCAAGGTTAAAAGCCATGTAAAGACTTGTGACCCAGACTAGAACTTGAGAAGCCAGAACCAGTTCAGAAACACATTTATCATCTTGAGTGGTCTAGAGGCCAAGGGATAAGAATAAAAACTGTTGGAAAGGAGTTAAAGGTCAAGATGAAAGTATTAATAATTTTGAACCTGGCAAACCACCTACTGAGTGATTTGTATAAAGGCTGTAATCTGTTAAATAAACCACAGGTTTCTCCTGATACACTACAGACATAAAAAGTTTTCCCTCAAATTGAAAACACTTTTATTATTTTGTTATCAATCCTCTTATTAGTGCTGGTATATCAGCAATGGGAGTGTCAGTTCTTTGCAGACCTGGCCCAAGCTGACACTAATTATTTTCAATTAGAACATATAAGCCTCCTTGTTCTCATATTTAATTCATATCTATATCAGCTCCCTGCCATTGAGCTTCTGTTGGTATGCATACTAACCGATCACAGGACCACCTGCAAATGGGTGTCAGAATTACAAGTATCGACAAGCTACCGAAGTGTAGTGTGTCAGACTTGATTGATGTAAACACAGTGTGCACTCAATCATAGTAGAAGGGTTCACTCCCTGCACGCATGTGTGCAAAGTGCTTTACTGTCTTCCTTTGCATATAAATGAGCCACCTGTGCCACAGCAAATAAATAACAGGAATATTATGTAATGCTGTCTTACCTGAATAGTAGTTATCATCAAGTGGAGAAAGCATGAAAAACAGAAAGAAAAGATAAGTACCTGCGAGTTAAAAATCACAATGTGTTTCTTAGATATATACAGTGCTCAGCGTAAATGAGTACACCCCCTTTGAAAAGTAACATTTTAAACAATATCTCAATGAACACAAAAACAATTTCCAAAATGTTGACAAGACTAAGTTTTATATAACATCTGTTTAACTTATAACATGAAAGTAAGGTTAATAATATAACTTAGATTACACATTTTTCAAATTAGGGTGATGCAAAATGAGTACACTCCACAACAAAAACTATTACATCTAGTACTTTTTATGGCCTCCATAATTTTTAATGACAGCACCAAGTCTTCTAGGCATAGAACGAACAAGTTGGCGGCATTTTGCAACATCTATCTTTTTCCATTCTTCAAGAATGACCTATTTTAGAGACTGGATGCTGGATGGAGAGTGATGCTCAACTTGGGTGTTCCCATAGGCGTTCGATTGGCTTCAGATCAGGAGCCACTGAATCACTTTCACTCTGTTTTTCTTCAGAAATCCAACAGTGGCCTTAGATGTGTGTTTAGGATCATTGTCATGTTGGAAAAATGCACAACGTCCAAGGGCACGGAGTGATGGTAGCATCTTCTCTTTCAGTATAGAGCAGTACATCTGTCAATTCATGATGCCATCAATGAAATGCAGCTCCCCGACACCAGCAGCACTCATGCAGCCCCACATAAGGACACTGACACCACCATGTTTCACTGTAGGCACCATGCATTTTTTTTTTTTTGTATTCCTCACCTTTGCGACGCCATACAGTTTTGAAGCCATCCGTTCCAAAAACATTTATCTTGGTCTCATCACTCCAGAGTACAGAGTCCCAGTAGTCTTCACCTTTGTCAGCATGGGCCCTGGCAAACTCTAGGCGGGCTTTGTGCCTGGGCTTTAGGAGAGGCTTCTTTCGTGGATGGCACCCATGCATGCCATTTCTCTGCAGTGTACGCCGCACTGTGTCACGGGAAATAGTCACCCCAGTTTGGCTTTCTACATCTTTAGATAACTGCAGTGAACTTGCATGCCGATTTTCTTCAACCCTTCTCATCAGAAGACGCTCCTGTCGAGGTGTTAACTTCCGTGGACGACCTGGACGTCTCTGTGAGATGGTTGCAGTTCCATCTTTTTTACATTTTTGTGCCACTTTTGCTACAGTATTCTGACTGATAAGTAAAGTTTTGCTGACTTTCTTGTAGCCTTCACCTTTCTGGTGTAAAGAAACTATTTTCTTTCTCAGGTCTTGTGACATTTCTCTTCCATGTCGTGCCATTGCTGACAGCATGAAATGGGAAGGGGGTTTTAACAGCCTTTTATAGTCAACTGTCTGCTGGACACCTGTGTAATGAATAATTAGACTCACCTGTGGTTGAATTTGGAAATTGTTTTTGTGTTCATTGAGATATTGTTTAAAATGTTAATTTTCAAAGGGGGTGTACTCATTTACGCTGAGCACTGTGTGTGTATATATATATATACACACACACACACACACACACAAACGCTCACAAAGACTGCATTTATTTGATGAAAAATACAGTATAAACAGTAATATTGTGACATATCATTACAATGTATAACCTTTGAATATATTTTAAAATATTAAAAGCTGACTTTTCAGCATCATTACTCTAGTTCCCTTTCAAGGGAACTCGCGTTGCGTCGAGAAATTGACGCTTTGGGAACGCAACGCGTGATGTCGTCATGAAGCACGTGTGAAATCAGTCCAATGGTGTGTCGAGACGTCAGAAACGGGTGACGTCACGGCCAGGAAGCTATAAAGCACGCTCAAACAAAGCAACGCCAGCTTCTGTGTCTTCAGTCGCGCTCTGTGTATCTCGTATGTCTTATTTGGTGTTGTCTGTCACTTATATATATCTATATTATGGCTGAAAAGCAGTTTAGATCTTGTGTTCATCCCTGCCCACGTTACATCTCGGGTGGGGATACACATGATCTTTGTGTTGCCTGCTTGGGAGCGGAGCATGCCCGGTCAGCACTCGAGGGTGCTGGCTGTGAGCATTGCATTCATCTTCCATTGCGGACGCTCCGCTCCCGCCTGGCGCTGTTTGATGAGAGCGCTCAGGCTCGCGTTCCCCAGGGTTCGGATCCCGCTGCTGCCGAGGCACAGCGTCGATCCAGATCTTGGGGATCGCAAATGGATCTGTCAGAGGTGTTTGAGACGGGCCCCGCCCTATCTCAGCCCTCACCTGACAGGTCCAGTGCTTTTTCTCAGTGTTTGGAAGCACGCCTTGCGGTTCCTTCCACACCGGGTGAAGCACCGGTACTCAACGTATCCAGCTCCGAGGAGTTGGATATGGGGAGCACCGATCTTGCAGAAAGTGAGGACTCGCCATCCCACTCTCCTGCTTATGAGGAGCTGGTGGACGTTTTAAATCGCGCCGTGGCCAAGTTAAATATAGATTGGCCAGCGGAAAAGCAGTACGTTCGTCCTAAAAGCAAGCTCGATGAGCGCTTCCTGCCCTCGCGAGCACAGCCTCCTCGTCGGGGTCTCCCGTTTTTTCCCGACCTCCACACTGAGGTGTCGAGGTCCTGGAAGAAACCGGCCTCCTATCGTGTGCATAGTGCTCAAACCACGTACTATGCATCGATAGTGGGGCTCAAAGAGCACGGTTATGGGACGATGCCAAAAGTGGAGGAGACGCTTGCTAGCTATCTCTCTCCACAATCGGCATCGCCCCTAAAGGCCCCGACACCGCCCACCAAGCCCGTCAGGATTACATCTAGCTTTGTGGGCAAAGCTTATCAGGCCTCGGGCCAGGCTGCGGCATGCCTCCACACCTTGGGCGTGCTGCAGGCCTACCAGGCAGAGCTTTTGGGGGACATCGATGAGGGAGGGGGAATTACCCCCGACGTAGTCGACGAGCTACGTCGGGCAGCCGATTTATCTCTCCGGGCCACTAAAGAAACGGCCAAGTCTGTCGGTCGTGCCATGGCAGCCCTGGTGGCCACGGAGAGGCATTTATGGCTTAATCTCAGTACCATCAAAGATAAAGATAAGCACCTCCTTTTGGACGCCCCGCTTACACCTCCTGGCCTCTTTGGCGACGCAGTCATTACTGTCGTCGAGAGGTTCCAGGAGGCCAGTAAACAAGCGGCGGCGTTCCAGAAGCTCCTCCCTCGTCGCTCTCATACCACCGGGGGGCTGCTCAACAACTCCAGCAGCCCCATACATCTAAAGCCAGCTCCTCCCAACAACACCGTGCCGCCCAGAAACAGAGCGTCACCACCCGTACTCCCCCTCAGCGACACGGGGGGCCGGGTGGCCGTTCTCAACCGCAGCCTTCAAGGGGTAGGATGGATCTTCGATCCGTCCTTATTGCCAAGAAGGCTGCGGGGAAAAAGGGCAGCCCCCTCCGAAGAGAAGTGTTTTACACCTCAGCATTTAGCGCTCACTTCTCTTCGGTGCCCTCAGGGGACCGCTCTGCCAACCCTGCCATCTCGGGTGTTCCAGGGCGCAGCGGCCCCCAGCGAACATTCACTCAAGCATCCGCCCGTAAGCGTAGCGGTGCTGGGGTGTTCGCTCCCTCCGAGGAGGGTCTCAGAGCGATCAGTTCGGTTGCCCCCTGCCGGTGCGCCGCATCGGGGCACCGAGCTGGTTATTCAAAATATACCAGAGGCCAGTCTCGAGAGACTGGTTCCCTTAGTAGAATATCTGACAGCGTGGAAGCTACTGCCAAATATTTCTCAATGGGTCCTGCGTACAATCGGAAAAGGTTATGCCATTCAGTTCGGGTCTCGCCCACCCCGGTTTATGGGGGTCCTACCCACCGTGGTGGGCCCCGAGCAGGCTCTGGTTCTGGAACAGGAAGTGAAAACTTTATTGGAGAAGGGAGCCATAGATTATGTACTTCCCTCCGACGCAGAGAACGGTTTTTACAGCCGTTACTTTATTGTTCCAAAGAAGGATGGCGGGTTGCGTCCCATTCTAGATCTGCGTCAACTGAACCAGTCCGTTATGAAACTCAAGTTCAAGATGTTGACACTGAGGCAGATCGTTTCTCAGATCAGGTCCGAGGACTGGTTTGTTACGATCGACCTCAAGGACGCATACTTCCATATCTCCATCCTTCCACATCACAGGAAGTTCCTGAGGTTTGCTTTCGGGGGCAAAGCTTACCAATATCGGGTTCTTCCTTTCGGCCTAGCGTTATCACCCCGCACATTCACCATATGTATGGACGCAGCCCTGGCACCTCTACGTCTTCAGGGCATTCGCGTCCTCAATTATATAGACGATTGGTTGATGCTGGCTCATTCACAACAGTTAGCGGCTCGGCATTGAGATGTCGTCCTCGCTCACATGAAGAGCCTGGGGTTGAGGCTCAACGCCAAGAAGAGTATGCTTTCTCCAGTTCAGAGAACCACTTTTCTGGGCGTGGTTTGGGACTCTGTTGCGATGCAGGCGCGTCTTTCTCCTGCTCGCATCGAATCAATCCTTTCTACCGTAAGCCGGTTAAAGCTAGGCCAGTCACTCACTGTAAAACAGTTTCAGAGGCTGTTGGGGCTGATGGCAGCGACATCCAACGTGGTACCTTTTGGTCTGTTGCACATGAGACCCCTGCAGTGGTGGCTCAGAACCAGGGGATTCTCCCCGAGGGGAAATCCTTTTCGAGGGGGTCTGCGGTCACGCCCACTCTCCAAATTGGCGCGCCAAACCCTCCTGTGGTCCCAAGGGAAATTTCTGTCACTCAGGGCAGCTTATATCCCCGGGGTCCAGAATGTCGGAGCAGACGTCCTGTCGAGGCAGGGGCTGAGGCCCGGGGAATGGAGGCTCCACCCCGATGCGGTGAAGCAAATTTGGGAAAGGTTCGGCCAGGCTCAGGTGGATCTGTTTGCGTCTCGAGAGACTTCTCACTGTCCACTCTGGTTCTCCCTCACGCATCCAGCTCCTCTCGGACTGGATGCTATGGTACAGACGTGGCCGAGGCTTCGTCTGTACGTATTTTCCCCGATCGCTCTGCTCCCGGGAGTTCTAGAAAGAGTTCGCCGGGACCACTTCCGGCTCACCTTGATAGCCCCGCGCTGGCCGGGCAGAGTGTGGTTCTTGGACCTAGTATCTCTCCTAGACGGCTCTCCCTGGGAGATTCCCGTCAGGAGGGACCTTCTGTCCCAGGCAGGGGGCACGATTTTCCACCCCCGTCCAGAGCTCTGGAGCCTGTGGGCTTGGCCTCTGAGGGGGCCCAGCTCATAAATTCCGGTCTCTCAACCGAGGTTGTAGGGACCATTCTCCAATCTAGAGCTCCCTCCACGAGGAAGCTTTACGCCCTGAAGTGGAAACTTTTCACTTCTTGGTGCAGTAGTCGTCAGTTTGATCCAGTTTCCTGTCCCGTTGATACGGTTTTGGAATTTCTGCAGGAACGGTTCACTGCAGGGTTATCTCCCTCCACGCTAAAGGTTTATGTGGTGGCCATTGCGGCTTACCACATACCCTTGGCTGGTTCTTCTCTTGGTAGAGACCCACTTATTACTCGCTTCCTCCGTGGCACCTTGAGGCTGAGGCCCGCGGTACGCATGAGGGTTCCGGCATGGGATTTGGCCGTGGTGCTCCAAGGCCTATCCCTAGCCCCCTTTGAACCGATTGAGGAGGTTCCAGTTAAGTTTTTGACCCTAAAAACACTGTTCCTCCTTGCCATATCTTCCTTGAAAAGAATAGGAGATCTACAGGCCCTTTTCGGCCCCCTCGTGCCTGGAATTTGCACCTGGTATGGTGAAAGCCTTTCTTCATCCCAGACCTGGTTACATTCCTAAAGTTCCCACTAATGTGGCTAGGCCCATTGTACTGCAGGCCTTCTGTCCTCCTCCCTTCAGGACGTCAGACCAGGAACGCCTTAATTTGCTTTGCCCTGTTCGGGCCCTAGATGCTTACGTCCACAGAGCTGCCCTGTGGCGTAAGACTGAGCAATTGTTTATCCTCTTCGGGTCCCCCAATGAAGGGGCCCCGGCGTCTAAGCAGAGGATGAGTAAGTGGTTAGTTGAGGCTATCTCACTTGCTTACGAGTCGGCCGGACTGCCGTCACCTCTAGCAGTCCGAGCCCACTCTACCAGAAGTATGGCGGCCTCCAAAGCCCTTCTTTCGGGAGCCTCTTTATACGACGTCTGTGATGCGGCAGGCTGGTCCTCACCGCACACATTCGTCAGGTTTTATCAACTTGACCTTAGCTCCCCCGGGGCCCGGGTTCTCTCTGGCGACTGACGAGCCACACCAGACAGGCCCTTGTAACTATGGCGGCGTGGGTATTAACGTTCCCAAAGCGTCAATTTCTCGACGCAACGCGAGTTCCCTTGAAAGGGAACGTCTCGGTTACGACTGTAACCTTAGTTCCCTGAAGAGGGAACGAGACGTTGCGTCGCCCTGCCATACTTCCGGCACGCCTGTCAGCGCTTACCTCAGACACTTTAAGCTAGCGTTGCTTTGTTTGAGCGTGCTTTATAGCTTCCTGGCCGTGACGTCACCCGTTTCTGACGTCTCGACACACCATTGGACTGATTTCACACGTGCTTCATGACGACATCACGCGTTGCGTTCCCAAAGCGTCAATTTCTCGACGCAACGTCTCGTTCCCTCTTCAGGGAACTAAGGTTACAGTCGTAACCGAGACGTTTTCAATGTCACATGATCCTTTAGAAATCATTCTAATATGCTGATTTGGTGCTTAAGAAACATTTCTTATTATTATCAATGTTGAAAACCGTCGTGCTGTTTCATATTTTTGTGAAGGAGGTTTTTTTAGTGCTGCAGGTCAAAAGTCATAACAGTGACATTTCTATATAAAAGAATCTTGCTGTCAGCGGGAAAAAAAGTGTACAAAACTTCTGCAAATCACAACAGCTAATGACATCTAATTAAAATCTATTTCTGATCTAACAAGTTAAACTCTGTTAGTCAAAAAAGAACCTCAAAATAAAACACAAAAAATGTATATATTTTATATAATTTTTATAATGGTATAATTTTGTGTGATGTTAAAAATGTATGCTGGTAGGTCAGAATTTCGAAGCCATTATATTTAATGTGCTGTCAAAGCAAGCCATCCAGTGAACTTAAATAATTTAATAAAAACAACACATACAACTTGCAGTGGTTGCCAAGTACATTTCATTATAAATTTACACTTGGTGGGCTACTGTACTGTAGCACTAACACCCCTTGGTTACTTGATTGCTCAATCAACATGTAATTTAATTAAAGGTATTGTTCACACACACACACAGACACACACACACACACACATATATATATATATATATATATATATAAACTCTATCATAATTGTTGGTGCCCTACATATAAATTCAGAAAAGTCTACTGTCAAGCCTACTGTGCATAAACCATCCAAATCTAACACCTAAAGAGGGGATACCTTCCTGATTAGACTACTTCATTTACTTTTGAAAATTCCAGAGAAATGCCCCATTAACACTTCATCAAACTCATAATCAAAGGGGGTCGTGCTATCTTATCAGTGTGATTCATTAAAGGATCCCTTCATTCACACTCTAGCTGTGATGTACCGTTCCTGACCTGATCACAATCATGCCAGATTAATGACAAAAGACAAAAAAGAGAGAATGAACAATAGTCTTATAGTTCCAGAGTGTTTTAATTTAGCCACTTTAATTGCTCAAACTTAATAAAGGATGACTGATTCAATGGATGAGGGAAGTTAATTTATTGCAAGATTTTGGAAGAGTGAATTTGGTCAGTTTACTTTAAAATAACAATGGGTTTGTTTATACACCTAAGGCCAGATTTACTAACAGATTGTGCCAGCGCAAACCCTCTTCTGGCATTAAAAAACTACTGTCAGGATTTACTAAAGACACGCAGTGAAAAAACTAGGGCATGGACACAGTTATTTTTGCAGCTGACATTATTGCTTATGCATTTGTAGGAGTTTCCCTTTCAGATGCAAATTTTATGGGAGCAGAGTATTTAAATTAATTATTAGGTGATTTACTAAGGTTTGCGCTAGTCAATTTACTGGTATTTGCGCTATTATTTAAAGAAAGCATGAAAAAGCATGTCTTAAACCAGACGCTAATTTGCCCTGCTCTTGGTAGATTGTGTTGGTCATTATGGAAATGACTTGGCCCGGCTGTGTTCTTTAATTTGGGCGTCATCAGATCATACGCAGAACTTTCCACTCATGACTTCAAGATTTACTTCTACTGCAATATAGTGGTAGTTTTCTTGCACTGCACTGAAGCAATTATGCAATTCAGGTGATGCTCATTAAAATGCTCAAAGACCGGATATACATATGATGGATATAAGACATTTCACCATCATTTGATGAATAACTGCAGCCAAATTCAGTAGAAAATGTGAACAAACATCTCTCTGAAATGAAATTCTATTTACCTACAGCTTCTGTGGGTGGTAATAGCGTGATGTTAATTGCAGCAGGCATTTAGCACTAACTTTTTTTGAGAAAAATCTATAATGAGCCTAATTTGCATAGTAAGAGGCGTGTTTGCGCTCAAAAGAATGAAAATGATGCAATTTAAATATAGCGCATCGCTATTGTAAAGCATTTAGAACTCAGTTAAACTGTATTGTGTGCAGTTAGAGAACAAGACACAGCTTTTCACTACTATATCACCGCTACGCAACTGTTAGCAAACTAAGTGCCAACACATTTGAAGCACATGTGTTAACCACTAGACCAAGGCTTCAACTTCCATTTCAGTCTCTCTCAGTCTCCTCTCTTTTATAAGGCTGTCATTCAGTTCCTTCCGCCTTCTGTTTTGGGACTCTGATAAGGAAGGCCAAGCTATTAAATTTATCTTCTACCCTCTCTCTTTGGCATTATCAGTCTATTCTATCAGTCTTTAGAGATGTCTCCGCAGTCCCTTTCCCTCCCTCTCTGTCAATCTAATCTCAACGACTCCAGCTGACGACAGGCAGGAACACACACAGCCACTCACACACTCCATCAGACTATGGCTGCAGGTTTTGAGGCTCCATGATATGATCTAGGCTGTCAAGATACTGTTGAGATCTCTCTCTCCATCTTTTCCTCCACCTCTCTCTATCTTTTCTGTCTCCACACGCACACACGCTCATAGAAACCTAAGTACAGAAACATAAAATTACACCTGTTCTTTTATCTGTGAAATGAAAGTCACTCCTACTAAATGACTCCTGTGGTGAGAACCACTAAAACAGTACTCACATCACAAGAGTCTTGCGGAGCGTGGACTTTAGGTCTACAAATTCCCCCTAGCAGGATATCAGATCTAAAATAACACAGTAAGAGCATGTGACTGGGTCATGAACCGCATCATGCTGGGATGTGGGTGAAATGGTTGTGTTGGGCAGTCCACAATTGGCAACACTTGATCAAATAACCAGCATGGTTCGCAGCAGGTGGCTAGGGGGGTGGGCGGTAACCAAAGGGCATCGCTGGCATGAGGGATTATGCAGGGGGAGGGCCAGCTGGTACTGGTGAATGGACAGGTTTGGGCCTGGAGATGCCAAGTAGGGCTGTGCAGATAGACTCAGACTCCCACGGACACAGTGGACAATCTTACCATGATGATGCCAACAGCCTAGAGGTGCCAGGGCAGATAGCCCACAGATACAAAACAATGCCTTCAGTTCAGCCCTGGATAATGTGAGCTGAAGGACAAGGAGATGGAGATGCAACAGACTGACGAACACCATGTGTGTCAATTCTGCTGCGGCGCACAGCAATATTGACTCTTGATATGAACCCCTGAATGCTGAGATAGCTGTCGTTTAAAAAGGGTGAATGTGTTCAGACTAGCTGGAGTGGGATTAGGAAGTACATCAATTCCATTATCTATGAGTATATGGATGTGTGTGACTAAGAGAGTGTATGTAGAGAGGAAGTCTGCAGCATGTCTGCAAGAGAGGAAGGACTGGTAATTTGACTCTTGATAGACAGAACAATAGATGGATAGAATGACTGACAGATACAATTATACAATGACAGATGGAACAACAGACAGACGGAAAGATACTGTAGATGGACAAGTAGATAGAACGATAGACAGATAGAACAATGGAACTACAGGATGACAGATAGTATGTGCCCGAATCCGGAAGAAACGGATAATGGCTTCAAAACAAATAACGAATTCTAGAAAAAATAGCTGAATAAAAAAATATATATTTGGCAGACACAGTCATTCCTCATGTTTGCTGGATTACAGGTGAGCCAGTGGACAGCATGATATTATACATAAATACCTAAAACCACTAGGCAATAACGAGCGTTTGATGTGTATGTCTGTAAATTCTAAGGCTGTATCCAAAAACTTAAAAATGCTGCCTTCGGAGGACGCATTCCAAGGTAGGAAGGCATCAAGGCACGTCCAAATCCAATGTTAGCTTCACTTCCTGTCTCCTGAGATAACTTCATCTGATTGATGTTTGAAGGCAGTATAGATGTATCCTTCGCTGCCTTTGATATCCCACAATCCTATGCATTCCATTCAGTGACAGTTGGCATCTGAAAGTTGCAGTTGAGGTAGTGTAAATGTACGTTTTTGACCAACGTTTTCCATTCTGTTGTCATTTCTAGTGAGAAATTAATACTGTAGTAATTAAATATTTGTTTCCCACCAAAGCTTGCTCCATTTTGCTATAGATCATTAAACTGTTGCGCTGCCTCAGAAGTCTGTCCAAAATCAGTTTTTTGAGGTACCTTCGTACGCAAACGCTATCTGCAGAGTCATTGCCTATAAGGCAGCGAGGCAGCAAGTCAGCTGCCTAGGTTTTCGGATGCAGCCCCAGATTGAAATGAGCGCAAATCAAATAGTCTGTTTCCATCTCTGTGTGTTTCAGAAAACAGAGTGTGGCAAGAGTAATATTAACGAAATCATACACATTTTCATAAATACATTATACACATTTTCTACTATTTGATATGTCTATTTAAATTATTTGAACCTTGTACGATATGATATAGGAATAAATGAATGAAGCACAGCAAGATCGCAAATCAAATAGCTGCACTGCCATCTCTGCATGTCCCTCAGAAACCAACTCTCGGTCAAGAGTAATATCATCTAAGATACTTAAACACATTTTCTACAACTTGATATGTCATTTAAATGTTTTAATCTGTGCATGATATTATAGGATACATGATATTTCTCTGTCTCACTCTATCTCTGAGATGGAAAGCATTTAAGCGATGTATTCTATATAATTTGTTTGGATTTGCATTTGTATGCATAGTAAAAGTTAGTTTAGCAATTTGCAACCACTGAATATTTTCTTTCAACTTCCATGTTCTCTAATCAGCTATTTATAGAGTCCGATCCACTTTACATTGTGGATGATTGTCCTGACATAACTCATGTACACAAAGTTCCTCTGGGAACTTTTTTTTTTTTTTTAACATTATTGTTTTAATTAGAAGATATTTTATTTAAATATTTATTTTTCAGAATTGGGAAAGGTCCCCAAGCTAGGACTCGAACTTGAGTCGCCCTAAGTACAACCGCACTACATCTCAAAGCACTGCCTATGAGGCTGTCGGCTCCGAATATATTTAAATAAAAGCTATAATTATAATAATTATATACATTATATACAAATAAGTTATACAAGGCATATTTGGTAAATGATAACTACAAATGAAACAGATACATATTTAAAGCGGTCTTCTCATGTAATTTGACAAACTTCAGGTCCCGTTCATTTCTGATTTGATCCAAATACAGATACAATTAACTGTTACAGTTGTTTGTACAGATACAAATTTGACTGTTAAAGATTCAAATATTGGCTCTGCTGTAGATAGATAGATAGATCTATAGAAAACAGACAGACAGACAGACAGACAGATGATAGATAGATGATAGATAGATAGATAGATAGATAGATAGATAGATAGATAGATAGATAGATAGATAGATAGATAGATAGATAGATTGATTGATTGATGGATAGATAGATCCAGCTGTCCTTGATAAGATCAAGCTGTCCTTGATAATTTCCTGGAAGTTAAGTCTCGTGAAGTTTTAAACACTAATGTCACTCCATTTATGTCCTCATCCCTGCTGTTATTCAGAGATGAAGTCACACTGCTGAGATTTAAATTCGGTTCCTGCTGCGAGTGAATGTTCATGCCGGTGTCTCTAGTTCTGGCTACTCTAAGGACAACTAGGGGACTTCAGACTCAGTGTTCTGGTCATAAACTTACAGAAGAATTGGAGAGAGAGGGAAAACTTTAAAAAAAAAAAAAAAAAAAAGAGGGAGAGACAAGACTCTACTCTCCACTGGTTGATTCATGAAGAACCTGTACACGACAGATAAACGAAACAAGGAGCGATAAGGTACTCATCTCTTCCCTTTCTGATGGGCCTAATATTTTTTCCTCTCTTCTCCCCTGCTGTTCTCTACCTTGTCCTCTGGTTTGCAGGGCTGCCGCTGACCCTCTTGGATAGACAGTTCAGCACACTGCCATACCCTGGGGGAGGATGAAATGAGTTTTAAGTGGAAAAAAATAAAAAATGACCAGAGTCCAGCGAGGAGTAATATTCAACATGGCCTGGCAACAGTCGTCTAAATGCTAATCCACTATCAGGTACACAGTGCCTCCTAGTCCTGCGGCCCTAAAATGTCTCTATCAGTGTGTGCCAGGAAATTACAACAGCTTAATTTAATTAAGACACAGTGGCCGCATAAAGTGGACGCAACAGTTCGCACTAGCATTGTGAGCAGAGACTGTGACCTTTCAGTACGACTCGGCACTTTGAAACACAGACAGTTGACATCAGTCCCTAAGGCAGGAATGTCGCAAAAGTCTTGACTCATAAAAATGTCCTAAAGCTGTTTTTAATCATGCATTAATTCTCTTTATAGTTTCAGAACATGCGTCCAAAGTCCGAACATAGACTTGACATGTCTGTACACTGCCAGATGTGCCTTTTGGCTATCCTGAGAAACACATTAACATTAGTTCACCCAAAAATTAAAATTCTGTCATCATTTACTTACTCTCATTTTGTTCCAAACATGTTTAACTTTCATCTGCGGAAAACAAAAGACAACACAGTCCAAAACACTGAACCCCACTGACTTTCTTTTATCTCCATGGCTCATTTGAATACCAAATTAACTGACCTCTTCAACAGCATATTCATATGATTTCACATGAAAATCCATATTTATAATCTAAAAAATGCAGGATCATTTCAACCTATGTTTGGGTCAAATGTGGACCAACCCAACTATTATTCTGTGCACAGAACAGATGACTTTGCAGTGAAAAATACTTCCTGATACTGATGCAAGCAACATGTTCCTTTCAGGTATCAGGTAAATTATTGTATAATTGCTTGATGTGCTACCAAACATGGTACAAAAAGCAAAACAACCACTTCAATTCCATTTGACAATACTCACATCATTACTTCATGCTGAATATTTCTGGGTTGTGCTAGGAGAGAAAATCTCTTGGAAACAAGGACTTTGTAAGCAAAAATTTGAGCACTCAGAGAGGAGAAGGTGATATTTAGAGGTCTCTGAAATAGAAAATGGTACAAATAAGGGAGTTTTTCAACTATTATGTAGTAAGTCGTCAGCTGAAATAAGAATTCAAATGATAAATTTAACTGCCATTCAAATCAGTTTACTTACTAAATTTACATAACGTCTCGGTTACGACTGTAACCTTAGTTCCCTGAAGAGGGAACGAGACGTTGCGTCGAGAAATTGACGCTTTGGGAACGCAACGCGTGATGTCGTCATGAAGCACGTGTGAAATCAGTCCAATGGTGTGTCGAGACGTCAGAAGCGGGTGACGTCACGGCCAGGAAGCTATAAAGCACGCTCAAACAAAGCAACGCTAGCTTAAAGTGTCTGAGGTAAGCGCTGACAGGCGTGCCGGAAGTATGGCAGGGCGACGCAACGTCTCGTTCCCTCTTCAGGGAACTAAGGTTACAGTCGTAACCGAGACGTTCCCTTTCAAGGGAACTCGTGTTGCGTCGAGAAATTGACGCTTTGGGAACGTTAATACCCACGCCGCCATAGTTACAAGGGCCTGTCTGGTGTGGCTCGTCAGTCGCCAGAGAGAACCCGGACCCAGGGGGAGCTAAGGTCAAGTTGATAAAACCTGACGAATGTGTGCGGTGAGGACCAGCCTGCCGCATCACAGACGTCATGTAAAGAGGCTCCCGAAAGAAGGGCTTTGGAGGCCGCCATACTTCTGGTAGAGTGGGCTCGGACTGCTAGAGGTGACGGCAGTCCGGCCGACTCGTAAGCAAGTGAGATAGCCTCGACTAACCACTTACTCATCCTCTGCTTAGACGCCGGGGCCCCTTTATTGGGGGACCCGAAGAGGATAAACAATTGCTCAGTCTTACGCCACAGGGCAGCTCTGTGGACATAAGCATCTAGGGCCCGAACAGGGCAAAGCAAATTAAGGCGTTCCTGGTCTGACGTCCTGAAGGGAGGAGGACAGAAGGCCTGCAGTACAATGGGGCTAGCCACATTAGTGGGAACTTTAGGAATGTAGCCAGGTCTGGGATGAAGGAAGGCTTTCACCATACCAGGTGCAAATTCCAAGCACGAGGGAGCAACCGAAAGGGCCTGTAGATCTCCTATTCTTTTCAAGGAAGATATGGCGAGGAGGAACAGTGTTTTTAGGGTCAAAAACTTAACTGGAACCTCCTCAATCGGTTCAAAGGGGGCTAGGGATAGGCCTCGGAGCACCACGGCCAAATCCCATGCCGGAACCCTCGTGCGTACCGCGGGCCTCAGCCTCAGGGTGCCACGGAGGAAGCGAGTAATAAGTGGGTCTCTACCAAGAGAAGAACCAGCCAAGGGTATGTGGTAAGCCGCAATGGCCGCCACATAAACCTTTAGCGTGGAGGGAGATAACCCTGCAGTGAACCGTTCCTGCAGAAATTCCAAGACCGTACCAACGGGACAGGAAACTGGATCAAACTGACGACTACTGCACCAAGAAGTGAAAAGTTTCCACTTCAGGGCGTATAGCTTCCTCGTGGAGGCAGCTCTAGATTGGAGAATGGTCCCTACAACCTCGGTTGAGAGACCGGAATCTATGAGCTGGGCCCCCTCAGAGGCCAAGCCCACAGGCTCCAGAGCTCTGGGTGGGGGTGGAAAATCGTGCCCCCTGCCTGGGACAGAAGGTCCCTCCTGACGGGAATCTCCCAGGGAGAGCCGTCCAGGAGAGATACTAGGTCCGAGAACCACACTCTGCCCGGCCAGCGCGGGGCTATCAAAGCGTCAATTTCTCGACGCAATGCAAGTTCCCTTGAAAGGGAACTCAGATTCATATAATGTATAAAAAAAATTTTTTAAAAACAGTTTTTTGTGCAGTATTAATCATTGCATGAATACCACAAGTGGCTGATATATCAAAGGCTCCTCTGATTAACTGACCAATCAAAACAGATATTCAAGTGATCCAATGCAAATTATTTTTAGTCGAAATTCCCTAAAAAGTCAAAAGATATTCCTGTATTGATGAGCAATCATGCCAACCAGCTTTCAGTGTGACTTAATTATACAGGTATGCCTTATTTAAAACTTGGTTGTGGTTAACTGATGAAGAAAAATGTAGCCAAAAGAAAAAAAAAAACCCTCCAAACTTGACTTTAAATGTTAATCCCAAAAGATTTTATTGCATAATTATAATCAGTCTTGTTTTTGTTAACAAAAATATTAACTGAATTTTTTTTTCATTAAAAAAATAAATAAATAAATAAAAGCTAATTTAAAATAATAATAAATACTCTAATACTAAGTGTATCAAAGCTTAATTACCAGAAAAAAAGAAAAGGATAATATAATAACACTTACAATCAATACTGATTTAGTGCAAATTCCCCTAAAACAATGAAGCTGCTATTTCCTCCAGCTTAGAACAACACATTATGCATTCAGCAACACCAAGGATATGGCCCTTCCTTTCTCTGTCTCTCATCCTCTCTCTCAGTCTTCTCTGTTTGCAACTGACAGTGTGTTTGCATCTTTTGGCCAATTTCAATCCAAAGTGATCATTACTATGCCCTACAACTTGAAGTTTGGTAAAAACAAACAAACGTCAAAACATGAATTTGGAAATGAGAGCTTGTAAGTTCTACCAGGAAGACTCTAATGCCACGTCATTCATTCATCTGGAGTAAATAAGCACTGAACTCTCTGTTTCAAGTTTGCAGTTGATGATGCTGACGTTCCCCTCCGTCCTCCCCACCACCACCCGGTTGGCCCCTGTCCATCCACTGGGGGTAGGCTCCGCCCCTGCCTTCGTCTTCAGACAGGATCAGCAGAATCTGCATCCCCCAGGATTCGGACTAAGGACGGGGCCTACGCCAAAGAACTTTTCTATACAACTAAACATGAATCATTGTAGCTCACTACCATCTGTTAATACTTAATAAATTCCATTTAAACGTTCACCAGTCTTTCTGGTCTAAATTTTTTACCTTTATTGACCTCAACTTTCTAAATAAATAGAGAAGTTACTTTCATTTAGAACAACCCAAAGAGTACCTTTCTTCAACTTTGTTCAAGGGTGAAAAAGTTGGCATTTAGAATTTTCCCAAAATCACATTCTTCCTTTCCCTTGATGTCTACATGAATATGTAGGTTTCCCCAGTGAGAAAATTGTGAAGTCATCTGCTCCATTTAATTTCATACTGAACCACACTTGCATTTTTTACAATTTGCACCGTTAATTTCCCCTGCTAACTGTGTGTGTGTGTGTGATTTCAGTGACAGGACAGTTATTTTGAAGTTTATTTGCATGTGTTTGTGTTCCACCCATCCATCTCCCCAGTGAGTGTGAATCCTCTGAGGGAAAAAGTCCTGTGTTTTTTGAAGTGTGATGTCTTGGAGCCTGAAGAGAAGTTTAGGAGTTCTCTTCTGATTTCAAGAGGAGTCGTGAATACTCATCTGAATAATTATACCCACTCTCTGCTTTCTTCTGTCAGTCCAAACGCTTTCCCTGTGTATATTAATGGCAGCTCAACACAAACCCTGCCCTAGTTATCAGCATCTTCCCTAAAATAAAAAAAATAAAAAAACAGATGCTGAAAAGTCACAGTGAACAGTCCACTAAAGGATATAAATATTTTCTCTTTACTGAAACTGCCAATTAAGTTATGATAGCAAAGGTATTGACTTTAAAATCACAAAAATTATATTGGATATTAGGGATTGGACAAAATATCAATATGGCAATATATCGTGATATATCGTCTCACTTTTATACCACTGATGTGACAAATGTAGACATCATTGATGTTCTTCACAGAGCGCTTAGACATAGATGGAAGCGCTTGAAAGCATATATTAGGGATCCGCTGATAGACTGCTGCTTTCGAACTTTATTCCCGTGTATATCTGTGTAAGCGATCGGTGAAGAACATCAAAGGGTCTGTTTGCACCTGGTCACTTTATGCATTTTCTCTGATCGTGAAAAGACCAGGTCTAAATGCCTTCCGAAACGCATTTGAGACGGATTTAAATCCGATCGCTCAAACCACTTCAGGAGGTGGTCTGGGACGCATTCCAGTCAAAGCTGTCTATGCATCAGTCTAAATGCATCTGGTTGTTGAAACCACATATGTAAATTTTACTTCTCCCAAAAATACTGAAACATGTGAGAGTCAGATATGACAGCGCTACTGCATCACGCATCGCCGCAGATGAATAGCTGAGAATCTCTTCAGCAAGCTGACGTGCAAACTGCTGCATATGAAAGTGAAAGTAAGTCGCAGACGCTTAACACACAATTACCTTCATTAAAAGTAATGAGACCTTACCCCGTGCTTTTGCCGCTCTGTCCTATTGCTAATTTTGAAATTAGCTGATGGTCAATAAAATGTACCTCATATTTGTTGCTTTCTGTGACGTGAACTCCATTAAATCCGCATATAGCGCGGGAACCGAAGATCGGATTTATTCGTTTTGCGGATAAAGAGAGAAAACCTGCACAGGCATTTTGTTTTCATAGTTAGACAGATATCGTGATGTATCATTATAGGATTGTCTAGCAATATATCAATTATCACAGAATGAGCCAGGTATCGTGATCGTATCGTATCGTGAGGTACCCTGCGATTCCCACCCCTATCGGATATATAAATATAAATACATAAAGGTTAAAAACAAAAACAAAAAAAGTATACAAATAAGGTAAAATACACCACACACACAAAATACACATATGAAGTATATGTGATGCATTATAGATACTGTATATGTATCAACTAGGCTTCTGTAAAAGCAAATGGCAAAAGGTCTAGTACACATTAGCACTTATATTTAGGAAGAGATTGTCAGTTTATTGAGTAATACGCATCAGACGGTCAGCAAATGGACTGTGGGCGCACCGTCTGAGGATAGCGTGACAGTGAAGCTCCAACATTAAATCAGTGAAAGCAAATCCCATCATGAAGAGCTTCACTTAAACCAATCCAAAAATAAATTAAATGTAAGCAAGGAGCCCATAGGCAAAAGCCATAGGCTGCACAGTTCAGTGGGGTTAATATGAGTTAAGACCCTTTTTTGGAGATGTTACATCAGCATAATCTAGCTGATGATGATGAGAAATAATAAAAGTATGAATGGAGACAAGAAAGAGAGAGTGCTTTGTCTCATTTTGGACTCTTACCAGAGCATATGCGCAAGTGCTAATCCAAAAGTGTGTGTGTGTTAGTGTGTGTGGTTGTCTCTCCAGCTGTAACACAAAGGTCTTTGCTTCACGCTGGCAGCCGTGTGAATGGTTGCATCGCAGCGTTACTGTGCACAAACAAGAAATTTGGCACAGAGGGCAATTCCACCCCCATACTCTCTTCCTCGCTCTCACTCCAAGAGTTCAGTGAGTCATTATTGCACTTTTATCCAAATGTGAGTAAAAATAAGTTGTTATGACTTGAGTGCTGCAGTTTATGAGTGATTATCAAGCACGAGCATTTACACCAGTAGAGATAATTAGTGCTGTTCATCATGCAGCGAGAGAGAAATGCTTCTCAAGAGCTTCAAATGAAGTCAGCTCCAGAGTGAAAAACTAAAAAGGTGAGGGATAAAAAAAACAAAACAAAAAAAAAACATACACTTAAAAATGAGTGAGAACACCTAAAACATTAACAAATTTAAAGGATTAGGATGAAGAAAAGTTGATCTCAGAAGAAAAAAAAAAACTTCACAGAAAGTGGCAAAGTCACACTAAGGTTAACCTAGATAAATGTGCACTATTATTAGGCACATATCTAAGTGTTTGTGTGGAGTGTGGAAGCTAAAGTACAACGCGCTTACCACATGACACGTAATATGATGATTATGTAATCCATATGAAAGACGTATTTCTCTCTAAAGGTGTGTTCACTATACTTCGGAGATAGCGAGTCAGCACTGTCAACTTCATCTTTGCAGCCAACACTGATTCAGAAAACACTAGTTTATTAATAAATAATTAAAATGTTTCCTTGCTTTTTTTTTTTTTATGACACATTCATAATCATTACTTTTGCCGGTGCTTTGCGGCAAGCTTTAGGCATGCACATGAGCGCAGAATAGGCTACATATTATGCCTGTATATATTAATGGCTCATTGTGGTTTAGTATTCCCCACAGTATATAAGTAATTAAATTATTATAAACATGATTCAATCACTAATATGGCTTAAATGAATGATTACTAGTTGTTTAGTCGGGGGCAGCCCGATAGAAAAGATTATATGTGAAAAATTCATATATACTGTATATATATAGTTAGAAATTTATAGTTAAATTTCCAAGAACTGTTGATTTGATAAGACACTTGCATTTCGATTGCGGTTACCAACTCCTGTGTGCCAATTTTAAATCATTCAAGCACAAGATTCAAGTGAAAAAGACACAAAAGAGAACTCAATTTAGCATTCGCACACTGTTTTCTCTGCTAAACACATCCAAATTGCAAGCACAAAAAATCTCATAGCGCATGAATACTGAATTGAGTTCTCTTTCATATCTTCTTGCACTTGAATGGACAAATACACACAAAATTGCCAAATACCCTCATTAACACAATTTTGTCTTAAGTGAACATAAACTAAAGAAAACGCATGTGTAACAGTATATTGGATCTGTGTATTCAGTCTTACAGTGACAGCAGCCTAATATACCTTCTGCTGTCAGTCATTAATCTTAATCAAAAAACAAAAGACAAAGAGTAAATCACTCACTGATCTTGACTTTGGTAACTTTAATAAGGATTAATCTATATATCATTGATAAAAAGAAAATTATGCAGTGTTATTTTACATTTGATTTTACTTCAATTTCTGTACTTTAACTTTGTTCAGTTGTACTTATTTGTGCTATTGCTAATTTATTTATTTGTTATTATTATTTATAATATTGTTATTTTATTAATGTCTGTTTACTTGTCTTTAATCATGTTTGAAATTTATATTAGTGTAGTTTTTGCTGTGGTATTTTTGTTAAAACCAAAATAACACAAACGTTCTTCATGTAAATGTTCTTTAGACTGCTAGTGTTCTTTTTGTTTGTGATATTTAACAGCAACAGAATGTTTTGCAAAAAAATGTTTTTGCAGAATAAATATGTTTGATTTGTAAATGTTTGACTTCATTTTCTTTTTACCTTCGAAACTTTGAACCGATCAGCAGAATCAGAATTGCTAAAATTCAAACAACACCCAACCCTATATATAGTGCAATAATAATATATATACACAGTATCTCACAAAAGTGAGTACACCCCTCACATTTCAGCAATTTTAATATATGTTCCTCAAAGGACAATACTATAGAAATGAAAATTGTATATACTTTAGAGTAGACAATGTGCAGCTTGTATAGCATTACAGATTTACTGTCCTCTGAAAATAACTCAACATACAGCCATTATTGTCTAAATAACTGGCAACAAAAGTGAGTACACCCTAAGTGAACATTTCCAAAGTATCAATATTTTGTGTGAGCACCACTTTTATCTAGCACTGCCTTAATCCTCCTGGGCATGGAATTCTGTATTATGTAGAAGAGTACTGTGAGAAAGAGAAAGAGTGAGCGGGTTTATTACCTGCATTCAGATTTAGCATTTTCCTTCAGGTCAGTCCTATGTTCTTAATAAAAAATCTGTTTAAATGTCTGATGTATTATCTTGTCCTTTTAACATTTAAAGGGTTTTCCCATGACTAACAGCACTAGTCAAAGCATTTGTCAGTTGCGTCTTGTTCCATTTTTAAAACAATTCAGTCTTTTCAATATAAAAGTCTTCGCTACTGACTGACACACTCATAAAGACAGTCTTTGCTGCCATCTAATGGCGTGAAAATGTAACTTCTGTTGCTGTTCACGGTCAGGAACTATTTTTTCCCGTGGAAGGAAGGCTTTTAGAAAAATCTTAATTCATGAAAGTTGCATCGATGCATATTTCTGGCTTTAATATTTGTATTGTGTGGTAACCATTTTATAAAAGCAATAAGGTACTCCGTGCCAAACAAACAATTCCCTTCAGCCGTGACTTATTCACGATACAGCACAGCCTCTCATACCTTATTGCTTACATATATATATATGAAATTACCTATGAAATACATAAACAAATACTGTGTATGTAAACACACACACATGCTTCTGCACATACTTCCACTTAAGCAATTTAAAAGCTGATTGCATTCATGTCACATTCCAAAATCATTTACAAAACAAATGCAATCTCTTGAAAGAAAAGCACTGGAAAAGACACAGAGCATCAGAGTTCTGCTGTAGTGAGGCTTTCCACATCTGAGCATGAGTCTGTCCATATAAATCAGAAAACACAATGAGTGCATGCAGCAGTAACCATATGGAACTGAATGGATGATGGAAGTCAAGCAAGAGTGATGGCATGCATAGAATTATTTATGATGATGTATCTGGAGAGCATAACAATATATATTCAGTATATATAATCACATAGTAACCCCCAGGAAAACCCATCATCTTTCATGATTTAGTATCTGATTAAGTTTTCAATGAATAAGGCTGAATGTTAAGTATTTACCATGTGGATCTAGAAAGTGCAGTACGAGTCTAAAACAGATCCTATATTTAAGGGAAGAACAAACGTTTGTGTGTTTATATTTGTTTGTCTCACCATCCTTGTGAATAAACGTACCAAAGAGAAAATGGGAAAAGGAAATTCTAACTTGCAGAAGGATTTTTGAGGGTGTGTTAATATACAGTTTCTAATTTACTTCAGAGATGAAAGTGTAAGATAAAACACCCTGCCACACATGCAGTGCCTCCAAGAGCTGAACATCCTGTAAAACCCCTCAAAGATCCACTGCGTGACACTTGCCAGGAACAGGATTAATAAACAGGATTTCAGCATCTCTGCAGTTCCTGGGCCCTCCCCCCTACCTGGGACTGAACCTACCACCATAGTTTTGAAGGCTTACATCCTTAACCATTAGTCTCAGACAGATCCACTGGGCCATAAAGGGCAATGACAATAAAAACATGTCTCATATCATGACCACCTTCCCCCAGCCGTCACCTCCCCCGCTCAAGGAAGACACCACACACCGTTCTGATTTGACTACGAACAACTCTTTGAGAATAAATCAAAGGGGTTATACGACTCAAGAATCATCTCAGAAACTGAAGAATTTCTGGATTCCCGGATGACCAATTACAACAATCTGTTTAAGATTCTAGTTTTGCCGAAAAGAAAAAGTATCATACATAATAAATGACGGACAGATTTTTTTTTTTTTTAAACTTGCAGACAATGCTTTGTCAAACAATTATTCAAAACTTGTCTTGAAGCAAACAAAATATGCTTTTCTAGTTAATTACAGTTATATGAATTTTATAACAATTAATTTTAATGATAGAAGGACATACGATAGATAGATAGATAGATAGATAGATAGATAGATAGATAGATAGATAGATAGATAGATAGATAGATAGATAGACAGACAGGGGCAGCGGGAGTCATTATTTGTTTTATTTATCTGTCAGTTTTATTCATGAGCTATTAAAATCATCCTTGAAAAATACCAGTTAATTTTCAATTAATGAGCCAAGTTTTAGTTCACTCTGTTGCCAGCTGAATCTGAAATTACATTGACCCAGGCTTAATTGATTTCGTACAAAGCCATTAGACTTTGGATTAGAAGTTCCCTGATGAGAACGGCTCTGCTCTTCCCAAGAGAGGACTGATCATGTCTTTGCTGTAAACATAAGCACTACATAAAAACTCCAAAAGAAATCAAAGTCAGTGTAACTCAGCTCATGCTCCCTTCGGGCCCTATTTTTTAAATTTAATTTAGTTTTTTTTTTTTTCAGTCTCAAGGACTAGAAATTAATAAGAGCAGATCGAGTACATGTACAACAGAACTAATGTTTATTTCATTAACGAAAAGTAAGACGAAAAATGTTCGTCGACAACCTTTTTCCATGACTAGACGAGACAAGATAACACCAAGGGCAATAAAATATAACAATGACTATATTAGCATGCAATATCGTTGACAAAAAAAAAAAAACGACTAAAATGTAGTTAGAAAAAACTTTACCAAAAACTCTCTTTGTTTTGTCGAAAAAAGAGAATAGACAAAATATTACTGCTGCACAAGCCTCTGCTACAAGCTTTCATGCTTGTGGTTGCCAGACATCATGAGCTTAAATCCCCCAATCAGAGCTTATCAGTTAAAAGGATACATTTTCTGCTCAGTGTTTTACTTAATCTTTGCAATCTCACAACCATACACACATGCTCTCTCTACACTGTGGAAGTGCTGTCAATGATCTGAAAACAGACAAACAAGTAAGCTGTAGTTTAGCTATCTCCACTGAGAAATTCTACATAAATGAAAGTGACGTTCAATCAGTCGGTGTTCCTTCACAAACCTTTTGCACTGTTTGCAGCGACTAAATCTGTGATCAAACTAGGGCTGTGCGATTTGGGGAAAAAATATCTAATTGCGATTTTTCTGACAGATATTGTGATTGCGATTCAATTTGTGATTTAATTTTGTGAAGTCAAGCTTCAGCTTTGTAAGACTTGATTTTCCTGCTAAGACAAAAACTGAGAACAAGCACCCTGCAATAAAGCAATAAAGCTCATCTGGAGAGAAGAAATAGCATAGGACAACGCCTTGCCTAAAATGGTCTCAATTTCACAGCAGTCACTGGTATTATGAAGAAGATTGAAAACTAAGGAGAATTCTGTCCTTCTTTTGGGTGGTGTCTCTACTGAAAAACCCACTCCTCTCCCCCCAGAACAGGTGTTGGTGTAATAAAAATGTACAATCCTTTTGTTCTGGTCTTGGTATATAAGGTAAAGAGCAAAGCAGTCATGTGGGATCTTCTGTAGCCAGAAACCCCCATGCAGTGATGGGAAGTGTCTAAACACTAATTCCACCACTGTGTGTATGTGCATTTCAATTGATGTTATGCATTTATTATTTCTGAATTGGCTTCTAATTGTCCAACTATGTAATTGGCATGATACATTTTTACTTGACAAATAAAATGTTATATTTGATTTACTCTGGATTCTTCTTAAATCATTATGACCAGTAGATTATCGGAGTTCATATTTCCGCATATCTGCGTCAGGAAACGTAGCAGTGCTGGGATGCTCGCCCCCTCTAAGGAGGGTCTCAGAACAGTCAATTCAGTCACCCCCTGCCGGTGCGCCGCTTCAGGGCACCGAATTGGTTGTTCAAAATACACCAGAGGCCAGTCTCGAGAGACTGGTTCCCTTAGTAGAATATCTGACAGCGTGGAAGCTACTGCCAAATATTTCTCAATGGGTCCTGCGTACAGTCAAAAAGGGTTATGCCATTCGGTTCAGGTCTCGCCCACCCAGATTCACGGGGGTCCTGCCAACCGTGGTGGGCCCCGAGCAGGCTCTGGTTATGGAACAAGAGGTAAAGACTCTGTTGGAGAAGGGAGCCATAGAGTATGTACTTCCTCCCGACAGAGAGGGCAGTATCTACAGCCGTTACTTTATCGTTCCAAAGAAGGATGGGGGGTTGCGTCCCATTTTGGATCTGCATCAACTGAACCAGTCAGTTATGAAGCTCAAGTTCAAAATGTTAACCTTGAAACAAATTGTGTCTCAGATCAAGTCAGAGGACTGGTTTGTCACGATCGATCTCAAGGACGCATACTTCCATATTTCCATCCTTCCACATCACAGGAAGTTCCTGAGGTTTGCTTTCGGGGGCAAAGCTTACCAATATCGGGTTCTTCCATTCGGCCTAGCGTTATCACCCCGCACATCCACCAAGTGCATGGATGCAGCTTTGGCACCACTTCATCTACAAGGCATCCGCATTCTGAACTACATCGACGATTGGTTAATATTAGCCCAATCGCAACAGTTAGCGGCTCGGCATCGAGATGTCGCTCACATGAAGAAGTTGGGGTTAAGGTTAAACGCCAAGAAAAGTTTGCATTTGTGTCCAATTTACAAAATGGCGCACCAAATCCTCCTGTGATCCCAGGGGAAATTCTTGTCACTCAGAGCAGCATATATCCCTGGGGTCCGGAATATCGGAGCAGACATCCTGTCGAGGATGGAGGCTCCACCCCAAGGTGGTGGAGCAAATATGGGGGGTATTTGGCCAGGCTCAGGTGGATCGTCTCAAGAGACGTCTCACTGTCCACTCTAGTTCTCCCGCGCGCATCCAGCTCCTCTCGGACTAGATGCTATGGTACAGACGTGGCCGAGGCTTTGGCTGTACGCATTTCCCCCGATCGCTCTGCTCCCGGGAGTTTTAGAGAGAGTTCACCGGGACCAGGTCCAGCTCACCTTGATAGCCCCGCATTGGCCGGGTAGAGTGTGGTTTTCGAACCTAGTATCTCTCCTAGACGGCTCTCCTTGGGAGATTCCGATCAGGAGGGATCTCCTGTCCCAGGCGGGGAGCACGATATTTCACCCTCACCCAGAACTATGGGACCTGTGGGCTTGGCCTCTGAGGGGGCCCAGCTCATAGACTCTGGTCTCTCAGCCGAGGTTGTGGGTACCATCCTTCACTCTAGAGCTCCCTCCACGTGGAAGTTATATGCTTTGAAGTAGAAGTATTTCTCTTGGGAGAGATCCTCTTATAACTCGCTTCCCCCGTGGCACCCCAAGGCTGAGGCCTGCGGTAGGCACGAGGGTTCCGGCTTGGGATCACTGGCTTATGAGTCGGCCGGACTACCTTCCCCTTTGGCAGTTCAAGCCCACTCTACTAGGAGTATGGCGGCCTCTAAAGCTCTTCTCTCCGGAGTATCTTTGCAAGATGTTTGTGATGTGGCAGGCCGGTCCTCACCGCACACATTCGTGAGGTTCTATGACCTTGACCTAAGCTCCACCCCTGGGGCCCGGGTTCTTTTTAGTGTTGACGAGTCACACTAGACAGGCATCGGTCATTATGGCTGCATGGGTATGACTGGTTACGACTGTAACCTTAGTTCCCTGTAGAGGGAACGAGACGTTGCGTCGCCCTGCCATACTTCCGGCATGCCTGTCAGCGACTACTTCATTTCTCGACGCAACGTCTCGTTCCCTCTTCAGGGAACTAAGGTTACAGTCGTAACCGAGACATTTTCATTGACTAAACAAAACTATACTAAAATGGCCAGACATTTAGTCAACTAAAACTTGACAAAAAAACATGACAAGGTTGACTAAATAAGACAAAAACTAAAAAGTATATTTGACAAAGGATTAGGACTAAATAAAAAAAAAAAAAAAAAAAAAAGCTGACAAAATGACCATTAAACCCAACAGAATTACAACAGAAACCATCAGAAACCAAATCTGTCCATTACTCTGAGTAAAAGCTTTGTCAAGCAGGTGCACATATAGCTGCCACAGCCAGAGCTTTATTTTAAGCTAATATTGAGTTAAAATTTCTAAAGTTTCTCACTACTTTATGAAAAACGAAGAAACACATTGGGTATGAACAGTATGCAGCCAGCACAATTTCCATCTCTAAAGCTGAGTAATGTTGGTAAATGGCTAATTATGTAAGGCTTTGTTTTGACCACTGCTCTCAAGAGTTCAGTTTCCACTCTCTCAGTTTTGAAGGGCATCTAGTTTTAAAGCCCATTTGTCTGATTGCAGCATTGAGACATTCAAGCCAATTACTGCTCCACACAGCCCAAGAAACCCACCAATTCTTTGCTCAGCTCTTTTTATGCTCCCCCAGACAGGACAGAGAAGCTGCAAATAAGGTAACATACAAGATTCATGTTAATTAGTGAGTCTTGAGGCTCATTGCTAAATTAATAAAGCAGATGCAGCCGATTAAGTGATTAGGTGAAATGAACTTTTGTCATCCTGTTTTAATGCTTCATACCTTCTCCTTTTTTTCATTTCAAGCTCAGAGGAGTCGTGAGTATAATTGAATTTTTCATAATACACTCACAGGAGGGGGATTTGTGATGCTCCTCTACATACTGAGACATGACCAGCTTTGTAAATAACATTTAATTATATATTCCTCAATATTTCAGCATCTTATCGAGGTGCGTCGTGCACTACTGTTTTTAATAAAAAAAACACGCCTCCTCTAGGCTCTATACGTTGACAGACAGCGAGTGAAACAAACAACATTTCAGGTCTGTAAATATTTTATAAAGTCACCAGTGTAATATAGCGCAAAAGCTCATTTGTTTCTGGAGTTACGTTTATGCATGCATGAGATTTTCGCTACATGTCTTTTTTCCTTCAGATCATCTATCTCTCCTAATGAGAGCCGGGAATCCTCCGAGCATATAATGCAATAACCACAGAGTATGAAACCACGAGACTTCAGGCTACAGCCAGAACATGCAACATACAAACAAATTTAGCAGCACAAGTGCCATGCATCATCATGTGATTTGTTCTGGAAGAGATGTATTTGGTTCATATGATAAGAGCAGTTGTGTCACTACTATTCTCTAGTTGTTGCTATCAATCGCATGTTCCTGACAGTACAGATGGTGGTGGTCAGCAGGGCTGCAGCTGAATGCAAAAAACACCATCTAAACCTCTTTGAATATTACATTATCTGTGACAACTCACTGAAGCTGATAATGGTGTGCAGAAAAAAATTGCAAGGATAAATGCAGAGGAATGACTCCTTTTAAATCTGCTGCTGATAGTATGTAAGAATATTTTCATGACTTAAAGAAATGAAAGGTATCATGACCTACTGAGCAGATTCCTAAACACCTCAGATTGATTTTTAACAAATAATTGTGATTGGCTACAATACTCAATGCTGTTGAACTTGAACATGAATTGAACTCTGTGATATGAATATAACACACAGAACAACCGATTATTTGCTTGTTTTTCTCTTTTATTAAACAACTACAAATTATGCTACACATAGTAATATAACTCTGTTAATCATGCAATAAAAAATATATTACTTTGCAATTTCATTGACCTGACCAGCATTGTTTAGTCATGTTAGTGCAGGTCCATTAAATAATGCTAACAGATACAACTTTTGATTTTAATAATGTATATGTACAAGATGAAATTAACTTTAACTAAGATTAATAAATGTTGTAGAATTTTCTTTTTTTTTTTTTTTTTCATTGTTATGTCATGTTAACTAATGTAGGCCTAGTTAACTAATGTTAACAAATGAAACCTTATTGTGGTGTCAAATATTCATACTGCACCTTATTATGTTATGACATTTTAAAGTGAATGATTTTTAGTTTAGAGTTTTATTTTTAATTTATTTAACAAAATAGTATATAATTGTAATATTTATCAGTTATTGGCCCATACATTAAAATAATTAATAAAATCCGTAATCACATTTCCTTCTCACATTACAAACAATTTAAACTGAAATGAATATTCCATGTCCATATATTTCCTAGGTAACAGAATAATTAATGGGATAATGTACAGTCAGTCATCCAATATCGTAATATAAAGCCCAGCAGGGTGATGAGAACCCCCAGTATAAAGCAGAGAGTGTGGCTGTACATGATCCCTTACAACATACAAATGAGCAGCATGCCTTTCTACATGCAGAGAGAATGCTTGCCAGAGCTTTTACCGGCAAATACCTTTTTTCCCCAATGAAAACTCTCTCTACACTCCTGTAGCCCACATTTGACCTTTTCTTTCTGTCAGTTCAGTTTGCTCTTGTGTCTTCTGATGAAGATGTCACAAAGCCACGGCCTCTTAGACACCGAGGGCTTGATATGCTGCAAACATTGAGGGTGAAATCTGTCTGTTCATGTTTATGCTAAAGTTAAGTGCTAAGAGAGGTCAGGACTTTCAAAACATCTAATGTAGACATTACCTGGATTACCTCATTACCTCATAGTTCATTGCATAGGAGTGAGTCCTAACCATCACAGTTCAAATGTATACACTTTTTACTCTGACCTTTGTTTTTTGAGTTTTTGAATCTCATCATAACAGAAAAATAAGCTAAAATACTGATTAACATAGAAGTAGATTACTCAGTAATGATCAGGCTTAAAAATGGAAGAAAAATAAGATTTTACTTTGAACGCCCCAATGTTTTCGAAAACGAAGCATTGGGTTTCCAAAGCACGGGAAGTTCAGAGCTGTCAATGAGCCTCTTTCTAACCTACAGACACAATGAGTCATCTCAGTGTGTCTGACACCCAGTGTCTGACAGCAGTCACACTAAATTTAATCACATTACAAGCTAGAGTCTTACACTGGACCAAGCAAATGCTCCAAACCAAATGTTCTCTGACTCCCTATTAAATTTCAGGGTGACTCATTCTGGGGAGCTTGGAATGAATGCTAAATGTTATATTTTAAATTACAGAATTCTTATTTATGGTTGTTAAAACTTTTTTATGTTTATTGAAGGCATATTGGATAAGCAAATGGGGATGAAATACAAAGTATATGATGTTTTTAGAGAGCTCCTGGGTGTGGGGCTCTCTGTTTTGTGAGGGATTTAAATAGATCGGTGTGGACACTCTGCCTGTTAATGTAGAAAACTATACAGGAAACAAGAAATTGATCTCACTAACCTGTATATTCTTAAACATGTATTTTGTGAATGAATTACTCTAATTTTGCTTGCATTCAAGGGAAACAGAAATCTCAACAGAATTTCCAAAACCCCTTTTGGGGCTGATTATAAAGTTAGACAAAGAAATGCTGAGTGGGCTGAATTCAAAGCTAATGCCTGCGGACACACACGTACACAGTACACACTTATTTCAGACTTAAACGTTCCCCTCCTGGCGTTCCAGGCTTTTCCTGTGCAGGGAAGCTGTTTCTCTTTTATTTAGCATAACCACTGTTCAGAAATGCAATGAATAAATGACATGCATCTTCTCTCATTTTTAACCTTTCAAACTCTCCACTCTTCCTCCTTTCATCTATGCCTGCTTATTTTCATATCTACTAAATTTACCTTCTTATCTATCCATCCGTCTGTCTATCATCTATTTATCTGAGTCACATGTATTTGTCTCTGTATTAGGGTTGCAAAGGGGCGGAAAGTTTCCGATAAATTTCCGGAAACTTTCCACAGAAATTTAACTTGGGGAATTTTGGAAATATCCCAATTTGGAAATTTAACAGGAATTTATGAGAATTTATGGGAATTAATTGGAAATTTTAGGAAATTTATATAAATTTATAATATTTATATAAAATGTATCATATACAAACATAAATATAAACATTTTGTTTGGTCATAACATGAAATAACAGTTTCTTTTTCGCATTCAATTAATTCTAATTTAGTAAAAAATATATATATTTTTATTGCAGCAATTGTTATGTGTTATTTATTTCAGTGTCACATGATCCTTCAGAAATCATTCTAATATGCTGATTTGATACTCAGTTATTATCAATGTTGGAAACAGTTGTGCTGCTTAATATTTTTTTGGAACCTGTAATACTTTTTTTCAGGATTCAGTGATAAATAAAAAGTTGTAAAATAAAAAAACAGCATTTATTCAAAATAGAAATCTTTTCTAACTATATCACTTTAATGTCACTTTTTATCAATTTTGCACATCCTTGCTGAATAAAAGTATTAATTTCTTTCAAAAAAAGAAAGAAAAAAATGACTGACCCCAACATTTTGAACGGTAGTGTATATAGTTACAAAGGATTTCTATTTTAAATAAATGCTGTTCTTAATTATTATTCATCAAAGAATCCTGAAAAAAAGTATCACAGGTTATGAAAAATATTAAGCAGCACAACTGTTTCCAACATTGATAATTGAGTATCAAATTAGCATATTAGAATAACTTCTGAAGGATCATATGACACTGAAGACTGGAGAAATGATGCTGAAAATTGCTTTGCATCACAGAATAAATAATATTTGAATATATATTAAAATAGAAAACGTCTCAGGTTACGAATGTAACCAGGGTTCCCTGAGAACAGGGAACGAGACTCTGCGTTTGCAACGCTATGGGGAAACGTCACGTGACTCTGTGTTCGAAAGCCAACTATCCAATAACTCCAAATCCTATTGGCCGGCGACAGCCTATGACGTCATACAGGCGCGACCCGGAAGTATAAAAGGGGCGCCTGGGGAAGCAGTCATTATCCATCGTCTTGAGGGACTGTTCAGCAGGCAGCCCGATGTATGGCAAGGAAACGCAGAGTCTCGTTCCCTGTTCTCAGGGAACCCTGGTTACATTCGTAACCTGAGACGTTCCCTTTCGAAAGGGAACTTCTACTCTGCGTTTGCAACGCTATGGGGAACGAAATACCCACGCCGCCATGCTTGAGGAGAATGCCTGCCAAGAAAAATGGCTGAGACAAGGGCTCCAGAGCAGTAGAAACTGCTTGCCAACTCTCCCTCGGGTCACACCAGGCTGTCAGTGACAGCATTCCCTTTGGCCAACAGCCCAAGCTAAACTCCATGAAGGACCTCCTCAAAGGCCCTACAGAAGGTGCTAAAGCGTCTGGAACCCACTTTTCCATAAGAAACAGAGGTCCCTTCAAGGGAATGAGGCCAGGGAACCGAAGGGAACCCCGGCCAGCCACTAGAGGGGAACGAAGTCACCCTCAATGCCACCAGGGAGGCCGACCTAGCCTGACCTGAGACAAACTTAGTCTGAGCCAACCCTGTCTGAAACAGAGCCTCCAAAAAACGCATTCTTCATAGAAGATAGTAAGTAAGAGTGAATGCAAAGAGGCAGAACAACTCAAACCCACGCGTAGAGACGGGCATCCCGGAGAGCAGAACTCAGCTAAGCGCTATGGACCCTCATAATAAGGGGAGTATAATCCACTCATCCTAGGATCTACCCAGTGCTTAATTAGCGCACTGAGGAGGCCGTGCGCTACAGAACCCCGACCCAGAGGAGCACAAACCAGCCTGGTGCTGGATCTCAAGGGGAGGCCTGATTAAGGCCTACCCCATGACCAGCTTAGGGAGCTAAGCACTATTACAAACATAACCCTCAAAGGGAAGTATGAAGCTCACCTAACAGGTAGACCATGCAATGGGCACACAACATGAAGGCCGCATGACAATCCACCCAAACACGATCCAACGAGCAGTGTACTCAGTAAAAAACACCTTTTACTCTCTAAAGCAAGAGGAGTACAGCGTACGCCAACACGTATTAAGGAAGGCCTGGAGGGACCTAAAACCTCAACAGACACGTGGCGTCAGCTCGTGGCAGTGTTTAGGCCCAAAGGACGATAAACAACCAGACAAAAGGAGGTTGGATTTATCACTTAGGCCTCTGGCCAACAGAAGTGTATAAAGATAAATCTCAAAGAGAAATACACCCAAACATACACCAGTGTGTCAAAACCAGGCGGCCCGTAGGCCTAGCAACCTCTAACACACACAGCGTAGTCTTGTGGCCATTTCTAGGAGCACAAAAGATCCACCCTAGGCGCTAGGTGGCCCTTAGCTCAACTAGAACAAGACTCAGGGAACCAAACCTGAGGGGCTAGCCACTTGGAATACTCGGTAAAAGCACCCTGTCACCCTCACAGCGAGAGGAGTATATGACTGAACTCCACATATTACACCGGAGGCCGAAGTAGGCCTACCTTAGTAAACATGTGGCATCAGCAAGTGGCTACCATAACCATACCACCCAGAGGTCATGTATTAAAAATCTCATGATTAACACATGAAAGCACTGCCAAACATCGCGAACAGGCCTGTTAGGGCCTACTCGTCAGTGATGGGGCATGGCTGATGGTGGCATGGTTTCCCAGGCATCCTGCCAACAAGTCGACTAGAAAAAGGAGGCCTAAAGGGGCCTCCATTCCAGTAACAGGTGGCGATCAACCTTCTCACAGATAAAACACAAATAGTGCCAAACGTAAATTAAAAAGGAGGCCTGAAGGGGCCTGCCAATTCAAAAACACGTGGCTACAGCTCGTGAATTAAAGGGAACCCAGCTACAGGGAATCAGCATTAACCAAGAAAGCTAAGGGAAGCTAACTGCGACCTGCGCTAGACCCCACATTCCAACAGGCAATGTACCTAAAGTAAATGTTTTGACTAAAGGAAACCAAACAAAGCCAACATGGTCCAAGGGCTTTGTTTGGAACTACCCTGAATATGCAATCCAACAGGTGATGCACCCAGTGACACAGACCCCCGACTGGAGAGTACAAGTCACCAAATACTCAAAACGGAAGCCTACTTTCAAAGCAAAGAGCTTACTGTTATGAGAGCGGGTGCCAACCTGTGGCAGCATAGGCTCACATACAATGTAGGGCAAAGGTCTAGAACCCAAAGTAACACAGACTTTGATTACATGCTGTTATTTGAAAAGAAAAACACTTCCCACACAGATCCTCAAATCTGATCTAAACCCCAGAGGACAGGAGCTAAAAAACTAGCAACATCAACTCAAACTTGATAACTACCAAATTATCAAGTGGCTCAGAAGAAAGTTATTCCTTTTAGCATGAAAGTTCTAGAAAATGGGGCCAAGCACACAACTGCATAACTTATCTGTGCAAAGATAAGGGCCCACCATCTGAGGAATAGCACCTAGCTGAAAACTCAAATTGCACCTACACAAGCAAGGGGATAATTGGGCTAACAACTCCCTCGGGAGAAAAACGTCAGGCGGCCGGTTAGGGCCGCCACAGACACACAAACTGAAGTAATAAGTGCCAACTCAGACTATACTGAAAACAGCCGAGAGGCTCATTTAGCATAGAGAGAAACTAAACAGCAGCCATTTTATGACCTGCTCAGTCAGTCCCAACACTCCAGTTTTTGCCCAAAAAACCCCTATAAATGCTATCTCAATGTTACATTCACTATGGGCCCAGGATCGGACCTGAGCGGAATGCAGTTTTTATAGGCTGCTGAGCGCGCCTTCGCCTCCCTGAACTTTCCAACCACCGTCTCAACGGAGCCGCCAAAAAGTTCAGTTGGCGAAACCGGGGCATCGAGAAGAGAGCCCTTCTCTCTCTCCCCGATGTCCGCCATGTTCAGCCACAGATGCCTTTCCGTGGCCACCATGGCCGCCATCGATCTCCCAATCGAGGCGGCCGTCTGTTTGGTGGCCCGGAGAGCGAGATCTGTGGTGCGGCGTAGCTCAGCCACCGCATCAAGGGACAAACCCTGCCCCTGATCCAGGTCCTTCAGCAGATCAGCCTGGTACGCCTGCAACACTGCCATTGTGTGTAAAGCCGCACCAGCCTGACCCGCAGCAGCATATGCTTTGCCGTTCAGACGGGATGTTTGTTTAAGGGGTCTGGACGGCAGAACCGGAGCCTTTAGAGTCGGTGCTCTGCCCGTGACGAGATAGTTGGCAAACATCTCGTCAATGGGCGGCAGCGACACATACCCATGCTGGCCCAATCCCTCCACATCAGCGAAATTTCCTCGCTGATGTGGATGAATTCTGGCCGAGTATGGGTTCTTCCATGCCTTCCTGATCTCAACGTGGAGATCCGGAAGGAATGGAAGGCTCACTGGAGTCACAGGGTTGTGGTCGGAAAGAAAGTGTTCATCCAGTCTGCCGCGAACGGGCTCTTTCCTATCGCGCCCCAACGGCAGCTGCAGTCTGCCAGCAGCGCGTTCCACAACCTCCAGCAACTCGGCATATGCTGGGCCAGGAGGTTTGGAGAAAGAAGAAGAAGAAGCCACTTCTTCCTCCTCCATTACCACCTCCTGGCCACGGGGGCTATCGGCCAGAAGAACACTCGCTCCCGGATCAGATGATGTCAGAGACAGGACATCGTCGTCCTCCAGGAGCTCATCCTCGCCAGCCGCCGCCAAAGGCTGAGAGACCACAACACCTCTCTCAAACTTGGCAGCGAGCTCCATCTGCGAGCCCCATGAGTGCAGCCGCCGCTCTGCCTCAGCACGAGCAGGGCCGGATCCACCAGGCGCAGATGTTGACGCCTCATCCCTCGAGAAGAGGGCCAGGCGAGAACGGAGCGTCCTCATAGGAAGACGCTCACAATCCACACAGACAGCGCCCTCAAGCACCATCCGTGCGTGTTCTTCTCCCAAACAATAGACGCATAGGGTGTGCGAATCTTCCGGAGTTAGAAATCTCGGGCATGGATCCACACACTTCCTGAAAAGCTTCTCCTTGCCCTCAGACATAATAGAGAAATTTCCGCTATTTGATTATTGGCAACAAACACAAACAGTCCCGAAAGACGATGAGATAATGACTGCTTCCCCAGGCGCCCCTTTTATACTTCCGGGTCGCGCCTGTATGACGTCATAGGCTGTCGCCAGCCAATAGGATTTGGAGTTATTGGATAGTTGGCTTTCGAACACCGAGTCACGTGACGTTTCCCCTTAGCGTTGCAAGCGCAGAGTAGAAGTTCCCTTTCGAAAGGGAACCATTATTTTAAATTTTAAATTTAAATTATATTTCACAATATTACTGTTTTTTTTCTGTATCTTTGATCAAATGTGCATGTTATGGACTGGGGGAATGCACAGTGCATGCAGGGGGTGTGGCCTCAATAGCCCCACAGTAAGGAGTGTGCTGTGTGAATGTGATTGAGGAATGTGCAGGGTAAAAATTCAACTGAAATTGCATTAAATCTATTTGTTTTAACCAAAAATATGCTGCAAGATGTCAACTACATTTAAGTACCCTGTTATAGGCTAACCTGCAATTTTGCAAATTCCCTGTTTATTCCCATTAATCCTTTCGAGTTCACAGAACTGATATATTTTAAGTAAACTGAACTGCTTCATTGCTTTAAGTTTTATGAACTAATTTCTTTTAATTTAGACGAACTTAAGTTTAACTGAAACTGGGCTGGGATTTCTGTTTCTGTTTAAATGCTAAAGGGAGATTAAATGCTAAAATGAAGTGTTATATAATGTTTTTTATGCAAGATTAATGTTAAGAGGGAGATTTAGTAGTTACTAGGGGTGTAACAATACATTGATATAGATCGATACATCGATCTAATGTCTAACGATACGATGCATCGATGCCACGCGTAAAAAATCGATACCTGTGGGCTAATCATAGAGGCACCTTTGTTTTAACAATAGCCACATTTAACACAATATCAGTCTATGCATTATCACCAATGCGTGCATTCTGGTTTAAACTACCTTTCAGAACTTGTAAAAAAGACGCTCAGGACAGTAGATCATCCTGTGTGCAGCTGTCACTGTGGAACTGTCACTGTCCCTATCATGTTTAAAGCCTTGCAAAAAGCAGCGCGCACACATCTCAGACAGTGTCTGTTAGAGCACAACACTGGAGAACAGAGCGCTATGAATCGTTCTTTGCACACACAGTAACTGAATTTAAAACTGTTAAAAGAAAATGCGTAGGAGCATTGCATGCTATGACTCTGTTGATTCAAGCACATCATTCTGCACACGGGATGCGCATAAGTGCTTTGTAACGCTCTGTACTGGAGCCTTTATAATTAATTTGCACAATGAAAGAATATTCATGGCCTGTCTTGTTTTGTCCTACCTATAATATGTTGTTGCTTCATTAAAAAGCTGCGCTATACATTTAAAATAAATGTCTTTTAATTGTGTGTGTGTGTGTGTGTGTGTGTGTGTGTATATTGTAACGAACAGAGGAAATGATAGACTCACTTAAACAGGTTAGTCTTCTTTATTAAGGTGAGCACCTGTTTGGCCGATGCTCCTGCCTCACAGACAGCTAACAAACTTCTGGAACATTTTCCCCAGCACTCCGCCCACACATCACTATGCAGGCTCTTCCTACAGAAGAACCTCCCACCCCTTAAAGCCCCACACAAGCCGAACACATAACACAGGAAAAGAACATACATGCACTTAGATTATATCTGAATAGAACATAAAACATTCTTTAGACTTGCTACAATATATATATATATATATATATATATATATATATTCCTTGTTTATCAGTTTTTTGACATTACACATTTTAGCACAGAACTAAAATACTTTCTTGACTGTTATCATGTCATAAGCTGTCATTATATTACTGTGTGGTTTTTTTATTAGTGGATGTCCCAATCAGGGTTCAGGTGAAATTTAGAAATAAATGTTTGTTATATATTTTGGTTGCAGTTGTGAGTTAATAAAAATGTAACTGGTTTTGTAAAATAGGCTCATAATATCAAAATATTGAGCGAATTGTATCGTATCGTAAACTTTTTGAGGTATCAGAAAATATCGTACCGCTGGCTACGAGAATCGATATTGTATCGAATCGTGATGAATCGTTCGATTTACACCCCGAGTGTCACAAGTGAGGCTCCCGCACTTCCTCCCCCGCACCACAGGAGGGAGCTGTCACCGGAACATTGAATTTACTTTCATTCGGACTACGTTTCCCATAGGCCCTCATTCCTGGGACTGATTGCGCACACACCTTCACCACATCTCTCTCTCACACACACACACACACACCCCACAGCGAAGTTTTGATTTGCCCCGGTGATCATTTCTGAGCGTTTTCTGTGGATTGTTATACTGTTGCCATCTGGACTTGTTTACCCCTTTGTGATTGTCTGTTGCCTGCCTCGACCATTGCCTGTCCCTGTTCACGTCTCTGCCTTTGTCCTTGCCGTGTTAATACTATTCTTAATAAAAGCTGCAAATGGATCTCCATTCTGTCGACCCATCATTACACCTAGTAGTTACTAATGTTTTGTTATGCTAATTTAGAAGAGTTTCTGGTAATATGGGTTTTTGGAGAGTTACCATCATGGTGACAAGTGGTGCCTGAGGCTTGGTTTGAGAGCAGTATATTAAATGTTTTATACTGCTGTATCCATTCAGCAAGTGTTATACCATGCTATTGTTAACATGTTAACAAATTAGCAAGTTAGCATTTTCTGCATTATCTAGTTATAGCTAGCTAAGTTTCCACTAATAAAAATGTTTATGTTGAGAATACATGACAATTTTAAGTTAAATGTATGAATTAGTTTACTCAAATATTTCAATTTAAGAACGATTACAATGTTTGAGTACAAAATAAAAGTCTGCCAGTTCTGCTTCCTTAAACTTTGAATTTCTTAACTTAAAATTTTTGATGTAACTGATTGCCTCAATTTTTTTTGAGTTTTGCCACATTATTCGGGTTTATAGTGTAGATAGATAGATAGATAGACAGACAGACATATTCAGAACTTATATTTTTTTGTTACTTGGCGTTTTATAAAATGGATTGAATTTAATATGTTTGCTTTTTTTTTCTTTCTTTTATTTAGAATGCATTTCTTACAGTCTAATTCTTCTCACTTGTGTCATCATGGGGTTTACACTTCAAATGTGTGGGCTGCACAGATTCATTTGTCAGTCTCACAATGCTCTGAGGGGATTCTCACCTGGCAGACCGAAGCCAAACGCAAAACAAACTACCATTACATTCACAGAGAAAATGGAAGAATTTACCCTGTAAAAGGTCCACAAGAGGTCACCTGAGACATGTACAGACCATTTCTAAAACAACTGAACCTACAGGGTGCAGTTTTCTACTGATCAAACCAATGCTGCACAATGCCAGCCACACACAAAGTCCTAGGGTGCAACCGTATCTGCAAAAACACCATATTTGTGGTTGTGTTGAGTACGGAATCACTTACACGGTTATCAGCGATGTACCACTTGCTTCATTACCCATGCAGACTGTCAGACTGTGGGTGCATACAGCAGACAAACAGCCATTCGGGCCATGTATCATCAAGGTGACGCAGACTTCACAGGTTTGGCAGGTTTTTGCAGGTGAAGACATGACCAGCAGGCACCTGTTTTGCAGGCCAGATGGCATTGCTTAGTTAACCCTCCTCTGCTAGGCAACCCATCACAAGGTGAAAGAGAGGGAGAAAGTAAGAGCGAGAGAGAGAGAGAGAGAGAGAGAGAGAAACACGGAGGGAAAATGTCCAGTGCCAGGGCTTCATTAGAGGCCAACCAGACGACTCAAGTGGCTGCAGATGTGTTTACATGAAGGCTGGAACTGTTTGTGGTGCTAATTTTTCTCAGAAATCCGGGTGCATTCAGGGTTAGTGTGGGCTTGTGGGTAATCTGAGATCAGCTTTACATATACAAACAGGCTATGTGATGCAAATGCACAGTGATGGTGTATTTTTGATAGTTATCTTTGCAATAATATTTTGTCTTTCTTTAATTTAGACTTTTAATCATGTATTTACACTATTTAACATGTTGAATTAACATCTTGCTGACATGCAATTGGGCTGTTAACACGTGTCATAGTAGTAACTCCTTGCTCAAGGCAAAACCATGCTACTCTGCTTCGTACTCTGGTGTGAGAGAGAGAAAAGTGAAAAGTAAGGTCTGTTTATGAGTAACAGTCTGGTCTGCTATGTGATGTGATGTGATGCCAGTAACTGATGCAGTTTGGGTTTATGGTTAGTATGGCAGCATAAAGAGATGGGAGAGAGAGAATGATGAAATTGAAAGTAAAAAGGACAGGAAAAAGCAAGAGAGAGAGAGCGAGGCCTGCCAGAAGCACTCTGTAATTGCAATGGTTTGCAATGAATAAGGCCATTACTGTTAATGTCTTTAGGGATAGTGCGTACCATTTGTCACTCTTATACAGTCAAGCGGCAACAAACCCTTAAAATGCCACACAGTCATAATCTAAACCGCTTCTATAGGCAAAAATCAACTGTACATTTGGTCAATATGTCATGTTATGCTCTGACAGCTGTTATATATAACACTGGCCCAATGAATAATCAATCTCTCTGTCAAATAAGACAGAAGGTTATTATTTAAAGACTTTATCAAATCAGTGCTGAATCAGATGTAAAGCTTTATCAATGCTGACAAATCTTTCCAATGCAAACAGTCCTGAAAGCTAATGTGACAAAAAAGGTTTGTTCTTCTCACTGCCCCTTAGAATTTAACTTTTTAGTTGCTGTACCTTGATAATTTAATGTTTTAAACCATCTTTCTCCATTCAAAATTAGCTTTGTCCTCTGCCAATATATATATGAAAAATAAATTTAAACTTAAAATTGTGATGATTACCAGTACCCAAGTCTTTAATAACCATTTAAGTTGCTAGATTTATAATAGTTTTGCATCTTGGAGAGGAATTGGAATAGCTTTCTCCAGATATTATAGACCTCACTGATACAAACACCATCTTAGCATGTAAAATTAGCAACAGTGCTTTGCTGCGTTCCAAACATAGTCCAAATATTGTTTGCACTGCCCCATCCTTTAGTAAACAACCTCTTTGCACAGCCTGCACTTTACATTGACAGGTTCACTAAACAACCCACGCTGAAATGTGCAAACTATTAAGGTTAGACTGAAATGATTTGGGAGACTGTTAAAAATAAACCTCAGCCAATGTCTCAACATTAGGATGCTTTGAATGTATATTTCGGAGCAGCACATGCTTCCCACACATCCAGGAGCAGCACAAGCTTTGTCTTTACTACATACATTTAAAGGGATAGTTCACCCAAAACGTTGTCAAACAGTTTGTTTTTTTTCTGCTTTGGTAGTGAATGGCTACATGGTCAAATGTTTGATTAACATTCTTTAAAATATCTTCTTTTGTGTTCAACAAAAGAAAGAAACTCACACAGGTTTGGAACAACATGAGGGTATGTATATGACTATGGATATACAATCAGAGTTATATTAATAATCACCCTGTTCCCAAGCCTCTCGCAGTTCAAAATGCTTACGCTACATCCTATGCCTTCCATATTCAACTTACAAAACAAGAGTAACTGACGCAATGTCAGTCTTTTTTTGTAAATTGAATACTGAAGGTGTTCTGCCGGAAGCTAATTATTTTACTTTATAATGTGTTAAATATGGATATTTTTCTTACACAAACGCATCGCTTCATTTCAGAAGGCCTTTATTAACCCGCCGGAGTACGTTTATGATGGATGCATGAACTTTTTTTTCGAGCTTCAAACAGGTGGTTTCTGTGCACTGCAATTATAAAGCTTAGGAGCATCAGGGTGATTATTATTATAACCCAACTGTATTTGTCTGAAAGAAGAAAGTCATATACACCTAGGATGGCTTGAGAGTGAGAAAATCATGGGGTAATTTTCATTTTAAAGTGAACTAATCCTTTAAAGGGTTTAACAATCCCTAAAGATACAAACCACTCGTTGACATAAGTGAATCACATACAATTAAAAAAGGTCTTTTTCCAGACACACTAAGTATATTTAGATGCACAAGTTTAATTTCAGTCGGACTAAAACAATACAATAAAAATAAAACAATAATAATCTTAAAATGTTATAAATGGTATAAAAACTCTTTGTCCGACTGAAGTCGTACCAAATCACAGTATCATCTACAGTAACTTTGTTAGTCCGTCTTTGCATTGTGTCATGTATGTTTTGACAGAGATTGTAGCCAACCAAATCTCGATCATAATTGTGTATGTAAACATACTGTTTAAGCCTGACTTGGTTAATCTGTTTTCTCACATCTTCCTGTTAGATCTGGCCGACTCCAAGGAAACATTCAGAGGGCTCTGCCTGAACTGATGACCCAAATAGAAACAATGCCCTTCTGTGGCCTGAGGCCTGCCCAGCAACACCCCGCTCCTGACATGGCTAGAGGAAATGGCTCGGGTCTTCAGCTCAAGCCATATGTCCGGTGACAGACCTCCCAGCATTAGGAGGCCAAAGCCGTGTCCTGCTATGACTCTGATCTCAGGCCGCTGAACGCTGAGCCGAGGACAGAGCAGTTTAGGGCGTGTACTGTAAGATTCCCCTGCTTTGGTTATTGGAAAGATTCATGAGGATTTGACTTAATGGAACTAATGAATGGACAGATTCATTCATGCAAGCAACGTTGTCTTGGCAGCATTTCCATTTTATCCCTTTCCCCATTCTTGTTTTTAATAAAACAGGATAGTTACGAGAATTTCATAACCTACGTTCCATTTGATAAGCCGAAGAGAGCTTTAACGTTTCAGCCAAAATGAAGTGAAGCTTATTTTCTTCGACAGCCGTCAAGAATAAGTGTGAAACACATACCGAACACTGAACTATTCTTGCACTTTGATGATCCACCACCCTGTAGCAAATTGCATATGTACCATGGGAAATTTAAGTGGACGGAAAACTCTTCCCGGAAAGTAAGAGAGCTATCAGCACACCTTATCTCCTCTCTCCACTCCTGATTTGAAGCTATGCTTTTGTGTAATTGTGCAGCTCTTCTGGTGAGAATAAAGCCTACCATTTAGAAACATAAAGCACAGCCCACCTGCTGTTCTGGTTGGAGATGGACCCACAGATAATTATTGTTGCTCATTCATTTCAGACTGCATGAGAGGTGGGTTTTTTTTTTTTTTTTGGTTTTTTTTGACTGGCCTGAAAAAAACAAGCTCCCTTCATTTTCTGGGTCTCCTTGCTATTCTATTTCTCAAGGAAATGACTCCATCTTCCCTTTCCCACTCATCTTGTTCTGTTCTTCCTTCTTTCCACATTTCCCCTCCCCACACTTTTCTATACCCTCACAGCTTTCTGTTCTTCCCTAGGCCAAGAGAAGCAGCTCTGATCAATTGTGGCCTGTTATTTCGCAGAGGAAGCCACAGCACTTCCCTCTCAGCTCTCATTATTCATTACGAGTACACAGACAGGCCTGCAAGAGCATGATGAAGAGATGCTCCAATACACCACAAAGAGATCTGGAAACTATAGTGGCCGCTGGAGGAGCCTGTTTGTGTGCAAGTGGAGTGTTTTGAAGCAAGGTTATAGTCCCAAGGAGAAGGGTTTCATGGCAATCAAACCGCAAGTCGAGAGAGATAATAAGAGAGTGGAGCCTTTAAAATCCATGTCTGTCAACCAGTCTCTGGGCTTTTGTTGAAAGATAACTACATGCTATGGCTCTCTTCTATGCGCGAACCCTGTCTGGCACATTAACCGTAGCTCTCTAAAGGGAGAAATGGATGTCTGGATGAAGAACAATCAAACTGTTGTTTGTTTGTTTTGGCCGGTTTATAATTACCAGCTCTTATCTACCTGACACATGTGTAAAAGTGCTGCTATAGAAATTATTTATTGCCTCTAATCTACCCTGGGCATGTAATGAACTTTCAGATTGTAATAGCTGCGATTGAAGGCGAACGTTTTGTTTATCTGATTCAGAGAGCTCGTTAACATGCGATAATGGAAGGTGGTGCAGAACATGGACTGGTTATCAGCCTTGATCAATAGCTGACTGAAAAATCAGATAAATCATTGGCTCTTCATATTCAACGTGAAGCGCTTGCAGGCTGTCAGAATGTTCTCTGATCACTGTAAATCACATCTAATCTATCAATTACACACACAGTTTCTTTTATTCTTCCTGGAGATTGGAAGAATTACATAGTCTACACAGTCAGCTGTCCTAGCAGAAGCTTTTGGTGCAGACCTGAGTTTGACAGAGTTTTGTCTGTGTGGTGAACTGGCATACAGATCTTGTGAATTGTGGTTTGCAAGTGAATTCAATGCAATGTCTTACATTTTGGAAGTGAACAGCTAATGATAATGTGTAATTTGCATCAATGCTATGGAGGACCATGAGTGCCACTTAAAATAATATGAAGTAATCAATGCATTATAAAAAAAAAAAAAAAAATTTTTTTAAAAACTCAAATTGAGAAGATATTTAAACACATTTTTTTTAAAAGTGCAGTTAAATGAGAATGTGATGACATTGAAGAGATGAAATACACAGTTTTAAATATGTCAATTTATTTGGCAATTTGAAATGTTATTTAACACTAATTTTTAAAAATATTTTACATTACTAAGAACAAGAAAAAATATTTAAACTAGGGCTGTCAATGTTAAGGCATTAATGCCTGCGATTAATTTTAAATCGTGTTAAAGTAACTGAAGCATGCAAAATTGCGTCTTTTAAGTAACGTAATTTATGTCACACAGTTTATCGAGTATCTACAGTGACGCAAGAACCTGTAACCCTGGTAGGCGGAAATTTCTATAACTATTTAACCCTATTTCGCTTCTCTGTTTGTGATAATTTTAAGCCACTAAAATCTGGTAAAGTTTTCAGTCCAATGATCCAGTAAGCGAATGCCTACTAACAATTCAAAACCAGGTTTATTACATCAGAGATGGCAAAAAGAACAGTAACTTGGAACCAGTTTTCAGTGAATTATTCATTCCAGTGTGTGTTTAGCTTTAAAACATGAGCTTTGACATATTCTGTCATTGTGTGTGTGTGAGCCCCCACGCATTGCGCTGTAAATACAGACTGAAAGTCAAAACATCCCACCGCTGTATGGGCAGATGATATGCAAACTACATTTTTTTCAGCTAGATAAAGCAAACCAGTTTTTCACTAGTAAAGTTTTGAAGGATGCAGATTGTAATCAAGATAATGACAATAGCGGTGACTTACAGGAATCATACAGTAAGCATGCAAGTCCGCTATTATAGTATATGAGCAAATAAACCATGTATGTGCGCTCTCGACACACTGATCACACATTGTATTTATGCACAGACAAATTTCACTACATTCACGTTGGATCCATAGAATGGATCCTTGTACTGTAGTAGGTATATAATATAATTTTTTTTTTCATCTTCATGTGGTCCTGTTCAGTATCGCAACTTGACATGTCTAAGATGTAAACAAGCTCTAAAAAGCGTTTTTCTGTTGCACTGTACAAATACTGTACACTGAATTCTGAAAAGTTCTGTGCAAGTTCTGGATTATATGGAATTCTTACTTTTATAAGAATCACCCTTCAATCTGATAGTTTACTTTGCTGGATATAGCAAATAATGACAAAATGAATGTGGTAAACAATGATTTAGAAATAAAGAAACATAAATGATTTATGTTTAATTTCATGATAAATGTGCAATTAATCATTATTAATCGCTCAAAAGTGTGATTAATGATGATAAAAAAATAAAATAAAAATGAGGCCTATCTATTGACAGCCCTAATTTAAACATTTTAAATTTACTTATTTATTTATATTGAATAATAAATATATTTTTTTATTTTCAAATTAATAAATTGATCATTCAGTGCATGTACAATTTATAAATCCAAAGTGACTAAATTATTAATACAACAGTGAAGCTGGCATCTTATCCTGTGTTGTAAGTCTAACAGTAGTACTCAGGATGATGACGCATATGTATAGTGGTTCGGAACCAAAAATACAATGGAAAAAGAGACCAGGGGTGGAATCGAACTCTGGTTCGGATCGAGAAAATGCTAAAACAGCCTAAAGCCTGACGGAAACATGACCTTAGCACAGCTAAATATCACAGTCTTGGGAAATCAAAACTTAAGGGAGGAAAAAAAAAAGAGCCAAAATCTCTGAGAAAGATCTTGAGTGGGAGGGTTATGGCCAGCGCTGCAGGCAGTCAGTACAGAGAGTACCTGTGGTGTGATAAATACAGATGATTTAGAGGTGATGGTAAATATCTGTGATTCAGAGTCTGGGAGAACAGTGAGCTCTGAGCTCTCACGATGGCAGCACTGCTAGTTCCACACATTTCTCAAACACACACATACTACAGTTCAGAGTGACCTCTGAACCAACGCATGACGTATTGACGAAGCAGAGGATAGAGCAAAACAAAACACTGGTCACGAGTTTGTTGCCCAGCCCTATTTGTTTGAACTGCGAGAGGCATCTACTCTCACCTAAGCTTACGCTACTCCTACATCATACATCATACGTTGAGTCAGAGGTCACTCTTCCGCCAGAACTCTACTTGCGTACGGCTGTTACCAGATAGTTTATAAACATGGGCGGCACTAGGGACGGGCTAGCAGGTGCTTTAGCACCCCCAAGAAAGACCAAAGCATCCCCATAGCACCCCCACAAATTTTTTCAGCAATTATATACAGGTTGTGTGTTTTATTCAATAAATAAGTTGATAATAAAAGCAAAAAATGAAATAAAATAAAAACATTTGACTCATTACGCATGCATGACGTGATTTGCAGCTACTGTCGCACTTTTCGTAATGTCACAGCATTTTATTTTAAAGTAGAGAGGTTCCTTGTGCCAAGACTAGCCCCCGACTAAAGATTTTTCTAGTAGTCGTTCATTTAAGCCATTAATCGTTTAGTCGCACATTTATATTAAATTATATAATGATATAATAATAGCCTACTAAACAATCCTTCAATAACCTAAAATATCTATTTAGCTATAGGTGTGATATAGAATCTGATGTAAGATCCTTCTCCTATTTGGCACCTAAACTCTGGAACAATCTTTCTAGCATTGTTCGGAAAGCAGACACACAGTCAGTTTAAATCTAAACTAAAAACGCATCTCTTTAACCTAGCATACACATAACAAATTATAAATTTATTTTTTCAAATCCGTTAAAGGATTATTAGGCTGCATAAATTAGGTCAGCCGGAACCGGGAACACTTCCTATAACACCAGATGTACTCGTTACATCAGAAGAAGAATGGCATCTACGCTAATATTAGTCTTTCTGTTTATCCCGAGGTTTACCGTAGTCAACCGGATCCGGGCCGCATCCAGGTGAGACCAAGGACCTGCGCCTTGACACGACCACAACGCAGCCCTGAAGTATCAGCAGAGATTGAGTCAACTAGATCATCCACTGTGAAGGCCTCATCAACATGACAACCAGTGGTGCATCTCCTCAACAACCGTCCATACCGGTGTGATGAATACGATCCTCAGCTGGATGGCACTGAATTAAATACTTTGAATGTTGCGATCCTATCTGACTTATGATAGCAACCTGAGTCATAACAAAGCACTGTTTGCCAGAGGAGAACTGGCCCCCCGACTAAGCCTGGTTTCTCCCAAGGTTTTTTTCTCCATTTTAACATCTGTTTGCCACCTGTTTGCCACCTGATGTCACCTGTTGGAGTTTGGGTTCCTTGCCGCTGTCGCCTTTGGCTTGCTTAGTTGGGGACACTTGACAATTGACATTTGATATTCAACAGTGCTTTGATCTGCCTGCATTGACACTATTCTTTAAGAGCTGCTGTGCAGCCAAAATAATGTACCAGTTATCAATGTAAAGCTGCTTTGACACAATCTACATTGTAAAAAGCGCTATATAAATAAAGGTGACTTGACTTGACTTGACTAGAACATTCTGCGCTCAAGCTCACGCATAAATCTTGCTGCAAAGCACCGGCAAAAGTAGCTAATAATTATGAATGTGTGGGAAAAGAACACATTTTAAACTATTTAAAACATATTTAAATTATAGTGCTTTCTGAGTCAGTGTCGGCTGCAAAGATGAACTTGCCGACACTGACAAAAAAACAAAAACAAAACAAAAAAGTTGCTGTCAGTTAAAACTAAAATATACATTTTAGTCTAGGACTAGATTAAGCCTTGTCTGGGAAACCGGGGGTATGTCTCTGCCAAGTTCTAAGGCCGTATCACAACATTTCGCTAATATGATGACTTGATGTATTAGATGAACTTTGCGCAATGCACAATCCCAAAATGCAATGCAACCATTTTTTTTTGGAAAAAAAATAAGAGAAATTACAGTTAAAAACAAAATTATATTACATACACATTGAATATTTAATATTATTGATGAATTATTGCCATAAAATTCATTAGCTTCGCATGTTGTGTCACATTATCAGTTAGGATGCTGCCTTATAAAGTAAGCAGTTCTCAAGGTTTTGGAACAGAACTACTGTAAGGCGTAGTACAAAATTCAGAAGTGACAACTGTTGACATACAGTGAACAATTGAAATTCAGAGGGAAAAGATAAGAGGGAAAGAGCAGCTAGTCATTTCTGGATTATATAACAGAGTGAGCGCATTAGACAGGTTTAGGAGAAAACGGAAAATAATGGAGACAAACATCAAAGACATTCCAAAACAACCTACTCGTTTTCTTTGTCTCTCTCTTTCTCTTTCAGTCATGCAATTACGCTGTTTGTGAACATTAATCAGAGGGCAACAAGGTGACAGAATTCAAGAATAAAAAAAAAAGAAAGAAAAGGGCCGTCGCTGAGCAGAGGTCAGATACTCCAGGCCTTCTTTTATTCTTTGTGTTCAGCATATCAAAAGAATGTTACAAATCCATTATTATTATGCAAAGTACATGGACAAGATAAGCCCCTGTGTTGAGATTCATAGAAAACCTGTTTAAAATGCATCAGCCGTAGCAGTGTGACCACGGATGGGATGATCTCGTTCACAAACACCCAGGTGAGATGGGAGATATTCTTCATAGTCCTGGTGCCACATAAATTAAGCGTATATGTTTGAAGACACATTAAGCAAAGGACTGAACCCTTTTTAATGTTCTTCTAAATGAAATAATGGGGAGAGAGACTTAAGCGAGACTGAATGAAAGAGAGAAAATGGAAGTAGCTTCTGAGAAGAATGAGTTATTTTCAAAGCATGTTGGCATTAACTCCAATATGCATCAGTCTTCATTCAGTATAAAGGCTACGTATATGCACAGAATCAAATAGTCTATGAGCACAGGTGTTTGTGTGTGTGTTTGTCGCTGTGTATGTTCTACTGGGGTTCAGAGCTGTCAGTCCCATTAAAAGGTCAGCAGTATTTCTCCTTGATTAGAGACAAATGTTAGACTGGCTATTAATCAAAGAGCAGCTGCAGCAATAACAAAAAAAAAAAAAACGGAGGCACACAATGAATGAGCTGATGTGCTTTTGCTTTGTCTTTCTCTCGCTCACACATATACACAACCTAAATTAAATGAAAATACGTAAAAAAAATAAATAAAAAAAAAATACAAAAGGAGATGTTTTCTAAAATGTTTAGGGTGCTTTAAGATTAATGATGTCAAACCTCAAAAATTAAGTTTGACATCACTGATATAGTTTTTTTTTTTTTTTTTCTTGTTTTTGTTTTGTTTTTTTGTGCAATTGAATGCAAATGAATATATTAATAGATATATATAATATATATATAATAAATAATTTAACCCAACACAAGCTATCATATGAAGACTTGGACTTTTATGCCACCATCAATTTTTCTTTTATAAAAAACAGTTTGTAAGTTTTGCATCTGCATTTGTGTTTCATAAAACAAATTAATATGGGGATGGGCAACATGGAGGTACCTGTTATTTTACATTGAGAAGTATATAAAGAGAATCATGATTGCATATTCATTGGGGTCTAAAACATTCTAAAAAATTTCACATTTCGTACATGTCATTTGCTGTAATAGGCATAATAAAATTGAATTATCAAATAAATGAGTAAATAATTAAGTAGGTAAATAAACAAGTAACAAACAAACTTAAACTCGTTTGCTTCTATGCTTCTAAAATTTCTGTGAATAATTTGCTGATGCAGGTACAAAAAGACAAAAAGATTTTTTTCTTGAGAGTGTGTGTGTGTGTGTGTGTGTGTGTGTGTGTGTGCGCGTGCGTTTTTGTGATTTATGAGAACACAAATTTGTATAATGACATGGGTATTACACTGGTATTATGACGTAAACATAAAATATGAGGACATTTCATAGTGAAACTGGAAGTGGGAAACAGGAGGAGCTATGAAGAAACCAAAAACCAGGGAAGAATCATCAGTATTCATCATAAAACTCTTTTTACTTTTTTTAACGAAGGGGGTTCACAATTTTAACTAACTAGCAGCAATTAAGTATATTGTACGATACTTGCATTAGGCCTCAGCCTTTCTTGAAAAGCATTCCAAGTATACCGTTGCAGTAGAAAGTCCTGAGTGTTCAGTCCGATGGTGCTGAAGTTGCAATCGATATCTTCTGTTTTGAATAAAAAAAGCGATAACAAACTTGCATGGTTAGTTTCAATCTTATTAGGAAAGAGTTCTTTTCTCTCCTAGTTAAGCACATTGCTGGGGGCAGGGCAGACCCCCCCCCCCCCCACCCCCTCTTGTTGGTCATCAACAAGAGAGAGCGAAGGAGAACTGGGCTTTTAGCCTCAGGTGCTGGACATTCCCCCTCTGGGTCAGTGGACCAATGATACATAAGCTCCCGACAGGAAAGTTTATGATCCTTTGTGTTTCTAGTAGGGGATCTGCACATGAACTGGCTGAGTTGTTTTGAAGAAACTATTAAAGATTCTTGTAATACTGATATGTTGCACAGGTATCGACATATCCTATACACAAACATTCAAATCTTCAAAATACAAACACGTAGACACCAAACTTGGTATAGGTGAGTTTACGTTAACCATTGGTTCTTATCGTAAAATATGCATAACAATACTGAATACAAAAACAAGAGATAATACACAAACAGTAATAATGGATGCCATGTTCTATGGATATGCATGTTCATTTATAGAACAGCCTGTCTATAAATGAATGAAGGAAAGTCTGTTTTGAGGGTTTTCTATGTGTCTCTTTGTCTCTGCTTTTCCACGTGGCACACACATACTTTGGGGCAATAAAACCAAGGCTGGTCTTCTCTGGGGATGGGGACAGACCCCAGAGTAAGTTTTAAACAATTATTTGTTAAATATAACAAATAATTGTGTATGATTTGTCTCAGTTGTTACATGTGTGTGTGTGTGTGTGTTTGTGTGTGTGCGTGTGCGTGCGTGTGTGTGTGTATGTGTGTGTGTGAGATAAGAGATAACAGAATGTATGTGCCCTGGAGCAAGTATGAAAACACTGCAATGACATTAATTCTCCTCACACTTTCTGCTCTAAAGCACCAGACCTGAAAGAAATAACCCAGAGAAAAACCACTTCCAGACAAGGCTGATCCTCTCACACATGAAGTCTCAGCAAGTGGCTTTAGCGGCCTTGAACACAACAGAGTAATAGGGCAGGAAGCGATGCATAAGCAGGGCAACCAAGAGGAAATGCAGGGCTGAGACCTCCTGACATGTTCAGGCTGCAGTTCTTCCTGGACAAGCTTGTATCGTATCTGGGATGTTTGTTCATGCCATTAGACTTCATACTGAGTGTTTATATTATGCAGAAGCGCCATGCCCTTTCAAACTAAGGGGGGGCATGTGCCCCCTAGTGCTTCTCTAAATCACTAGAATTCATTAATTTGCCATCTAGAATCTAATCTTTAGGATCTAGTTTTGACTGTCCAATCAAGTCATCTTCAACAAATGATTTGTTTAAAAAAAATTCTCATCATCTAATTACCCTCATTTTTCTTGACATTTGTTAGCCTTCATATGAAACAAAACTTCAAAGCAGCTCTTTCCATAGATTAAAAATGATATTAACATTAGTAAATACTTTGTAATATAATAAACATCATCATTAGGTTTTACAAACTTATATAATATATACTAGGGATGCACCAAAATTTCGGCTGCCAAAAGTTACCGGACGAAAATGGCATTTTCAGTGTTTGGCCGAAAGAGAAAAAAAGCTGAAAATATGAACTAAAAAAAACATATGGTGCCCCGCCCCGAACGTCAGTTTTCAGCACTCAGTTTTCATTGTTCTCGCTCTCGCTCTATCACTGCACGGTGTGACGCTCTGCTCGATATTCCGCTCTGTGCCCATGCTCAGTTGCTTACGGCCCATGCAAATGCTCCACTCATGTAACGCAAATGCTCATCAGAGAAGCAGTCTGCTCAAATAACGCGCCAACATAAAATTTCTATGTAGCAGCCTAGTACACTTGTTTCTGTTTGCAATATTCCTACTGTGCTGTAACATGGTGTGGCATAGCCGTGCTGGGCAACACTCCCCTGTACGCTCTGCTCACATGCTCTGATAATAATAGCTTTGTAGGACTATACATTATTTGGATAACTGGTCAAAAAATAAATCTGTTGCATAGATGTTATATTCACATGGACTTTCTGTTTGTTGTTTTCATCTGTCATGTTTTCCTTTGTTCTAGTTTCCCGCCACAATCTGTCACCATGGACACTAATCACATTCTTCTCAGCTGTTCGTCGTTTGAGTTCATTCATCTGTGTATTTAAGTTCCTGTTTCTGTGGATTATATTGTCGGGTATCGTTTGGATGTTTGACTGTTTCGTGTTTATCCTGGTGTATGTTTCTGTATTCTCCAATCGGATTTTCTAGTAAAGACTCCATCTCCCCGTTCGTGTGCTTAATAATACTAGTAAGTTTGTAACAATAGAACTGTATAAAGAATAATATTGATATTTAATAGTAATATATTTTCAGTCCAATTTTAGTGTGTTACTTTCAATAAAAGGGGTTATTTTATTGGCTTGTATTTTTAAATTCAGTATTATTAAAATAATTGACTTTCATTAAAATGTGTAATATTAATACAATTATACAAAAAAGCTCATTTAAAATAAATAGTATAATAATGTTTAAAAAGCAGTTTTGGTTTTCAGCCAAGTGCATCCAGAATTTTTGGTTTCGGTCCAGAATTTTCATTTCGGCGCATCCCTAGTATATACTCATATTATATTATATAATATAATTAATAAATTAATATAAATAAATTAATTATATAAAATAAAGAATTTCTTAAAACAATTGAATTTATAATTAGTAAATACTTTCATAGAATAGAATAGAATAGAATAGAATAGAATAGAATAGAAAGACAAAATAGTATATACTTTTTCAAATACTGTCCATTCATCATTTATGAGCCAGATTATGAAAAATATTATTAGCTTATCATATTAGCCAGAATTTAATATCCCTACATTTTTATATTTAATATCCTTTGCATCTGTACATTATACCTAATCTTAGCAAATTAACTTTTACCTTATTGTAAAGTATTACCAGAAAAACTATGTTAACCTGTTCCTTGCACCTAAAATGATGCCATTTTCTTGTTAGTCACTATGCATGCCTTATATTATAGTATTACATGTGTATTCAATATTCAAGACAAAAATCTGTGAAAAACATAAAAGGCCTTAATTAGACTTAATTAGGCTGTGTGTTTGTGTGACCAGGTGTCCATATCTATGGATGTTTTTAGCCCTCTTCTCCAAAGACATCACACCCACATATCTTAAAGTTGCTTGCCACTGCCATATGACAGTTCCCTGTGAGCTGGCTGTTATGCCAGATCTCCAAATACACACACGCACTCAGCGAGGTGCCATGTTTACTGTGGGCAGCACAGCATTTGTGTGACACCAGAGGGGGCACGCTTGGGTTCCTAAGAGGAGAAAAGCACGGTGAATAGGTGAAAGCTACTTGAGTTGAGTATGTATGTTCAGGAGGGGTGCTAATGAAATTCAAGTTTGTATGTTTTCTTCACAAGGACACAATCCAGATTAACTCAAGATCTTCAGCTGTCTTAAGCAAGAGCTCTCCAAATGGATCAATAGTTGTTATGGAAATACTGGTTAATATGCAGACATAATTAAGATAACAGCAATATTAAAAAGGCTTCAAGCTGTTCTCCGTCCGCCGTGTGTGTGATTTTGCTTGTGGTACTTCCAGCGCTCTTCATTTTCACTTTAATGCATTTTCTGGGTTCCAGACATGGATTAAATTTGTTCTACATGAAACAGCCTTTTTCCAAATTAATCTACTGTGGAAAATCCTTTTGAGAGTAGAACTAGGCTTAATACTGGATTCGTCAAAGAATCAATCACAGTTTTTGTTCTTTCGCTCTTCAAACAACCCACGTCTATTTCCGTGTAAAGTATATTCTTTCTATGAGATGCCTTTGGTATTTACTTTGTTTTTGTGCAACTAAATAAATCAAAACAGTTGATAAACTCAGAACAGCCTAGACAAAAAAGTCCTGTGGTGGTACATATGGCACTTTGAAATGTGAAATTCAAATGCCAGTGCCATGCCATTTACACTGTACTCCAGGATGCTTCCAAGAATACCATGGTATTGCCATGGTACATATCCATGATTTTTACTGGTAGTTTTATGTAAGTGAGGGCTGAGTCTGTCCTCCAGATATCCTGAGGTAAGAATGCAGTAACTTCCAGTCCAGCTCTACTAATCTCAATTAACATGAACATAAAATTAGATGTGGTCCTCCCTCTCTGAAATATAGTGGTGACAATTCCTGGTCCAAAGCACCATATGCCGACCGTATAAATCTCCCAGACACTGAGAGCTGTAAAGGTAATGACCGTAACATAGGCCCCCTCTCTAATGAATTACCCAGGAGGGGGTAGTTAGTGTGTTTAACAGTGTCATGTCCCTGAGGCAGTACTGACGGGAGAAAAAAAAAAAAAAACAGTCAGTTGCAGAAGGTCAAATATCAATTCCTTTGCAGTGATTCTTTATTCTTTTAGGGCGGAGCATTGCAGTTGAACTCCCCAAACAGCCAATTCGATTCTCTATTTGATTCCTGCTAAATAAAAGAAAATAATAATAATAAATCTACAGAATGCACTGTGAAAGGTAGAAACATGGGACAAAGGGAGAAACAAACTACAGTGCTTAACAATAACATTATAGAATATGGCTCGACTAACATTGAAGGAGGACCCCATGTTATATCTAGGGACTACCATAGAGCCCTGAGGAACAACTTACAACATCCTAGCAACAACATAAAAGACCTTAGCAACCACATAGCAACACCCTGGCAACCTCCCACATACAGCAACGACTTCTGCACAGGCAAAGCACTCATATTTTTCTCATAAAAAGCATAAAATCTGGTCTTTCGTTTATAGATGCAACTGAATACCACATGCATCTGCATATCTTCACATTTGTGCTTGTGGAGGCGTGATGGCTTCTGTGGGTGTGTGAGCATTTAAACCACTTAAGATTCATTTTCAAAAGTAATCAATTCATTCACCAGCTCAAATGTTCAGCTCTGTTTTTGGTCTGAAATATTCATGGAGCCTTTCTGTTATCTGCATTTCGCCGCAGGCATCAAGCCCGTCATCATCAGCGGTTGTGGCACTTTTCCGGCGCAGACAAATGCATGTGGAGGGTTCACTGGGGTTCAGTCATTGATTCAACCCCACCCCCAAATAACCCTATCTTCAAAATTAAAGCAGTTTATAATTAATGTTTTGTTTAATTAACACTTCTGTGTTTCCAGACCTACACATTATGGATAAACAAATAGTCCTACCACCCAAAACGATGGGTGCCTGGATCGAAGTAATACATTTTTAAATATATGTAAAATGGCCAACTTTTATTTATTTTTTTTGCTGATAAAGGTGACAAGGTATATGTGACATAGAAGAAACCACAAGTGCACGCACATGATAATTAGACAGAGGAGAGCATCAAAAAGACCTCTTTGGGGTTTTTTTTTTACATCTCTCCTCTTGCCCTTTGAGCTTAATTATGCTCTGAATCTGGTGCAAAAGGTCACGAATGAGATCTGACTAAAGAGTTCCTACACGTGCCATGCTCCCAACAGCTCGACATCCAGCCGGAACCGAACATGTTGCGCACTTCCGAACATGCCATTTTACCAACCGATGCCTATTATGTGGCTTCGAATGATTTATTCCTCTTTGTCTGACTGCGCCCATGATATGCGCCCAGACCTTATGAAGTATGATTTTCCTCATCTAAATGCAGAAGGACGTCTTCTCAGCGTGAAGGCTGGGTGCTTGCTCTCAGAGCAGGAGAGGCTGAGATTAAAGATGCATGAAGCTCTACACATCCAACTGAAGATGATCAGCATGGTTCCATATTCTCTCTCGAACTCCGAGCATATGTAGAAGCTCTCCACACAACCTACAGAATCACAAATGCAAGCTGCAAAAGAGAGCATCGCTGCAGTGCATTAGCAAGACGGAATACCCATCAGGCAACAGGGCCTTTGTTTTCCTTGAGAAGTGCACATCTGTTTTTTTTTTGAAAGCTAAATGCTAATTGATTGTTTGGTACTACGAACACTCTCTCCCTAAAGTCTACAGACATATATTTATATATATATATATATATATATATATATATATATATATATATATATGATCACAATGATTTAAAAGACTAGAAAATGCTCAGTTTCTTCTCATAACTGAATTCAGGCTCTTGAAGAATTCAGCAGAATTGGAGAATGAAAGGAGATACAAGAGTTTTACTTAAACATCAGTTGGCTTAGAGGAATATTTTTACCTTAAGTAAGAGAGGTTAAGAGTTTGAATCTCATTCAACAAAAATAAATAAATAAAAATAATAAAAAATAATAAATTATGTATTAAATTTATTTTATACTTTTAGGAATTAACCACTTAAGCCCTGAGGTTATTTTCAGAGGGTTTTTTTCTTTCTTTCTGAGTAACACAAAAAAGAAAAGTAAAGACTCCAAAACTATAGCAAGGAGTGTCAAAAGGTTGGTATCGTTTGAAAGGAAACGTTTTAAATAAAACAAAACAAAACAAAAAAACTTAATTCCCCTGCTGAGAAACTGCAAATAAACAGAAAAAAAAAAAAAAGAAAATTTACATATCTTTCTAATTGGAAAATATGGAATATCTCATGAAGGATATATGATAGCAGGTTTTCTTTTTGGTGATATTCCTCTATATATGAGCTGTATCTAGATCAAATTTCGTGGTGATTGCATGAAGAAATCAAAAGTTATAGCATTTGGAACAAGGCATTTTTAATTGTGACATGCACAAAAATAATGACTCATAACTTCAAAAGGTTGGTGTCGTTTGAAAGAAACCTTTTTACATTTTTCAATTAAAAAAAAATTAAGTTTTGATATTCTCAGGCTGAGAAACTGCTGATAAAATCAAAAAATAAAAGTTTGCTCAAGGGAAATATTACATATATTTCATATTTGACATGCAGTAACTCAGAGAGGAAATAAGGTAGGAGGGCGATTCTTTTTTGGTGATGTTCCACTATAGCTGTATCTGGTTCAAATTTCGTGCTGATCCCATAGAGAAATCAAAAGTTAGAGCATTTGGAACCAAGGTAGCCTTTTTGTTTATCCATTGGCGCCCCCTGACAGGCATTTTTAAAATCGTACTTTCACGTGGTGATCGGCTTATTGGATTATGTAATTTCAATCGGGAGAATCCACTGTAAGTAAAGTAATAATGTGCCATTTTCTACAATCGATGCATGTTTCATTAAGTTATAAGCAGAGGTGTGTAGTAACGAAGTACATTTAGTTTGTTACATTTACTTGAGTATTTTTTTGGAAAAATTGTACTTTTTAGAGTAGATTTAAATGTGGGTATTTTTACTTTAACTTGAGTACATTTCTAATGAAAAATCTGTACTTTTACTTCACTACGTTGGGCGACGTTCCTCTCGTTACTTTATTTTAATGCAATACTTTTAAGAAATGTGTAGTTTATTCCAAGCGCGCAAGTCTCTCTTTTTTTTTTCATGAACGATGCCCCATTCACAAATGGCTCTTTTGAGTCGATTCTGTTCAAAGACTTAATCAAACAAGTTGGCAAAACTGTCTAAATTGGTTTGCGAATCAGTTTGAATGATTTGTTCAGTTCCCTGCACGCACTGAATCATCTAAAGCGGTTTCTCACAGCGTGGACCTACAGTCAATTAAAAACAAATCTGCAAATGCATCCTACTGTTTGCCAGCGATGAAGATCTTTATTAGTTGAACTTCATATGCTGTCTATGAACAACTCCACAGGTATCGATTTCATTTGATTTCAATTCATACAGCCAATAGCCGACATTTTACAACCAAACAGATTATTACGCCACGATAACAAAGTATGTAGCATTTCTTTACCGTTTTTTAGGGACATATATCCTAATTTATATATTAAATAAGCTACCATTGTTCAGAGAGTATGAAATTAACACCCGCAGTCCCGCGGTAATTTGTGAGTAGCCTATTGCACAGTGGTGGCACCAGCGACCTTCGTCTTGAAAGTTAGCACCTTTGCATTAGACACAGTTAACCAGTTTACACGCGCCTGCAGAAATATACATTTGATTACATTTTGAAGAACAGACGGAAGAAGATCCGTCAATTTGTATTTGATCATTGTTTGTGTTCAGATGTTTAGCGGTTATGAGCGAGCACATGTAAAGAGTTTTTTTTTTCTTTATTCTTTCAAATATAGCTGTATGATATTTGGGCTACAGATGCCAGAAATAATGCTTGTCTCTTCTGTATTGTTGTGTGTGTGTATATATGTATATATATAGTTACAAAGTAACTAGCTACTTGAGTAGTTTTTTCATTGGATACTTTTTTACTCTTACTCAAGTAACTATTAAGATTATTACTTACACTTTTACTTTGAGTAAATATTTCTATAAGTACTTGTACTTTTACTTGAGTACAGTTTTTTGATACTCTACCCACCTATGGTTATAAGCTAAAAAGCCACGTGATAGCAACATTTTAGTTTTAGTTAGCATCTGTGCGCCTGTGGGGTTTTATGTGTCATAATTGCGTGATCAATATCTCGTGATTGGCTTATTGGATTATGCCAATGTTGGACTCATTTTAATCGTGAGAATCTGCTGTAATTAATGATGTCCAATCATTAGCATAATTTCCACAATCAGAGCATGTTTCTTAATGGTATGTCTTGCGGGTCTTCACGTACAAAAACTCGCTTAAGCTTAGTCAAAGCCCAAAACAATTATACTTGTTGTATTCTACTCCGTGAGACCTTTCAAATGACATATAACACATGATTATCTGAGCTGTATGATGCTTTTGACACATTGGAGTACATAGTAAAAAAAATATTTCCTAAATTATAGCAAATAACTCAGCAGTACTTAGGACTTAATCAAATTGGCTACATTCATTGTTAAGGTCAGACTCTAAGCTTTCAAATTACACCTATTTTGTGATTATCTAGGAAGGAGTTTTAAAAAACTTAATTATTATTTTTTTTATAGTTAGGTGGCACCTGCAGGTGGTACACTCCGTTTTAGTTTGATAACTCAGCACTCGTTAAGAGTTGAACAAAATGGTTGGATGCATTAAAAAGCTGAGTTTAAGCTTTAAAATGATACCTATTTTGTATTATTCCTGTCAGCGGTTGCTTAGTAATTTGATTATGAATTTTTTTGCGGGGGGTGGTGTCCCGCCGGCGGCACTTCGGGCTTAAGGGGTTAATGTATTCTTTTTTTATTTAACAGTCTAAAAATGCAAAGCAATCAAACTTGACAACAAATGGTCAAGACCTGAAATATCTGCATGCTTTCAGCACCCTAAGACAGAAAGACTGAAACTGAAATTTGTAGTGAGGGGACTACACCCTGTTGGTTATGGGGTATAAAGGAATATGATGTGAATCCAATTTGGAGGTATTCTATAGGGGCAAAGCAGCAGACTGGAATGGAAATCCATAATCGCAATTGACAGCAGACAAATTCAATGGCTTGAACAAAATAACAGAAGGATTACTGCTACTAGAAAGAAAAAAATTACTAAGAAGTTAAGTATCAATGACAAAAATACCCACACAGAGAGACCCACTCTCACATACAGAGAAGCCATTCACTATTACAATCAACAACACAAACGTACACTAGCACTTGTTAGCACTGCTCTGCAGAAAAACACATTCCCCTAAACTAGAGACACTCAATTTAGAAGGACAAGAGCAGGATCTCTCCAGACTCCAGGGCCACAATCAGTATTTATAGTTGTTTTTTATGCCCAATCTCATATATCATGGAATGAGTAATTTTACAAAAATGTATAATGTACATTTTAGACATTTTAGTTAACTTACAATAATATTTAAATAGGTTAAATAATGTTTTTTTTAACACTTTCACTGAGTAAAATTATTAAAGTTTCATCTTACTAAGGATTAAAGGCAAAGTTTCACCACTAGAGGTTACTTCAAACAATAACAAAGGCGTAGCTTGATGACGCCATGAATGAGCGTGGATTCATGGGAGTTGTCGTCTTCACCTCCACAGATGATGAAAAGCAGTCTAACGGGACTCGGGCAGAAATCATGTTCATGGATGAGCTAATGTATTAAAGTTTTATTAACGTTACTGTGGTATGCAGCAGGGTGCAGCCGAGAGCCGTGGGAGCAGAACGAGGCCGGTGGAGCGAATGCTAATGAGAGACACCTGCATGACACGCTAGTCTAGAGTTTCATGGAGGAGCTCCGAAGCGTATATTATGCTTATATGCCACAGTCAGCTGCTGCTGCTCCTTCAGTTGTTTATGTTTATTTTATGATTAAAGTTACGTTTAAAAGATCTAAACCAAAAGATACGATTATTTAAATAAAAAACTGAAAACACCTGAGTTAAAACAAGTCTAAAAACAACAAGACAATCAGATATGATTTAAATAATACACATCTGCAACAGATACATGCACCACATGACCACAGATTAGTTGAATTCCATATAATCAACAGTGTCAATCACAGTAGATTATTTAGTTTTGTGCAAGGTGTTGAATTTTTCCAAACGATACAGCAGAACCTATACATCATCATAAGTGGTGGATAGTGTGGTTTCAAACAAGTTTCATGAACATTATCGTAGAGGCAGAGAACCAAGCACAAACAAGCAAGGCTAACAAGAACATCTTGTCTAGCAACTAAGAGTTTGCTAGCAGATACCTTTGATATATCACCAATTAACTGCTGCTCAACTGAACCGACTTTAGCCAAATTTCATCTTTTAATCTATTCATATCATGTTCCAAAGACCAGATATCAAACACTTGACAAGTAGTCAGAGTAATTCTAGAAGGAGTGTGAGACTCACTTCACGCTTCACTGAGTGTTCATGATAAATCTTGTTAACCTCTTCCCCTCTCATCTTCTCTCTCTTTGTATGTCAAGTATAGGGGCCGTCAGGTCTCAGAAGTCCTTGTTCGGTTTTAGTGATGATGGAAGAGCTTTGTGCATCTGGACAAATTGAAGAACATCTGGGTCCGTGTTTTTTTGTATTTCGTTACAGAAGTATTCTAATCCCCTTACATGGGGACATCTGGGGACATCTGGACACTTCTGTTCGTAATGAGCGCTGGTGTTGTTGGCAGACTCTGTTTGTCGCAGTTTCATATGTTAACATATTCAAACGAGCCAAATCTAAGTCGAATTGTTTTTGTTGGTGTCAGTCCATCTGCTGAATTAGCTTCTGTGTGGACTGAATTAACGCAAAATTAACTAGTTTGTCAGATAGCCGCTACAAGTAATGTATTCATGTTGTTAAATTGGGCAAATCTGTATATTTTTCACTCTTTAATTATTCAGTGTAGATTCACTGTCAAGGACGGGTCAACAAATTGCCAAAAATGCCTCTCTTAGAGAAAAATTATCACTTTCCATGTTGATATTCATGATTTCAGACTTTCAATTTCAGCAACATTTTTCCATGAGAGGTCCGTTCATATTGAGGAGAGAGAATGGTTACTGCGTTTGATATATTCAGTGATGACATCCACATCCTGCCATCAGAATCTGATGATAAATGTATATATTCTGTGCTGAAGAGCACATTCAGGCACAGCTCTGTTTTCTGACATCCATATAAACATAATGTGAGAATTTTTACACTCCTCAGAGGGAAATAAAGGGACATTGAGACAGCCAATGCTCAGCTACAGTAAAAGCGATTTGACATCAAGCATGTCTTTTCCACAGGCGCTGCGACTGCACATTCACATTCTGCCATTGAGCGGCATTTTAATGTTTGCCATTTCAATACTAAGCCTCAGATGAACAGATGACATCACAGGCATATGACAGCAGCTGATGGGGGCTGAGATAGAGGTTTAATTTCCTATTAGAGCGGCATTTACACATGAGCCCACTGGGAGACTGGGGTCGCCTAATAACCCGGCCACATTACACAGCGGGGCTCCACAAAGAAAGATCAGCTCTGAACTGCTTCTACAAAACCCACTGTGCCCCACATAACTTCAGCAAAGAATACGGGTCTCAAGCACAAACTCTCTGCAAACGATTCCTTGTGAATTTTAAAGATGTCACAATCTTTGAGTAAAACCAAGTGTGGCATTCTCAAAACCAGTTTAAATGCCTTTTATATAGGCCTAGACTACATTTACATTGCATTTTTGCACATTTGTCCAAAAAACCTGATGCTCTCCTGGTGGCCATAGACATACAGAATCAGTTAAACAAAAATTCTCCCTTTTTAAATTTAAATACAGTATGAAACAATTTAAATGAAAAAAAAAATTAAATAAATAAATTGTAAAAAATAAAAAATTTTTTTAAAAAATTTAAAAAAAATAAAATGTAATATACTAAAAAGAGATTGATTTAATTTCTAAATAAGACATTTAATAAATGCATTTTATAATAATAATTATATAATAATATAATAAAATTAAATAATTATACTACTAATAATAATTAATTAGGAATAAAATAATTAAATGACTAATTTAAGTGTTATTTCTGAGTAAACAAATATAAATCAGTCTGGGATAGGTTCTGAATAAAAAGGCAGATTTAAATTTAATCAATATGAATATATTTAAAAATTATTATGTATTTTAAATATAAAATGTTGAATAAAAAATGCAGATTTAAAAATTTTGCAATTTCTGATAAAACAACAACAACAATATATTAAGGACTTGATAATTAAAAAAATAATTAAAAAGATAATTATAATATGAAGTATTATTACTGAGTAAGAAAAAAACAGGAAAAACTGACAATGAAATATTCAAACAAAATGCTTAGACTTAACTCAAAGATTGTGATGCATGCCTGCAGTTAATATTTAGCATGATACACATCCAAATTTAAAATAATCTGGATTTACCAACATTACAATGAGGATAAAAATAAATATATGTGTTTAAGCACAGTTGATAGTCATTTTCTGCACACAGATTGGCAATTATATGAATAACAAGCCACTGAGTTAACTGTCTAGGCTAAGAAAACCACTTGTGTGGATTATCTGTACCACCATGCCTAGTTTTTAGAATTGTTTATCTTGGTCCTCCTCCTGCTGTTGGATGTCAGCATACATTGTAGAGACAAATGCATGTCAGATTGCACGTGTGAGAGGGAAACAGCACTTGTCAAAGATATTCTTCTACCGATTCAGAGACAAGATACATTTTCCACAAAGTCTATTTCTCTCCCGCACTCTGTGTTAATGCAGCATTCTGCCAGTGGGGATGAGGGATTCCCAGTCAAGTGCTGATGCTAAGCACTAAAAACCTGCGGATTTGGCCTGTGATTTATGCCTTTCATGCCAATCCTAGTCATGGCATTACAGACTTCTGAGCTCCTCCAGGTGATGGAACCCAGCAGAGAGTAATTAAGACTCAGGGCGTCTGCTACTGCCACAAATCCTGCTCATATGAGATCCACTGGACTCTGAGTCACATCTGGTAATGAGTGAGACTAATGGAGCTCTTTCATCTAGACCTTTTCAAAGGGGAAGCAGAAATAGAAAGAGATGATATATGAAAAGAAATCCTTGTCAGCAAAAGAATGGTACTCCTAATATAACTTTGCTGTTTTGTCTCAAAAACATAAGAACAGATTTAGCATCTAAGGCCATTGCAAATATGACATTCTGTGTTCTAGATGTCCAGTGACACAATTTTCCCCTTATTAAGGGTAAGATGTGTCATGTAAAAAAAATATTAACTTAATTACATTTTATTTATTTTTCATTTATAATTTCAACATTGATAATAAGAAGAAATGTTTCTGGAGCATCAAATAAAGAAATTAGAATTATTTCCGAATTATCATGTGACACTACAGACTGGAGTAATGATGCTGAAAATTCAGCATTGCCATCACATAAATAATAGTAACAGTTATTATTATACAATTTCACAATATTATTGTTTTTTACTGTTTTTGATTAAAATAAGTGCAGTCTTTAGTATTCTAAGATTTAGTAATCTTAGTAAAATGAAAAAATAATTTACATATTTGGCTGCACATTAATAACTGTCAGGGATATTCAGTCATTTGCTGGACTTTTAGTTTATTTCTCATTATTTCCTGTTGTGTTTGTTCATGTTTCCCGCCATCATTAGTTACTATGGAAATTCATCTCCACACCTTTTAGTCTTTTAGTTCGTTATCAATGTGTATTTAAGTTCCTTGTTTCTCTGCCTTGATTGTCAGTTATTGTTTGTGTATCACACACTGTTACCTTACCTGTGGACTATTGGAGTTTGTTAGATTAAATACCTTTATTTTTGAATTCCTCTCCCTCTTATTTCTGCTGTGGACAGTGAAAATAACATTTTCAAAAAACAGCCAGGAAAAGGATGAATATTTAGAATATTTAAATGCAGAGAAATAATTTTGAAAATTCTGCAATCATATTTGCTGCATTTGGAGAAAAAAAAAAAAATCTCTTGCCCTACTCTCGCCTAATAGAATATTGTGCTGGAAATCTTTTCAATATCTAGTGCAAATTAGTTGGAATTGCAGAGCTCATTCATTCTCATCTTCAGATGGGGTGAGGATTCATTCCAAGATAGACAGAGGAAATATGAGATAAAGCAATTTAAGATAAAGGAAATTTTAATATAAATCAAAGATGTTCTCCAAAGATTAAAGGTGCACCTCATTAAAACACAATTATTTTGCACAAAGAAATAAACAGTGCTCGTAGATTAACTGTTTTAATAAAACCCGGGGGGAGCAACTGCTTCATGAGAGCAAACATACTGAGATCATAATACCATATGACCAAATACTACTCACTTTAATCTCTGTAATACCTGTTACTGGACACATTCAATGATGAAATCAATGAATCTTGGCTGACTGTGTATAATAAAGTGTTTCTAAGATGATGTCAATAACTGAAGACTTTTACATAACGCTACATGCGCACATCCGTGTGAACCCAAGACATCCAGCCAGCACAATATAAACAAAAAATGACTGAGTGCACCAATAAAGTAAGATACAGAGAGCTCAGCAACTTTCTCCATTTTTTCTAGAGAAGCCTAGTACTGCAGAATAGCAAAGGGAAAAACAATCTCCACCAGACTAGGGAGAAAAAGAAATATACAGACCAAGTGAGATTCTCATTTTTGAATGGCATCGATTACCTGCACAAAAACAAAGCTACAGAGCCTGCTGCATGTAATGGTATCCATATTGGAAAATACCAGCATCTGTGGGAGGACCAACTCTATTTCCAAACTAATGTTGGAGATGATTACTGTGGGGATGCTGTTGAGTTTCAACACAGACTTACTGGGCTGGACTGAATAAAATGATTGCAAACCAAACAGATTGAATTTTCTGCCCCTTCATAGACTCACTATGCTGTCAACTTTTTTTTCCAATAGTGTTTCTCCACTGAATGAATTGTGAAGTCTGTAGATGAGGTTCAGTGAGGTTTTGGCAAAGCACCTCTTCATTTTAATTGGATTCTGTAATGACATATATTGGGTGTAAAATGATTTCAGAATATTTTCCCCCGACTACAGGAAGTTCAATGTGACAAGGGCCAGTTCGGTGGCATGAAACAGAGCTGTTCCATGGGAAGCATAGATTGCGTGGGTAAGCCATGCACACTCAATTGTGTTCAGCCCCCACACACTCAAAACACATCATTATGCTGGCCTATCTGGTGATCCCTTGCATCAGGGGATGGGCGGTGGGGCGGGAGGGTGATTTTGGATCCGATCAGCCGTTTATCACATGGGAAGCAGGACAAATGTAGGTTAAAACAGAATGAAACCCAATCCTGGATCCATGTTTCTGCTTAAAAAGAGACTATGAACACAAAACATCTAAAAAAATCCATGTTGTATTCCATAAAAATGATCAAAGCTAATGCATCACGTTCAAAGCTCATCGCGGCTAAAAGCGGCTTTGTATGATATGGGATTACTGTAGCATTTTAGACGCATTGCAGGTAGCAAATTAATCTGGGCTCTAGTGGATTTTCTGGGGGGGGGTTTTAGAGGACCCACACTGTTGCATACACAATTATGTAATATCCTACAGCAGCTAGAGCTGGAACAAAGGCAGAAACCTCTCAATATATTGATTCAGGTAAGGGTGGATCGGACATGAAAACAGCAGGACAGCTGGGTTGAGAGCTGGGCTTATCGCATACAGTATATACATACATCTAACTCAAATGACACGTTAGACTAGCATTAGCCTAGCATAGCCATTTCACAATGACAAAGTTTAGTCCACATTGCAACCTAATCTGGACAAGATCAGTCTATATAGACAGGAAAAGAACATCTGACCCACATGTAAATCCAGCCATGATTCTTTTTGTTTTTATGTGGTATTTAGCATTTTGGCCATTAGATTAAAACACAATATAACAAACAATCAAATAAATATTGTTATTAATATTATTAACCTTTTGAGTCATTTTTAAAGGTTAAATTATGTTATTTTACAGGCAATAACACACTTATTTTTATTTTAAAAATATTATTTAAGAAACTATACAAAATAATAACTTTATTATACTTTTATTAATAATTAAATATTGTTGTTGATGATAATTTGTATATATTATTTAATGATAACATTTTAAATGTGCACATACTAACAGAAGCTGTGTAAAGCCAGCACAATAATGATAAAAGCAAAAACATAAATTCTCTTGAACCCAGTACGTGCCTGTCTTAAAATTTAATTAAATTACACATATCCGAACAAAGGTCTAAAGGTTGCATTTACATATTCACATTTATACAGTGCCACTGTAAAGCAAACAAACTGAAAACCCATAATCACTAGGGGTGTAACAGTACACATATTCGTATCGAAATTTTTCCAATTTCCACCAATAACCACAATAAGATCTGTGTTTTGTTAATTTCAATAAGAAACAAAGTCTCATCCCTCAAATTATTTTATCACAAAATTCAAACAATTAATATGCTGTTTTGTCACTCTTTGATGTAGCGTGAGAGATCGCTGTATAGGCGCCTCAGTTAAACGGCAGCACGGAGCGCAAGTTAACGCAATAATCCCTTCCTCTTTACTACTAGTTACAGAATAAAGATGAATGAACATCTGAAGGTACGTTGAAAGATACGGTACAACTTACTGAAACGTATCTCATGTAATCGATCAATCAGTGTTTCAACCGCGGAAAGACATCAATAAAACAGCTTGTTAACAACATGTCACATAGCATTTACCTCAGAAATGCCATTCAGTGTCCACAGCTTGTTAGTTTACTAGAGAAATTAACTCTTTCGCTACATGTATGCATTATATTAGCTTATATATGTTACAGTGTTAGGTGTGTAGACACACGCACAAAGAGGAATGTAATATCCAGAGTCAAACTTTACTAGAGAATCCAAAGGAGCATACAGGAACACAGGAGAAACACACACTAACATCCAAAGGTAAGCAATACCCAACAACATGATCAACAGAAACTGGAACTTAAATACACAGATGACTGAACTCAAACGAGGAACAGCTGACATGAATGTGATTAGTGTCCATGGTGACAGATTGTGGCAGGAAACTAGAACAAAGGAACACGTGACAGATGAAAACACAAACAGAAAGTCCATGTGACTGTAACAATATATTCATTATATTTTACTTAACCTGTTTTGATTATTTAATGTATATGTTTAATATATGTTTAAATTAATCTGTCATGAAAACAAGTTATGATGGCCACTGTGTAAATTAATATATTTTAACAACGAATTGGAGTAGAAACATAATTTTATAATTAGATTTAGAAGTTAGTGCAAAAACTACCTTATATGTACTTTACATGTTTGCATACAATTTTTATGTGAGTGTTGTGTTGATTATTATGTCTAAAAATGAATAGCAACTGAATGGAACATTTTGTGCTCTGTTGTTAATTGTAACCTTTAATATTATAGTAATGTGCAAGAAAGGGCTCCCTGTATATAGTTTACAGCATTAGCAGAGATATTTTTTTTAACCTTAAGAAAATTTAATTATAATTGAATTTATTTAAAGACAGAGAAACAATTTGTTCAGTAAACCACTGTTTAATAAAAAAGAAAAATAGCAATTTTATGTTTAGTTTTCTTCCTCCTGCTGTACCAAATCTGAACCAAAACGTAACTTCAATAACGAGGTAAGTACAGAACTGTCATTTATGTGTACCATTACACCCATAATAATCACTGTTTTGCTGGTGTGTAACATCTTATTCATAATGTATTGTTTAAAGAAAAATCCATGAAGCATTTGAAGACAAAATTACATCCACACCACAACAGTGAAAGGTCATAATCAATACTTCAGAAAAGCACAGCATACTTGCTGACAGACAAAGCATGGCAGCAATTTGCTTTCTCAGCATGCCTTTATGAACAGATAAAGCAGATAGTACAAGGTCATTTTTGATTGTGGTGTTAGCGCAAATATTTGATTCTGGTATTAGTCCAACACTCCACCGTTGTAGAACAAAAATAGATCCACACACATACATTTTCCATAGCCTTTGAACTTCAGAAAGACTAAGAAGAAAGTGAAAAATGTGAGAAAAGAGTGGGAGGTAGAGAGGCAAGAACAAGAAAGTCAACTACAACAAAAAAAAGAGGTCTTAGTCATTTTCTGTCATCATGTAAGGTCTTAAAGTACCCAGACAGAGAGAAGACCAGCATATCAGAGTCCCACAAAAGACGTTCACGAATGGACCAGGAGACAAATGTGTTTATTGACTCTCTCCACAATAGTACAAAAGGTATAATAGGTATATGGGTCAACTGTCAAACACCATTATGATCCCTGCTCTTCCTGTCATTCCTGTTTTAAGGGCGTTTATAGGGACAATTCACCTAAAAATGTAAATTCGGTCATCATTTACACACACTTATGCAATTTCAAATATGTACAATGTAAATTATTATGGACCACATGGACCACATTTCCAAATTCAATTCACAATTTGATTCATTTTTTAATTTGATTAGGGTAAACTATTACTTTAACAACCTCAGCTGTTTGAAACTCTTTCCTGATTCCTGATATCATATTTTATGCCATTTATTCCTTGCAGAATTAACCTCAATGTATAACATTTGTGTTTAATGCCTCTATTACAGCTGGGTTTATCTGACTACTTATGTGTGTGATGTTTCCAGTTATGTATTAACATTGCAGTCACAGTAATGACCGTATTCGTTTCAAACTATTTCAATTACTGACCCGTCAAGCCATTTTCTCTCTCTCTTTCTCTCTCTCTCTGAGAAGTGTATGTTCTGCGATCCTCGAAAAATCATTAATGTAGTGTCACTTTTTCTTAGATTCACTGATAATTAGGGTTGCTCTCTGACGGCAGTGATTAAAACAATCTTTCTGCGGACTAGGTCGAGGTGTTTCAGCATGGGTGGTTATCTTAACATGATAATGTATGTATGTGTGTGAGTGCACGTGAGTGTGTGTATGTGTGTGTGCGTGTAGGCCAGGAAATCATCAACAATTCCTGTGTTCAATACAAGCTAAACTCAATCGATAGCACTTGTGGCAATGTTGACTACCAAAAAAAAAAATTAGCTGCTGAAAATTCAGCTTTACAGGAATTAAATTTTAAAATATATTTAAGGAGAAAATAGCTACTTTATATTGCAGTAATATATCACAATATTCCTGTTTTTACTGTATTTGTGATCAAATAAATGCAGCCATGCTGAGCATAAGATACTTCTTTCAAAAACATAACAAAATCTTACCAAACCCAAACTTTTGAACAGTACTGTACAACAAAAGCTTACGACTATCAAAATCAGCTGATGATGCAAGAAACATGTATAAATACCTTCAGAAGTATCCTACCATTATCTGCACGCATTTAACAGAATGTGTGCATAAACCAGCAGTCTGGTGAGGGTTAGGTTGGGTTGGGTTGAAGAGCTCATTGTTTTGTGATGCAGTATATCATTCTACACCTTATTAAGTTAAGATGCATCAGCGTCCCACAGAGACCGGGAACGGCTCCAACTACGTCTAATCAATGTCACACCATCCCCAAGACTTAAAGCCCGCAGTCAATATGCTTTTTATAATGACCAGCCGAGCCGCTACTGCATCCATAACTGTGGTGTTAATATTGCCCACTGTGCCGCTCATATAGATTCACCACGAATCCAATTAATACAGACCTTCTAAATAGGGTAAAGGGTGAAAAATCTGAAAACATGCAGCAGTCAATAGATTATTTGTGTATTAACAGGAGAAGATGTGTTTCTAAATACCCTCCATGGCAATGCTTGGAAAACATTACAAGGGCTGGTAAATTTAAAATCTCCCAAACGATCAATATTGTATGTAAGTGAAGGATTATTCGCATTAGCTAGAACACTGCACAAGTTCTCCATTAAAGCTAAAATTTAAAATTTTTATGAGTGTACACTAGGGATGTACTGATATTAAAATTCTTGCCAATACTGATAAACTAATGATTATTTTAATGTTGGTTGGTATGGCCGATAACCAAAATGGCAGATATTTAACTATTTTGTAAATAACTGAAAGTTAAAACACTAAAAACTTTAATAATTTTATGCTACAAGTAAATTCTGGCATTCACACAACATGATAATGTACAGAATGAAAAATGCATATTCATTTGGATATTCAAATTTGCAAAAGATTACAGAGTAGACATGTGCCGATATTCGGTAATATGATATATCACGATAATAAATATGCACAAAATTGTTATCGTGGGCACTTGAAAATTTATTATGAATTATTCACATTTTTATTATGCATTTTAGGAAAACTTTCCCCATCAACAGTATACAATGCACAACACCGCTGTATGCTGCGTCAAAGGGACACGCGCACTCAGATGTAAACAAGCTCAACGTGCAAGAGAAGCACATGGCGGAAAGAGTGAAGGAGACGCACTGAATGAAAGTGCGCATTCACTCTCTGAACAGCAGAGGGCGCTGAATGCAGCGGTTACCATGGAAACCCCGTAAACAAAGCACTATTTGTGCGCTACTGAACAGTATTTTTGCATTCGCAATTTTGTTCATCACAGCACCAACTAATTTATACTTAAAGACTCAATAAGCTATTTATTTTCAAACTTAAACATTTTTATATTTTAACCTGGACTACAACATGCCCTAATGAATATGTTCTGATTGTTTGTTATTGTTCAGAAACACTTAGTGACATAAGGCTTCATTAGTTAACGTGTTAATTCATTATTACAAAACTGACAATGAAGAATACTTTTATTATAGCATTTATTAACATTTAAAATAGCATTTATTAATCTTAGTTAATTTCTTAATGTCTAATAACCTTACTAAAATCAAAAGTTGTCATTATTATTTAATGGACCTGAGCTAAAACTAACAATGATCAGTTGTATTTTTTAACTAACATTAACAAAAACATAATACCTCTGTAACAAATGTAGCTATTGCTCATTCTTAATCTTAGTTAATGCATTAACTAACGTTAAAAAATGAGACCTTTGTACTATGTACTAGAATAACTGTACCACCTGTTGTTCTTTCTAATTCTTTTGCCCTTTAATTTGTTTGAAACATTTTACTTTAGAATAATTATATCGTTATTGTATTATATAAGAAAAGAGTTCTTAAACCTGTTATTCTATGACAACACTTTTTTGCAACTTATTTCAATATCGTGATAATACCGTATACCGTGATAAAAGCTTCAGCAATTATCACAACATGAAAATTTGATACCGTCACATGCCTATTACAGAGTGTTATTAAATTATAATGTCTAATGGTTAGCTTTCAGTGTGCATTAGATGATGTGAAAGGTAATTAAAAAGAGAAATGAACATAAACAATTATATGTATATCATATTGCCGGTAGGGGTGGGCGATATGACCAGTCTTGTATCACTATTTGAGTCATTTTATTTCAAAATAACAATATCACAATATCGTTAGTTTTGCTTTAAATAAGGTTTTTATGATATTAACATTTTTGATAGCACTGAAATTTCATAATTCTTGTCACCAATTTCAGTATCACAGAAAGCTAATACTAGCAAGTAAATAGAGATAAAATAAGAACAAAGAAATGAATAACAAGCATATAGGGGGAAAAAATTACAATAGGACAGACACACAAATGAAATAGACCTACCTGAAAAACTTCAAGCATTATAAATAAGAATTACTACATAAATTGTACAAAGTAATCAAATGTATAGTCTTCACTGTGTAAATTAAATATACATTTATCCTTATTAAAGTTACAAGTGATTCACTCAAGAGAAGTGAGAGATTTTCTCTCTTTTGTTGGTTGATTAAAACACAGATGTTGCACAGACAGCAACAGATAAATTAGGCTTCTGTCACTTTAAGACCGAATGCACAGATCCAACAGACTGATTCACAAGCGTGGGACAGAAATGACTGTTTACAAGGATACTTGCAAAGACGGGCATTAAGCGTATATAATCATTCAAGCTCAATTAGGTGGTAAAAAGAACCCAGTTCAGTACTCACGCACTCTATGAGCAGTGGCTTCACGGCCGCGTGTCTCTCAGACAGCGCTCAGAAACCATCTTTTAGACAGCACGTGCATATATGATAATGAGTTCTCTTTCACTGCCTATTGTACTTCAGTGGTTTAAATCAATGGTTTAATCACTTGTTTTTAAACCACAATGCTTAAAAATGCATGCAAATGATACGTTTTTGTGACCGTGCAGTACAGCAACGTCACGTGAGTCCGTAACCGCCATAGAGATGATAGTCTGGTGCTGTATTTGGCTGAGCAGTTGTTTGGCTGGCTCTCCAATGTATTAGGTTTCTCTAATAAATAAAATAGATAAGTTTGAGCAGAATTCTTTTGGGATGAAGAATTTATTGAAGGCAATTGCGTAGTTTTTCAGCAGCGATGTTAGCGTGTCAGCCTTCAAAGAATCTTAACCGAAAATTCTGTCTGTGGGACAGAACTTTATACATGAAGACAAATGGGCTACAAACAATAGAAAACTGTTGGGACCTCCCACAGGACATCGATCTACCCTGCAATCTTCTCTAAGAAATGCAGTTTCTTTGTTAATCACATCAATCGGTTTATATGGGCCATTTGGTTCACACCTTTACAGACAGAGTTGATTGCATCTGAGGCACAGTCACAATGTACATGCATCTGACTAAAGATGACTGAAAATACACAATCTTTCAGTGGTTGACAAATTTCTACCCATTAATCGTGTCTAATTGCAGTATACCCCCTAACTGCAGTATAACCAAAAAAACCTCTAAAAACAGCTAAAAATAAATAAGGATAAAAAAACTAATTAACTGAGAGGGGAAAAAATCGTTGTCAAATTAATTACTAACGCAAAAAGCTGCCACCACATTACACCGACTGGCAGAGAAATGAGACACAGACAATCTACACCTCAGAAATTATTTTCAGCACATTAAACAATGCTTGTCTAACTAGTGCCAACCCACTGCACCAAATCAGGTGCATGATTGTAACGCTCCCAGCTGACAGAGTACAGTGAACCTCTCAAAGCAGTCAGGCACAGACTCAAAAAAAACACAACTGTGTTTCTCCAGCTGCATTAAGATCAGAGGAATGCTCAAAATATGCCAAATTAATATGAGCTGTGATCTGGTTTAAAAGCTTTGAGAAAAATAAAGTGTCAAATGGGAGGAAGTTTCGCAGATCACTGAGAAATCAGACCTAAGACGATTCTACGCATAGAAAAGTTTTCTCAGTTATTTACAGAAAACAAAAGGAATCTCCTTACTCTAAGATTTTTCTGGAGAGAAAAAGTGATTTGAATCCTATAGATATCTTAAAAACATCTCAAACTCTGCTTAGATTTGTCAGGATACCACAGTCTGGAAATTAGAAGTCAAAGATTTCAATATGAATTCAGATGTTTAACATCAAAAGTCACGTTTCCACAGCAGGAATTTTCCCCAGGAACTAGGAACTTTGGGGTGATACTTGGTGTGCTTCGACCACAGGAACCAGGGTCTAAATGAAGAAAAAAATATTCCCCCTCATAAAGTACCTGCTTGCTAAGTAGTGCTTTTCAAAGTTCCGAAACTTTCGGGGGTGGGACTTGGGCAGTGAACATGCTGATTTGTTGAGTTCACGCAGCATTTTGATTAGTTGACTCCACACAGCATTTTATTTCAACCATCCTTTTTTTAAAGTTTGTTGCGGTGCATGCAGTAATTATTTGCTATTCAAATCAACAATGGAGTTTAGAGACTGCTTGGAAATTAATCTCTGAGGGTTCAGCCAACAGCTCAGGTACGAGCGAATAATTGCGTTTCGAAGTGCCTAAAGCATAATTATGAGTTTCTACCGTATTCCTGAAAGGATTCTCCATTAGATTCCCTGAACAAAACAGCCCATAGGAGTAAATCAATAGACAGACGACGTCTTCATGACACAGTCATGCAGATTTTAAGTCATTAGACCTCTTAACACACATGGGGAAGAGTGGTAACAATCCCTGTGGGGAAAGGTTAGTATGTTTTTCACGCATTTACAAACACCCACAGGTCAAAAATAGCTGTTCACTACCTATGCAAGGCCTGCTGGGTAATTACAAAGAAAAGGTCAAAGAACAAGCTAATGGGCCTCACATGGTGCTAATGGGGCAGTGGACACATGTGAACACACACAGTATGTGCACACATACAAACACAAAAACACCTACACACACATGCTGCAAGATTAATTCTGCATGATTCTGAATAATTCTTATTAATAAATGTAAGAAATGCACATGCACAAATGCCAGACCCCCCAGGCGGTGTGCAAAATACACAGTGGGCTGTCAATAAACCTGCCTAGAAACACACACAGTCCTCATGAGTGTCAATAACTCTGCATAGTTTATGGAGCTCTGCTTGCACTGCTTGTCTGCATATCAATTTTTAGGAGCCGATCGGCCCTGCCGTACACAAAGTGTGGGGGAAGGAGTTGAAACAGATGTCAAGCCTGATTAGGAATCATAAAAAATGAATCTGTGCTCGTAATGTATGCAAACACCCATTTCTATATCAAGCAGTTTCTGAATTACAGGAAATTTTAAGGACTACTGTACGGTGAATTGACCTGGGGCTTTAAAATTAATTGTTGTGAAATATGTGAACACATTTACGCTATCATATATACTCACCTGATTTCTGGTATAAAGAGTAATCAGCATATTATGTGGATAACAAAGAGATTAATTAAGAAAAATCCCATCTGACTTCCCAAAATGTGTGTGTGTTCTTCCCTTGCGCTCCATCACTAGTGTAAAAACTGTTAGTATGCTAATCATTCTTAGTCAAATTCGTCCTTCTGAACTGTTTGTCATTTTAATGACAAAAGAAAACTGAACAAAGAAGAAACAGCCCCTGGGATTCCGAAACACTGAGTTTACGCAGTTCCCTGACAGAATGTAATGGAAAAAACTGCAAGAAGACGTACATGGACGACATCTGCTGAAGAAATTTTCAGTTTTAATGAAAAAACAAATAGATCAAATAAATTGCCAAATTTTCCATCAAATAAATGGTTTACTAAACATATTAAATAAAGTATAAAAATGGGAAAAGGTTTCTGTTACAAGGTTTAGAGGAAAGAAACTTAATATTAAAAACATATCTGCATGCATCAATTAAGGGGCTAAGCACCACAGAGGCAGAATGAGGAGCTAAAAATCAAGGCAGGGAGCATCTGATGAGTATGACATGACATAAATTAGTAAAGACATTTGGAGACGATGTTAACCAATATCGTTCAAAGCCCCTAAATACAATCACTTGTAATGTGACAATTGCATATTACTTTTGACTAATAGGTGGCACTGACACCAAATCGATCTGGTGTGGTCTGTGTTGAGTGACAATGAGACACAAAGTTTGGTGTCAATATGTCAAATCTTTCCAGAGATACAGCCTCAGATAGAGTTTGTCATTATGCCATCAAATTCGTTGACGCAGTATACTAAAATGGTTTTGTCTATTGACACTAAATGCATAACTTTTTGCCAACATAGGTTGAAGATGATCTGACACTAATTTGGTGAAAATCTGTTCGAAAAAGTTTTTTTAAAGAAAATCAAAATGGAGGACAGGACTATGGCAAAATTGTTATCTATGTTCTCAGCATAATCCAAGGAATCTACTAAAACTAGTTTCATTACAATAGGCATGCTGAACCGAATCTAAAGAGACCAGTCTCTTGATTTTTGGTCAAACTGTTCAGAAGTTATAAGCAAAAAAAAAAAAATATATATATATATATATATCTGTGCTGGTACCCATAGGCCATGGTTGTGATAACACACAAGTTTGGTCAGAATACACTAAAGGGTTGCAGAGATACAGCCGCATGTCTATTTGGTGTGCTCTTCATTAAATTCGTTTGTGCGTTATTTGGGAACGATTTGATGAATCAACTTCAATTCCATGTTTTTTTTGTTGACATGGTCTGAAGATGATCTTATTAAATTGGCATGGAATTCAAAGCAACAGTCTAGTTGATGTTTAAAAAGGTAGGTTTTGTGAAGAAATTTTCAAAAAACTGCTAAAGACATATCTTTTTCATCAACACTTGACCCAGTAATATAGCACTTTTTATTTATATTTTACTCTTTCTTCTTCAACTTTCTATTCTTTCTCCATCTATGTGTGTATATATTTAAAAAAAAAAAAAAAAAAAACCTTGCTACGAGCACTTTACTGATGAAACTGTGACTTGACACGGCACTTGCGTACTGTTTTTGGGTTGTACTCATGTGATTCGACTGCTTCTACTACTCTCATTCATAAGTCGCTTTGGAGAAAAGCATCAGCTAAATGACTAAATGTAAATGTAAATGAAAAACAAAATGGCGGACAGGAAGTTTGGTCAACTATGGCAAAACTGGTGTCCATGTTCTCGGAATGACAAGGAATCTATTAACACCAGTTTCATTACAAGAGGCAAAATTAATTTTCAAAAATATTATAATTTTTTACCACACGGCGGTGCTATCTTGAAACTGAGTACCTTCAGGGCATGGTGACGATTTCAAAATTCAAAATGGCTGATGCCCAAAATTGTCAACATGGGAAAATTAGATATCATTTGACTCATAATTTTTGGTCAAAATGGTCAGAAGTTATGAGCAAATATACCATATTTCATACCTGCTGACTACTAGGTGGCACAGTGGCAAAACACCGCACACACCCTCAAGAATGCACTAAAACGTTGTGTGTACGTCAAATTCGTTCACAAGGTATATGAGGACAGTTTGACTAATCAACTTAAATTCCATGTTTTTTTATCGGCAGGTATGAAAAATTCTGATCATTTTTACCAAAAATTATGAGGCTGTATGCGGAGTCAAATATATGTTTGCGGAGTCAAATGTATATGTCTATTAATTAAATTAAAAATCTAAAATATTTTTCCTTTTTGTTAACCATTTGTGATCTTGTTCATTGTTTCGCTTTGTTTTGTTTGCCTTTTGTGACAATGACCTACAGCAACAGTAGGGAACAAAATAAATCATGTACAATATTTTCGATTTCAGCAGATTTTTATTAATTCAGTTTGTAACATTTCCCAACAATTTCCTACTCTTTTCCTAATTTCCTGTCTTTTCCCATCATGGCTTTAAATCAGACAAAACAAAACCAAACCAAGCAAAAATGATTACATTAACAAAATGAAAGGTTTCAGAAATATATACTGTATTAAGCACAATATTTATGAATCCATTCATGTTGTTAAGCATTGTAACGATTTTTGCATGGCTTGGTTTTGTTTTATCTTGTTTGCCTTTTGTCACTCTGACAATAGAAGGAAGAGCACAGAAAGCACCACAGCTCAAAGTCAGAAAATGTCCAGCTAAATTATGTTTTTGAAGCTTCACATAACCAGACAAACACTGAGAGTAAGAAAGCAACCAATGTACTGTACTTTGTAAAAGGTTGTATAAGATAATAACAAACGTCTCTGATAAACAAGTATGAAATGCATTAGTGGCCAGAGAGAAACAGGAGTATGAGGTATCTACTCACTGAGATCACCGTTACATCAAACCTAAAAAAAATAATTCAGCCTAGAAGAAAATTCAAATCCAAACCACAAAGAAAAAAAAAAAAAAACACACACACACAGACCGCTACAGCAAAACCACAACAGCACCACAGCGTGGGAGATCGGGGAGAGAGCCAGCAGAAATAAGAAGAAAAATGAAGAGCCAGAGTGCAAAAGAGGAGGAGAGAGCAACAAGAACAAACACACACACTCATTAAGGGTGAAAGTCTGAAAATATCACAAGAAACTGTTCTGTTTCTGTTAAATTAAGTAAACAAAAGTATAGTGTCCCCTGAGATTTCACAGCAGATACAACTGTCAAAAAAAGGATTTGTTCCTTTGATAATTAGATGCACAATTATTGTAGGCGTAAAACATAGTCACATCTAATAATCTACTTTAAAATGACAATTCTGTCATCACCTACTCACCCTTTTATTTAAAACGCATGACTTTTTCTAGTGAAAAACTAAAGGAGTTATTATCGAAGGTTGCTCTTTTTTATGCTGCAAAAATGATGAAAACTGGCTGTCAAGTTGAGTTGCAGTTTTGCTTTGAAAAAGAAAAAAAAAAAAGAAGAAAAAAAGTGAAATCAAGTCCCTTTGTACTCCAAGTAAAACCGTTCTACTAAACCAGGAGTTTTTCAGTTATTAAAAATGTATTTCTAAAATACTTTTCATAATAAATATGGTTCTAAAGCACTGTTAAAATGATGTTAAACTTATTAGTAACACTTTACAATAAGGTTCCATTTGTTAATATTAGTTAACTACATAACTAACAATAAAAAAAAAAAACACTTCTAAATCTTAGTTAAAGGATTAATTCATTTCTGAATGAAAATTTCCTAATAATTTACTCACCCCCATGTCATCCAAGATGTTCTAGACGAGGAATAAGGCTCTTATCTAGTGAAACGGTCAGTTATTTTCTAAAAAAAAATAAACATTTATATACTTTTTAACCACGTTACAAAGGTCATGCTTGACATAGGCGGAAGTACCGATCCAGTGTCTACAAAGCGAATGTACAAAGATTCAGGTAAAAAAAAGGTAAAAAAAAAAACGATATTGGGCGATTTTGAAGTTGGAGGAAAAAAAAGTTTTTCGCCCTACCGCAGTACTTCCGCCTACATCAGGCGTGACCCTTCAACGTAATGTGTGGCGCATCGCAGAGCAGTGCAAGACAAGCATTTGTGGTTAAAATATATAAATTTTAATTCTTTTAAAAAATGGCAGATCGTTTTGCTAGACGAGACCCTTATTCCTCGCCAGGGATCGCGTAGAACCCTGTGAAGCTGCACTGCAACTGCAATTTGGACCTTCCACCCTGTGAACCCCACTGAAGTCAACTATATGGAGAAGAATCCTGCAATGTTTTCCTCAAAAACTTTAATTTCTTTTCGACTGAAGAAAGAAAGACATGTTGGATGTCATGGGGGTGAGTAAATTATCAGGAAATTTTCATTCAGAAGTGAACTAATCTTTTAATGTTAATTTTAACTTTTACTAATACATTATTAAAATCTAAAGTTGTATCTGTTAATATTTAATGAACCTGAGCTAACATGAACTAATAATGAGCAGTTGTATTTTTTATTAACTAATGTTAACAACGATTAATAAACACTGAAACAAATGTATTGCTTATTGTTAGTTAATGTTAGATAATGCATTATCTAACTGACGTTAACTAATGGGAACTTATTGTAAAGTGTCACCAACTTGTTAATTAATATTTTAAGTTTACACATCAACTTTGAAAGGGTTAAAAATACATTTTTGTAAGTTTTTAGTTTTCCCTCAAATTTTCCACAGGCCCCCAGCACTTCCTTTTCGGCCCTCAGAGGTCTTGGGACCCCAGTTTGAAAACCTTTGCACTAGACTAACATGTCTAGTAGACTACTTTAAAGAACCATTGAGTTCCTAAAAAGAGTATTTGTCTTTTGGCCATGTCTCATCTCGCCCAGTGCACCAACTAAGACAGGTGCGAGATGTTTCTGGTCTTCTAGCATATTTCAAATGGCAATATCCACAGATCCTGGTTAATTTAGACAAGAAATAAGGTTAAAGCTCATACAGAATGATCTAGTGAAAATCATGAAAGTCAAGGCTGTTCGTGCCTGGAGTTATGAGCATTCTGGCAGGAAGGAATCAGACAGCTCTATTCTGAGTCGACCCACCAGGGTCTTTCACAAAGAAACAAACCAAAATGTTCCATAACTTCACCAACAGATTTTGAAAAGGGCTTGTGGTGGTCTGTGATGTAACTCCTTTTAAAATATACCAGCACAAGCACTTTGAGTCTAATCAGGGGCAGCGCTGGACTCTGGCTGATCACTTTAACAGTGGCATATCGCCATCCCTCAAGCAGCCATTTCAGAGCGCATTTAATGCAGTTAGCATCGACCCACTCCAAAGCTGTGCAGGTCACTTCAGAGCCTGTTTTCTAAAAGTGGTTTTGTCTAGAACTGCTCACATAAACGCAACATTTTGAAACAGACAATGTGTACGTCTGCTTTTACAGAGAATTTCTTGTGGTATTGCTGAACTCCTTTTCTATAGTGTATTCTGGGATGTCATGTCATTTCCTTAAAAGCATCACATAAAATAGGGAGATGGATAATGAAAAGAAAGATAGTAGGACAACAGAAAATGGACTACTGTAGGTTTAGTGGGTTGAATTGTAATCTTTTGTCTGTTCAAGTAATTTTTTATATATTTTAAAATGTAATTCATTTCTGTGATGGCAAAGCTGCATCCTCGCTAGAAATTTTACATTCCCAGAACATTCTCAGAACGTCCCCACTGGTGTTAAGGACGTTGCGTAGTAACGTTCCCAGTACGTTTAGAAACGGTCACAATGTGGAGTTCTTTTAAGGTTTGGGGGACATTATTTGGCAGGCCTTTACAGAACATTCTGGCACATTCTCTGAACGTTTAAGGAACCATATTTTATTTGGAAATGTTCTCAGAACGTCCCTGCTGCCCTTGTCAAATAATTGAATTGAAAATAAATTGACTAACAAAAGCGGCTGTTCAAACAAAAACAAATTTTTCTTAAATGTCTTAGGGAAAAAAAGCACTTTATAGGTATTTCTTGGATTATTATAATGAAACCTTTTTTTTTTTTTTTTTTAAATGCAAATCTGTTGCAGTAAGTCATTAGCTGACAACAGCACATGCATGAGCTAATGTAACTACTGTACCACTGCAGCAACTACACAGTTACTGCCTTTAAATAAAGCAACACGCAGCATAACATCAGTGTTTCTGGCTCATCACTGACTGAAGCACAGGCTCTACTCTTCAGCACAATGGTGACCCACAAAACACAGATAACAGAAACAGAACATTAAACACTAACAGATCTCTCTAGATCTCAGCATCTTCACTTATTACAAACCACTCTGACTTTATTTCTTTCATTCAAAACTTCTTAATGAGGTGCTGATGTTTTATTAAAATTGATAAATGTCACCATTACGGAAGTAAGTGCTTGCTTTAGTTGGGGTCCTGACCCTTGACATTTCAACTTTAGTTTTTCTCTAATTGTTGTAACTGTGTGTTTCTAAAGCACATTTGTTACAAAAAAAAAATGTGAGGAAAAAAAATCTTATTAAATGGATTTGGTTGCTTATTGTTGATGATTTCATCATCATACAGTGGACTTACTCACTGATCTCTGAATATTGTATTTTTCTCATGTTATTGTAACCCTATGATAATGCAATCCTGTCCTGCTTTGATATTTTGGAAGTTTTTATCATTGTGCAGAAATTATTCAGACAGGATCATGTAGACACACACAGACATCAAGATTCTGCATATGAACCTCAGCAATGGTGACAAAATTTTCAGATAAACAGAGTAACGCTCTGAGCGTCCTGAGAACGTCACCTTCTACGTGGGACTTTCCACAGCCATTAATCCAGGTTTCAGTGTCACGTGATCCTTCAGTGCACACAAAGTTTAAATAAAAAACAGCATTTATTTGAAATAGAAATGTTTTGTAACATTATACATGTGTTTACTGTCACTTTTCCATCAATTTAAAGCATTCTTGCCGAATACTATTAATTTCTTAGTGTATGCACAATTTTAGAGACATTTAAATGTTTGTGAATATTTAAAGACTGATGAAATACTCAATACATAGAATTTATTGAGAACATACATGTGTTAGACTTAGAACCACACTATAAGTTTGAATAGCTTTGAATACTAATGAGATCATGATGTCCAATGCCATCACCCCAAACATCATGCTAAACGACTCATTCAATCGCCTTCTGCAGCCATCTCGTCCAATCAGTTTCTTCAATCAATGAAACCAGCCAGACGGAGAAAATTAGAGGAAGCAGTAGAAAAGAGTGAGAGTGAGAGAGAAGAATAATAGAGTTTTCCCAAATGACAGAGAGAGATCTAGGCTGAATGATGAGTGCTTGATTGACACATTCTTGAGCGTCTCTGTCAGTGTATAGGAAATGAAAGCAGCGACATCAGGCAGCATCGACAAAGCTCTGATCAATACTGCTCAGCCCCATCTAGAGATGATGGCATTAATGATGATGAGGAGAGAGAGGGAGACCGAAAGAGAAATCCATGTCATGCAAAGCACATTTCCTAAGATTTTCAAAGTGAAAATAACAGAAAATACAAATGTTTGTTCACATATAATTGCAGTGGTATTTGAGTCTACATTAGGGCTGGGCAATATGTAAAAAAATATTGCAATATCCGATAATATCGTCTACCCGAGCCCCGCCCCCACCGTAGACAACATAGCCGACATATCAGTTTGGTTGCGCTTTATCTAACAATAGCCTGCGATTCAGTAAGCTTACTTTAATTAAAGGTTTCTTTTCTTAGTTTGTTCTTTTATATAAAACATTAGCTTTGGTGTTATGTTAGTGTTGTTATTCATTTCCACACTGCTCTTATCAAGTGTTTCAAATGAATTTCGTTTCATGAAGAAAACTGTTGTATTGAGTTTAACAGAGTTCAAAGTGTAGGTGGACATTCTGGTGGTGATTGTAAGAATGACAAATGCATGTTGATGTCACATAGCAATGTGTCTTGCCTATTTTTTCATAAGGTCCGATGTTTCTCTTTCCTTTTTGGTGTTGTCGCCTGAGTAGACACATTTCATGATGATAAGTTTAAGTTAATTAATTTTAACATGTAGCGCTGTTTTTAAACTTGTAGTCAAGCTATAAGGTATTTGTTATTTGTGTAAAATCAGTGATTAAAAACAAATTGGTTCATTCAGCATGAAGAAAAAACAGAAAGGTTATTTTTTTCTCATGTTTTTAGAGCTCCGAGGTGTCCTTATATAGGCCTCTTATAACGAAATAAAAATGCTGCATTATTTATTTGGACAAAATGGTAATCACAAATGTTATTTGTGTATTTTATTTTTCATTTTATTTTAATAATGAACATGCTGCGATGTCAAGCAGTGCTAGAATTGTGTGTGTACGCGAGGCGCCGGCGTGATCACTTGAACTGCTTCCTTAAACCAGTGAAAACAACTTAAAATACTCGTCATTTATGGTCATACATAAACTGTAAAGACTCTACTTTTATCTGTGTACACTCACAATAAAAACAAAAAATTGTGTTTTTGTAAAATAAAGAAAATAGGTACCGCTGCCATCTTCAGTGTCCTTTTCTTTGAATGTGTTCGTGTGGAGAGCGTCGCAAAAATAAATAAAAAACTCAGCATATAGGCTACTACTTGTTACTACTACAACGTTTTTTTCTTTCATTTTGGTAATCTGTTAATTGTTTGAGAGAATATATTTTGCGTATTTATTCCTTTTATATAGGCTCCATGAGTTTATTCTGTGCTGCAGGTGTGTGATGTGATGATTTGAATCCTCCTGTTCTGTTGTTTATGCTGGTATTTGCGCATGTACGAAACCCCTGTAAAACAAATAGGTTGATGTCAATCCACGAATCCAATATAGGCTGTTACACACACATTTTCTTTCTTAACTGTTTATGTGTTCACAGTGATATTTTGACAATTTTGTGTGTATTTGCGCTTTAGATATGTGCGTAGCTCAGAAAACTGCACGCAGGTATAGAAGTGTTGCTTGCTTCACTTCGCGCTTGAAGAATGGTTTAAAAATAAAATCACATTATTAATAAGCAAAATTTAAATGTTAATTTTATAATATGAGCAGGCCTATTCAATTCCTGGCCTTAAAGGATTAGTTCACTTTCAAATTAAAATGTCCTGATAATTTACTCACCCCCATGTCATCCAAGATGTTTATGTCTTTCTTTCTTCAGTTGAAAAGAAATGAAAGTTTTTGATAAAACATTCCAGGATTCTTCTCCTTATAGTGGACTTCAACGGACCCCAAACAGTTGAAGTTCAAAATTACAGTTTCAGTGCAGCTTCAAAGGGCTTTAAACGATATCAGATGAGGAATAAGGGTCTTATCTAGCGAAACGATCTGCCATTTTCTAAAAAAATAAATAAAAATGTATATGCTGTCAGGACACAGACGGAGGCAGAGAGGTGAGTGAACACAGATGTATATTTATTTAGACAGAGGCACGAACACAGGCAAATGGTGGAAGCAGGTGAGTAATAGATCAAGCACTTTCTGAACAGTCACTTAGCTGATGGTTAACAGAGTTTGTCTTGCAGGAGGAGGAAACAGCATGGAACGGAGAACAGAAGAACAGGAGACAGATGACGACAAGAATGGAGACACGGGAACTCAGGTGAGTAGCGGGTAAGGAGTCCAGGTACGTAAGACGAGACCAAACAGTGAAGTGAAGGGAGTGAGAGTCTTTATGGAGTCCTTGATGAAGCGGTGCAGGTGATCAGTACTCGGGAGACTGTAAGCGAGTGGGTGGAGCGTGGTGAGCCGGTGACGATGCGTAGGTGTTGGTGGGTGTGGGTTGTGACTCTGTGACATATGCTTTATAAATATAAATGCTCGCCTTGCAAGTGCTTCCGTCAGACCGCCTTCCGTATTCTTTAAAAAGCTTACGCTGAATGTCCTACACCTTCCCTATTCAACTTACGGAACTAACGAGGCGCAGTTCCGTTTTTTTTGTAATTTGAATACGCAAGGCGTTCTGACTTCATAACTTGTTTAAATATGGATATTTTTTTATACAAATGCATCGCTTCACTTCAGAAGGCCTTTATTAAACTCCCCGGAGCCATGTGGAGTACACGTTTATAATGGATGGATGTGGATGGAAGCTTTTTCTTCAGCTCATACTTGTGGATCCCATTCACTGCCATTATAAAGCTCAGATGCATCAGGATATTTATTAATATTTCTTTGATTATGTTCATCAGAAAGAAGAAAGTCATATACACCTAGGATGGCTTGAGGGTGAGTAAAGCTTGGGCTAATTTTCATTTGAAAGTGAACTAATCCTTTAAGTAAAGTTAAATTAAGTGATTCCAGAATAGATTTTTTTATTCCTAACCCGAAAGGCTACAAAATATTTAATTCATGCTATTGCATGTGATTAAATATGTGCATAGTGACTACAGGACTATGTGAAATATATTTGTAATTGTTTTCTCGATATTGGCGATTATCATCTGTAACTGACTTTTATTATCGACATAGCGATACTTGCAAGACATCGTCGATATACGATAATATCGTCATATCGCCCAGCCCTAGTCTACATGGGTTCGGAAGTTCATGCTGAACATCTGGTCCTTAAAAACTCATTTAAACTTGAGAAATAAAGTTTTAGGGTTTTGAAAAATGTATATCAAGGCAAGATTATGATGTAAAATGTAGAAACATTTAATATTTTGTATTTCCGAAATACAATTTTCACACTTCACATTCTCACATTGTTACTCTGAAAATATGTGGTGATCTGCAAAAACCCATCACATGGTGAAATTTTACCTATCACAGTAGTTTCAATAGCATGAAAACCCTTTCCAAATCTGTTTTTATTTCTTTCATAGCTTGTCTGTAACAAAAGTGATGGTTATCTGAAGTTGGCTGATCGCTCTGATTTTCAGGAACGGAATTCTGAGTTTAAATAACTGTCAACCCTTTTTTTCGTATAGACATGAAACTGCACTATCCAAACATAAATGGTTGTAATTCAAGAATGCTTTGCAATATAGACCTAAGGTTAGTCTTGTTTTAAAGAAGACACTGGTCAGATTATTGTAGAAGTGAAATAAATTATGAAAAAAGTTAAAGAAGTTTAAGTTTATGAAAATGTAAAAATATAATTGTTTATATTTTGTAATAATATATTACAACGCATGTTTTACTCTCAAACTGCAAGAAAATAAAAGCCAAAAATGTCAACATTCCAAATTTTATTTGGAATTTTATTTATTCAATATATACAGCTCTGTGTTTTTCTGAATGTCTGGATATGTTTCTTCATCTGTTTCCCTGTATTGTTTTGACCTATGCTGTATAGCTGTGTTTTGCAGAGTATTCATTGTCAAAGTACAAAATTATTTAAATTTGAATTTTTAAAAAAATGCTATTATTTTATATGAAAAAAATAATGATTGTCTTTTATTGACAAAATATTTTAGTTTCTCATGTATATTTTTTTAATTAAATCAGATAACATTTTTAGCTGTCATATGGTCATGTTACAACGTGCCCCATCACATTTTACAATGCCACCTATGGGGCATGTTGTCACATTTCACTTCCCTTCTTTCGGGATAAATAAAGAAAAAAGTATACACTGTACTAATAAAACAAAGCCACATATTTGTACCAGACATGTGTAAAATTAATGTGGAACAAAAGAAATTCCCTGAACCCTAAGTAGATTTACACAAACTGAGAAAGTCAAACAGCGTTAGGTTGTGCCTCGCTCTCCCCTATAGCTCCGTTGTCCTCTTGTGCTCCACCTTCTCACGATAACGTTGTATTAGAAAAAAAAAAATCGTTGTTTTGCATGCCGTAGTTTATACAGAACTGATGGGAAATTTGCATTAATACACCTTAATTCTACATGTTATTTGGTTTTATTCTGATAGGTGAACTGTCTTTGTAGTGTTAAGAGAGGGAAAACTATGGCCGTTTTTTTTACCTCCACTGGGTGTTCTTAAACAGTAACGTTAGAGAAAGACAGCCTTGCCACTATAAATCGCTATTTTTCTGCACTTAACAGGCGAATTTTGCCTAGATATTTTCAGAGATGATAGACAAGATGTTATAGAATGCTAATTTAATGAAAACCCAATTTTGACAAAAAAAAATTACATTCAAACTATTTTTTGACTGAAAACGCTCCATCGTGACATCCAACGGGTTTTCCCAGATCGCATCACATATGATTAAAAAGTAATACATTATAAAAATACAAAGTAAAAGATTTTCACAAGTGAATTCTATAGTATACCTTTAAAAGAACATCCAAGATATTTTCACCAGCTAATATTATCTATTTATTGATTTTATGTCAGCAGAACATTATTTTTTTTTTTTTTAATGATAAATAGAAAGTTCGGTAACACTTTACAATAAGATTCATTAGTTAATAGTGGTTAAATGGATCGTTTTTGACCCGTGATCCGTACAGACCAAGCCCTGCGGTTCAGCACGCATGTGATTCGCGGATCAATTGCAAGTTTAACCGCAAAAGAGTGAAATATAATAATTTGCACGTGTTTTGTCTTGCTAGTTTACACATTAAATAGATATAAAACTATTCCAGCGCTAGAAGAGGCAAAAGAGGATATAATTCGGTATCGCACGCCATGCTGTTATCGGTGCGCACAGATGCACATACATACAAGGCTCACGCGCAGAGAAAAAAGAGATAGCTCGCGAACTCCAAATTTATTTCTCTTTCGCGTCTTCAATGCACTTGGATAGACACATACACGCATGATGTCAGTCAAAATACCCCTCTTGGCATGTATTCTCGTAATCACATTCGGTTATGTCTTAACTGAATGAGGTGAGAATTTGGATGTGTATCTATCGAATGTGTGTGTGCATGCATGGGGTCTTACTCTTAAAGTGACAGCAACCCATAAATACCTGCTGTTGTCTGTCATGTAAATCTAAAACAACAAAACACAGCTTTAACCAAAGATTAATCTATATTAAATTTATACAGTGAACAATGTAATTTTACATTTAATTATTACATTTCTGTACATGAAAATTAATACTACAGTTAGACCTTATACTTGTATATATTATATATACTATATTTGTAACTTTGTTGTATTTATCTATGCTTATAATTGGTGTACAGTATTTGTTCTTTTTACAGTCTGTTCACTTGCCTTTAATAATGTATTATAGTAGTTTCTGCTGTGGTATTGGAGTAGTTAAAGTGGGCTAAGTAATAAATGCAAAGTTTTTTTGCTTGTTATTGTTGTTGTTGTTTTTGTGTTGATCCGAAAAATGATCCGATCCATGACTTAATAACTGTTATATGATCCGAACCGTGAGTTTTGTGATCCGTTGAACCACTATTAGTTAACATTAGTTAACTGCATTAGTTAACATGAACTAATAATGAACTGCACTTATACAGCATTCATAAATCTTTGTTAATGTTAATTTTAACATTTACTAATACATTATTAAAATCTTGTTAACATTAGTTGATGCGCTGTGAACTAACATGAACAAACAATGAACAACTGTTTTTTCATTACCTAACGTTAACAAAGATTAGTAAATACAGTAACAAATGTATTGTTCATGGTTACTTCAGAGTCTGGACCAATCAGACACACAATTATTCATTATATTTAATGAATAATACAGAAACTCTCCCTCACAAGTCTTGTTAATTCCATCCCCTACAGCTGCAACACAGAGACAGAATAGGTGTCCTGTTCCTATTTTATTGCTGTCAGGAATGTGCAGAGAAGACTCTGACTTCATTCTTTCTGAGAAGGACAAATAAACCCTTTTAATCCTATATATTCTATATATAACCACAAGAGAAATGTATAAACATGTATCCTATTTTCCCCTCTTATGATTTTCCTTTTTATAGGGTTTATTCTATGTATTAATTCTCTCTTTTGAACTATTTTGGTATTAATGTTTCAAAGTTGAAAATTTATGGTTAACTAAAATCACATGGGTAGCATATTTGGTATCTACGGACTCCAACTTTCATTTCCTATTTGGTAATTTATGTTACATGTTACTAACTCTGTGACACATTAGTATTATAAGAATCTAGAAGGTTCTTCTCTAAAACATCTAATTCAATGTCTTATGCTAATATCTTGCTACAGAACAAAGACTCGTAAAGGTTTCCCTCCAAGAGAAAAACTCCTTATTGTCACCTCAAGAGGGTGTGATATCTTCACCCCTTAAAATCACTGATCACAAGATCAAACTCTCTCTTTTCCTTTACTGAAAAATGCTGATGAGAAGATGATGCTGTTCTAGAAGCTTCTAAGGAACCCCAAGCTTGTGCCAGGCTTCGGCCTAGACCTTCCATTCACCAAAGATCCTCTGAATCCAACTGGTTCTCTTTCATCAAGACAATATCAGCAAAGATTCAACGGAAGCCTCCACAAATTGCATCAGGACAGTTTTAATTCAAATGGGCGAGACATGCAAGTATCAAACTTAGTCTCATTATGTGATACATTAAGTATCCTTACCCCTTTTAAAGAAGGGCCTGTTAAAACTAAAATGATGGTTTACTCAAGGCTGTTGATCTGCTGAATTTCAAACAATGCTGTAACTAATTGCTTTCCTGTATTCTGCTTCAGCTCTCTCTTTCCCTTGGTAAACTGTATGTATGTGTGTGAATGTTAGAGTAGTTAAGTGTTTAGTCTAGTTAATTAAGTCTTGTTCATGTCACACGTAAAGTTGTCCGTGTTTCATACTCATATACTGGAGTCCCTATTCGTGCCGATCCTGACTACATGCTCTGAGTAGTACTGTACATAAGATTGTTATTTCCCATGACCTGGAAATGAACATTTCTTAGAATTAATAAACAATTAACACTGAATGTTCATTGGCCAAACAGGTTAATTTATTGTAATATTAATTTTATTACATTAAGTTAATTTTATTAACTGATCCAAATATTTATAATTAATTATAAATAGTTATGATTAATTATCATATTTATTTTGAGCTAATTTGCTACATAGTTAATACATTAACTAATGTTTAACTAATTAACCTTATTGTAAAGTGTTAACGAAAGTTGATTAGAACAAATGTCTTTACTGTCACTTTTGATCAATTTAATGCATCCTTGCTGAATAAAAGTATTAATTTCTTTAAAAAAAATCTTACTGAACCCAAACTTTTGAACAGTAGTGTAGTCGTCACATGTCACACTGCTCATTAAAGCTGTATTCCTACTGAGGTTCTTATACTCCCTGTGCTCCCTGTGGAAAAAACAAAACAAAAAAAAAAACAGCCCAAACTGTAATGCCACAAATGTACATCCATTGCGTTTGAAACCTTCAGCACCTGTGGTCCTTCTGATGCAGCTCAGCTGTTGCTGAAAGAAATGTCTTACAAAGACGATACTACCTGCAGAGTTTCTAGCTTCATTTTTCATTGTCCTGAAATGAGGCGGCCTTTATCATGGAGTCCATTTTATGCCATCATAGGCTTCAGTCTTACAAAGTCACAAAAAATGAGTTAATTTATGTTATTGAATTGTTAATTGAAGAAAAGACTACGAAAGCACGTAATTGTGTTAATGGCACATGTCTGGTATCTGTAAGAGACAGGAGGAAAAAGGGAACATTTTCACACTTTTGTATCTGCCAATGTCATAGCATAGAGACTGAAGCCAGAAAATATTGTCACAGAGAGAAAAAGAACAGACCATTTTATGATTTTCTTTGGCCAATTAAACACTGCCAACAAGCACTGACATTAGCGAAACACAAATACTATAAACGGCCTGTGAAACATTAATGAGCCGTGTCATATGCTTATGAAAACTGTACTACCTCCTGATTGGATGACATACATGGCATGTATCATGTGTGTCCTGGACATATGGAGGACACTAATCATATACTGTACAAACTAATACAAGACCACTCTGGAACTAGCAGGATACACAATCTGCCAGAAAAAAAGAAAAAAAAAAATCAGATCAAATGTTTGATAATGTGGAAATGCATATTTAGATAGCAGAGGCATAAAAAGCTGACCATTTTAGCTTACATCACTTGTATTACTGCCTTAGAAACAAAATAGTTGAACAGACATCTATATCTTTGGTTAAACTTTCTGAGAAAAAAATACATAAAGCCATTAAGAAATATTGCCGCCTTATTTAATGATTAACCAACTTTTTTAAACAATCAAGTTTATTTTTTATAAACATTCATGTTCACTTGTTTTATTCTAAAAAGAATCAATGTTCTTGAACAAATCAGATGAGTGAACAATTCAGTGACTTACTCTTTGTTTTGTTCCTGAATGAATCAGTAATTTAATTGATTTGTTCAAAAACACTGATTCATTCAGAAACAAAACAAGAAACTCTATTTGTGTTTGCATTAGGGGTGGGCGATATGATCAAATTCTTATTTTAATTCTTATAATATGAGAAATTTTATTTCACAATAACAATTTATCATAATATAGTTATTATATTAAATAATATGTTATTAAATATAAGAAAAAAGAAGCAAATTACAAACAATTTGTTTAATTCTTATTTTTGTCATTTTTGTCCTATTAAGTTTTTCAGGTATAATAGGTTTATTTAACATGTAGATAGAATTAGTGCATAAATGTAATAGTCAAAGGTAAAACTAAACATTGCATAGTCTTTACTGTAAATTAAATTAAAAATAAAAAAATCTTATTAAAGCTAAAAAAAAAAAAAAAAAAAAAGGTTATTCAGCCAAGAGCAGTAAGTTATTTTCTCTTTTGTTTGATTCACATTAATGACACAGAGAAGCAGCATCAGGCTGCTGTCACTTTAAGACCAAACACACAGATCCATTATTCTGATACATATCCAGTTTACACCCAGCTGTTTACTGTCACTTGAGACATAACTGGCTGTGTTTACATAAATACTCCACACGATGGGCATTTTGACATAACTGCATGTGTATTCAATCATTAAAGAGCAATAAGACGTGAAAGAGAAATGACTTTGCGATCGTATGCTGAAAGACACAACTTTCTATGCACGTGCTTATGCTGTGTGTCCGTCAGTGTTCAGAGTTCTTTTTCACTGCTTATTGTGCTTAATAACACTTTTTAACATCGAGCACGTCCCAAATTCTGCCTTAGAGAGAGGCAGCTTTCTGTGCAGTGTGCCAGTCAGCACGAGCACTGCACTGAGCTCCTTTTCAGGACACGATAAAGCAAAATCTTCAACGACAGACATTTTATACCGCGGTAACGATATATATATATATATATATATATATATATATATATTTGCACCTACTGGCATAACTTAACTTGTTGAAAAAAAATCACTAAAAGACACTGACTGTCTGAAATAAAGACAGAAAAGCTAGTGATACAAACGATTAAATGTCCCAGCAATCAGCCAATCAAAAATGAAAACTGTAACCATTGTATAATCTGGTTTTATAATGTTCTTGAATTCAGAAAATCACAAAACAGAATTCTAAACCAGCAGAACTGTTCCATACCACAGCGGAGATTCAACCTGCTCATTACACACACACACAAACTGATATGAATTATGTTCACCTAATAGTCACTTTCATTAATCTGATATTGGATGACCATTCCAGCTTCATCCTACACAACACAACAAGCTTTAGCTTCACATGGTCAGTCAGCTGTCTGTTCACAAATCAGCAACAGAGAACACATTTGACCGTTATCTCCTTAACTACAAATCCAGTGTTTTGCTTATCAGACAAAGGTCAGCAGCTCTTTTATCCGGTTATTTAGAGAGCTTCCCGATCCTAAACTAATCAGCATGTAATCCAACAAAACCAGGCTCAAGACTTCCAAATCACACAATCCGTAACATTAATCCCAAAACCATTCCGACCCCGAGATGCCCTCCTTCACAATTTTGAGGAGGACTTCCTTAACGTCAGCTAGATGCACCGCTTTACTAATGAGATTACAAAGCCTGTTTTAGAATCTCTTTATTGCCGGAGAGAAGAGAGGAGGGCAGGAGAGGGCAGTAACAAAGTGTGCTGTAACAGGGCTTTGTGGGTAGACATTTACAGCTACAGGCCAAAGATTGCAACACTTACATGGCATTAAACATATCTAGCTTAAGAAGCGACAATTTTACAGAGAGACAGAGAGAACGAGGATGAACATATCTGCAAGGGAGAGATCGGAGGAAAGAGTGACATAATATGCCAATATGAACAGCTGAACGGTGTTGAACTCAGCGGAGGGAGGATGAGGAGAACTTGATGAACTGACGAAGGCTCCCAGGGGAAGCAACGAGAGCAAACAGGTCTATAAAGATGCAAACACCTGATCTATGGTTCTATAAAAGTGACGCGCACATGCACAAAACCCACAAATGCACTTGCCATAGTGATTGGGAGTCCTGAAACTCAATCCAATCCCATTGTTATCACCGCATCCAATCACATATGCAATTATGTAGGAAATCGACCTCATATTCAACATAAACGTGGCTAGGAGGACATTGGATATCACACAGGTGAGCCTAGATTGATGTGCAACTTACAGCGAGAATAAAAACATCAGATCGCTCCTCTGCACTGATTTGGTTTGGGCAAATCAAGCGTGAAAACCCATTACACTAAATGTCAAAACAAACACAATGAGTTCAGTGAAATCATTACAAACGTTTTAAGCAAGGGAAGGATTTGGAAGGAACAGAGAAACCAAGAAGTAGAGATGTTTTCCTAAGGGACGTGACACTTTTGTTTGCGGTTGACCCTCGTGTGATCCGCTATCACATCTTCCATTGTGTTAAAAAGGACTCAGGTGATGTAATATCCCATCTCTGGAGGTGCAGAGCTAGAGTGTGTGGGCTTTCGTGGCAGACATGGCAAAATAGTGCTTGAGGTGCTACACTGACAATCTAAATCAACAGACTACAAAAGACTAGTGAAAAGAAATTCTGATTAACAGATATATCTCAGGTCCTTTAATATAAGTCTACGGGATTTATGTGTCTACAAGTAAATCTGAATGGTAAAGTATATAGGAAAACTAATAAAAACACTCTTCAAAAGTTCAGGGTCAATATGTTTTTTGTGAAAGAAAAATACTTTCAGCAAGGCTGCATGAAATTTATCAAAGTGACAACAATAAAAGATTTTTATTTAAAATAAATGCTGTTGTTGTGTATAAATGTATAATGGTTATATAAATGTATCATGGTTTCCATAAAAAATATTTTATATTTGCTAGAAATATTTATATATATTTACATTTTTTTGTGTAACTAAACTTGCAACAAACTATACGTTCAACAGCTGTAATGTAAATCCAATCATTTACAGTATGTTCACAAGGCATAATAATTAATTTACAAGATCATTGAATCTTACATTTTTAGTGGCAGCATAGCACTGGCGCTAAAGGGCTTGTGACATTTGTCTGAAACTCTCACACTTAACCAGAACAAATTGTTCAACCATGCTAACAAAAACACTTCCAACTATTTTTATGCACATTTTAGGATATTGCATAAAAAAAATACAAAAAAAATTGCTGGAAGGAAACGCCAAGATGCGCATAAAGTTTAAGTAATATATTATTGGCCTGCACCAGTTTCTCACGAAGTGATGATTTTGTTCTCTTCAACTCACTGGATGGAAACAGTTCTTTATTTGCAAATGTTTTATGCTGTGTTCCAATTTTGTACAGTTAAATTTAAAAACTTTGTTAAATTCACAACTTTGTATGGAAACATAGCTAATGAGGTGCTGTGTGTTAAAAACCACGTTATCTACCACAACCAAAAAAAATCTACAATATCCTTGGAATGGCATCTACAGGCACTTTGGCATTTTGCTAATCATTACTGTTTTTTGTATGTTTTTTTTTTTTTTCCTCGATTTGTTTAGATACTCATACTGACGTTCATATTCTTCTTCTTATACTTGTGTAATCACAAAAGGAAAATTGATTCATGGCGAGATCTGATAATAGCGTAAATGGAAATGATCAAGCACTCAATCTCCTCTTTTTTGTGGTCATTGGAGACCTTCTGTAATAATCTCTTGTATCTGCCTCAAATCTTTCAGAGCAAAGCCACCTCTTCCATCTGAGAAAAAGAGCCAATCGATTCATCTGTCAGATGATGAATAAAGCATTCGGTGACTCTGTCAGGATGCTGCTCCTCATTATTGATTTACAAATTCAGAAATGACAAGGACCTCATGCATACAAATGTGAAGATTACCATTAATATTAAAAATATTCTTCAACACTGTTTAAAAGTTAAAACAGTGTTTTTATAAGCTAGTGTCCATTTTTAATGAAAACTGTGTAATGATAAAAAAATAATAAAACAGTTTATATAAAGGTTTCGATATGCTGTGGTTGACTTTAAATATGATGTCTCTTTTTTTCTGATGTCAGGTAGAGGTTCTTTCAAATGTATTGATTGAGCATCTGTAACCATAACAACCACCCATAGGTTAGTGGCAGCAGAGCACAATTGTTGAAGTACTGTTTTACGTAAAACCAAGGGACCAAGCAATCAAGCTCTGACACTCAACGAAGAGAAGAAAGGAAACAAGATTAGACGAGGCGAGACAAGATCCCATTCTATGTTCCACTACTCAATAAAAGGGTAAAGGTAAACCAATTTAATTCAGAAATGTACACTTTTTATAAAGCTTAAGCATAAAAAGAGTCTAAGAAACAGCACAGTCAAGTCTAATCCTCTTCTATGTATTCTTTCTTTGTCTCTTTCTTACACAGTAGATTGTCTCGTCTTCTCTCTTATCAAGACGGTTAGTAAGTGTTTGAGTTCGTCTTTGATATTTATAGGATTGGGTGTACACTCTTAAAAAAAAAAAAGATTCTGAGGTTGTATTTATCCTCTGAAGGTTATACTGAATTCTTGAGAATTTGAGAGCACTTTTAACATGATAACCAAGGTCTAAAACTAAAGCCCAAAGTATACTTTTTGTTTTTTGGGGATTTCATGTCTTAGTGACAGGTGCAGTTTCACAGAAAGACAGAGATATTTTGTGTATGCTGCTACAATGAAGCTGCTTGTCACAAATATGATTGCAAAACCTAAAATAATTCTACTGTGATATGGACAAAAATATTTTTAATAACAAAAATATAAAGGGGGGGTGGGGGGGTGGGAGTCAAACCCTGCTGACAACAAAAAAACATTGACCATTTAAAAAATAAAATAAAATAAATAAAAATAGTAAAACCACCTAAATTGTGGACCAGGAAAACAACAGACAGGCTGAATACTGAATAACTGTCACGAGTGGTATTGCAGTAGTCAATGCACGACGAAGGAGATATCTTCAAATAACATTGAATGGAACACAGGGAACAGGGAACAGGGAACAGGGAACAGGGAACAGGGAACAGGGAACAGGGAACAGGGAACAGGGAACAGGGAACAGGGAACAGGGAACAGGGAACAGGGAACAGGGAACAGGGAACAGGGAACAGGGAACAGGGAACAGGGAACAGGGAACAGGGAACAGGGAACACACCAGCAAATACAACACAACACCATGCAACTAAAACAATACAGGACAAAGACTGGATTGAAACTAAGGGCATATATACACAGTTAACTGAGAAGATAACGAGACTAATTAACAAGAAACACCTGAACTGAAGACACTAATTAATCAGTAACCAAGACAACAAACAACTGGTGGGAAACTAAGAACAAAGGAGAACATGACAGAACATGGTGCAAAAACAGATATACATGTGACAATAACTTTGAATAACACTGAATATCTGAATAGATTTTATGTTTATACGCTCATGGGCAAAATATTTGGTGGTCTTAACCATTTTAATCACAAATCACTGGTCATGAAATTAGCAAGAATTGCACAAATACTGTAGAAAAAGTAACTTAGCATGGAATAGCCTTCGCCAATTTGAGGACAGCTTTTTACAGGAAGAAGTCAGTGCTGTTCCACTCAATGTTTTTGGCTTCAAACAGTTCATGAGTACTTAAAAAATGTTTCCCAGTTCGTTTGTGTTTAATGTAAGACCAAATATTCACTATAGGGTTCAAATCTGGACCCTGACCAGGCCAAAACATGAGTCTGATTGACTTGTTCTCAAGCCACTTCTTGGTTGTCTTTGCAAGTTGGGCAGGAGCATTGACTTGTTGAAAAATAAAATCTGATCATTCCTCTTTTCACTTCAGAAAGGTTGCCATTCTGCAATATTCTCCAGCACTCCAAAGCATTAAATGACTTTCACAGTGAAGTAGCTCACCAATACCAGCAGCTAAAAAGGCTCCCACACAATGACACCTTTATTATTATACTTATTATTATATTTCTCAGCAGATTTTCACTGTGACATTTAGCACCGCTCTGGAGCATCCCCATGCAACTCATGTTACATTGTGATTCATCACTCCTCACACAACTTCCCTTATTCTACCACAAACCTAATTCTTTGATGTTTTTCTGAGACAGCGATGGCTTTTTAAGAAGTGCATTTGCTTACATTTGGCTAATTTCCTGACCAATAATTTGTGGTTAAGACAATTAAAAGCTTAGTGTTTATCCATTTTGGGCTTACAATAATATTAGTGTATATGTAACACTGTGGTTCTGTGAGGCACAACGTTTTGTTCCTTTGTATGTCTCTACATACGGCAATAAAACTCTCTTGACATTACTTGAAATAATGAATAATGTAACTTAACATACTGCATAACTTAATGAAAATCTAAAAATGTAAAAAAAGGTTTCTGTGAGGGTTAGATTTCAGTCAATGAAAAATCACACCATAATAGAAAAACAATCACAAGAGTGTGTGCGCTGAATTTAAAGTGTACATTTCAAATTTAATTACAAAGGTTTCTGAGCTGACTAATAACTTAACCCAGGAAAGCATGTGCATACACTTACTCGCATGAGTATTATTAAACACTCATGAGTATTATGTGTTCAACACACACACATATCTTGCATTAAGAGGATCTAATTTAATCTTCCAGACACACTTTTGGACAGAATCTCTGAGAGACGGCGTGAACTTAATGCTAAACATGCAGTGAGGTAGCTGTATGTCATCTCTGCATTCCTTCCTCAACCACAGCTGTTTTATTCATGCTTTTATGCATTTTGCAGACACGAACAAGTGCATTAGACACTATTGCTCAGTATTATTTAAGATATGTTCATTAAATTCTGCAGCTAATGAGGTAATAAGCATGTCTTGAGTGTAGGCCAGTACTGAACTTCCTCTGCTGTACTAAGGCATAAAGGAGTTCAGTTATACCATTGTTAAAAGAGTACAAAGTCATGATATATTTTGTTAGCACAGAGACCAATACGTATCTTCTGCCAAGACGTTCCAGAACATGCCAACATGGTGTACAGCCAACAGATATAACTGTATTCCATTCAAAGTTGGAAGTGGGTTGTTCATAAAGTCAAAAGGTTTCTTGTGTCAATGTTTCCTGCACTTTTTTAGTGAAACCATATCCACCTTACTCCTAAACCCCATGACGCTTCAATATTAAAAGGACATTTAATAGTGTAAAAGCATCAACAAGGTACTTTAAACAGACCATGAATAACTCCAAAAGCGCTATTCTTTAACAGCAATAACAGATGGGTTAAGTATCACTGTAGTTATATATATCTGTATTATGTAACATATGTTGCCTTAATCAAAAATGTTCATTAACTTCAGCATTGTGTGATATTATTTCAAAGTGATTTCTGTCATTTTAACGGATAATGAATTGTATTTACCTGTGAAAACAAACCTTGAAAGAGACGTGAGTATTTGAAGAGAAAAATGACAGATTCTTTGTTCATTCCAGTTAATTATTAATAGGATATATTGTAAATTAAATCAGGTGAAAAGACCACAAATGTGCAGTATATGTTGTCCTTTTTCATACTATTAAAGTGGAATTCAAAGGGAAAAAAGAAAATAATCATGAGGAAAAGAATGCAGAGACTGAAAAGAGCTCTTGTCATAGATATTCTTGTTATAACGTCACGTTAAAATACCAAGCGTTATGTTATTCTCATGCTGTCTGAAAATAAAACATGAAGGAAAATTGACAGCCCATTCAGTCAAACTGACAGATAAGCTTTATTTGTAGGGCAACCTTATGATTTGAAATAATTTCTTTCAGTCATTTTGAATGGAAGTTCCCCAAACCGGAAGTGCCAACCATAATTCAAAATGCAGTACTCTCATCAGGAATAAGGTGGATAGAGCGACCAATGTAGCCGGATTCGGGAAACAAATTATTTTTGTGAACCAGATCTTTCAGTGAATCGAAACATACAGCATGATCAGCGTAAATCAGAGTCCAAGTCAAATTGAGAGCTTGTGAATCGAAATTGAATTGAATTGGGAAATCTCTATCAATACCCAATCCTAATCTTAGGTAATTGTGAGACAGTACCAGGCTGGCACTTCATACTTGATGTGTTTCTTTTCTTGTTTTTCCGTATCCTCATGGGCATATAGTATTCTACAAATCAATAAAAATGAACATTGTCAGGCTGGCTTCAATTGGAGCTTCCTTTTGTCATGCGTCTCCAGTCGTGGAAGATGGCTGCTATGTTCTACTGGCCTGCCGTGGGCTCTCTCCCAGCTTCCTCTACAGCGTTTGCTAAGTGGCTCTGCGGACAGGCCGGTCATGTCTCGGATAGAGGGCTTCTGTTGCATAGTAACTGTGCCCACTGGGTGTTCACACTTACCGCTTGGGAGTTGTGGGTCGTCTCGTGTTGCTTGCCGCCCCCGCTGCACTTGTCGCTCCAGCAGAGACATTTCATCTATTCCACTCTCATTCATTCTGTTCGGACTGGTGAATCGGACACAGTCAGATCCGCCCCATCAAGTTGAAAATCTGTCATCATACGGCATCCTATTACACTAGAAATCCAGATCTGCAATGGTACACAGTTCAATCCCTATCCACTACCTCCCATTTTCACAAACTCTCAGTGAGTCACACTACAACTTCAAACAAGACAGGTAATTGAAACAGACTTTTAAATTTGCTAACCTCACACAGGTCACTTTTCTTCATTTAATTATGCGACAAATAACTCCACATGTGCTCTCACATAACCATGTGAGACCAGCAGGATTGCAATGGAGAAGTAGAGTGCACTCGCTAATAGTGCAAAAACACTGTTATGATCTTGGAGAGAATAATTATAAATCATTTACAGAGACCCTGAGTTCTTAAAGAGACGCAACCATGTCTTTTGTCTTCCACAGTGAATTTTGACATTCCTCAGCCATTAGCACTTCTATAAATCATTCATGTTGTTACAGAGAATCTTTGTCACCTCCTGTATGCATTCCCTATGGATTTCTAAAAAGCGTGGGGATGTTAGGGGAAAAAACATGCTTAACAAAACTACAATGCATCAATCTTTTATCCCAACGTGTTCTCAAACAGTGCATATGCAAACTGCTTGTGACAGCCAAGAGGTGTACACAGCACATGGCACATTGTTTTAATGAGCGCGTCTGGCATCCGATAAAGGGGGCATGGCCCTTAGCAAGTATGCAAACATGCACATTTATGGGGTGAGATGCATCTGACAGGGGCAAGGGTTCTGGTGGGGTTCTGTCACCCAGGGCCATATTTTTGAAGAATCAAAGAGTTTATTTTCACCTGGCTAATTACTAATCCTGAGTTGGAGGACACTTTTATCCAAAGTGACGTTCAGGGACACTTAGTACAGGGATGATCCCCTTGGAGCAATCTGGGGTTAAGTTTCTTGCTCAGTGACACAATTGTGGCGTGACTTCTGTCCGACTTCATGTAGTGCAAGTCATGGATCACCCTTGTGGGGTTTATTACTACTACAACCTTTTGCTTAGCAGCACAGGTCTTGACTACAAGCTACAACAGAAGAATATAGGGATGGCCTGAATATGAGTAACAAATTCATTTGAATAATAGAAAAAAAAATTGTTAGCCTGATTATCAAATACACACAAGGATAAAGCGATATTTTTAAAGTTGCAATGTAACAACAGATTTTTGTCTTCTGTATTGTTACGTAAATCAGAGTGAAATGGATTACTGAAAAAAATGCAGGAAGGGTATTGGCTCAGTCCATCTGTTGTTCATTGGATGGGGACATATCTGAATGCTGGCTTGTATTTGATAGTAACAAACCGGCAGGGTTTCAGAGGACTAAATGATTGGAGAAATCCGGTATATGTCACAAGAAAGATCAATTTGTCACCGAAAGGCTGATTTGTCATTTTCAATCAAAATGTCATAAGGTTAAAAAAATGAAACACGCATGGATGAATCCTTAACAATAAGATTTATAACATGCATTTCGACTTAAATTACAACTGAATGGTGAGTCAGAAACTTCTTTATTTTTAAATAAATTAAATCATTTTAAATACTAAATACTACTACTTTTATTTTATAATTTATTTGAATCAATGTATGAATTACAAAGGCATATTTGGTATATGAAAACATAGAATGGTCTTTTCAATCATAGAAACTATTTTAAGCCCTGCCCACATCCTGTTCTATCTAAATACAGACACAGATGATTTAGTCATTACATCAAATACAGAATTATATACAGATAATGGCTTCGCTGCACAAACCTATTAAGCAGACAGGTGCTGTGACAGGTGTGTATCATGTCTGCGCTGAAAGTTCCACTCAAACACATTCAAATCCTTCATCTCTCAAATTAACTGTCAAGTGATGAAGGTATTCAAAAAAAATGAGATTTGGTGGTGAGGGGGTGTTTTAATACTGAAATGATAGACAAAAAAGGTGATTTAGAACCCAGGGCTTGAGACTCTGATGATATTCATCATGACACCGCAGATCAGACAGCCATGTGAGAGAGCAGATGGCATCTGTGAGAGGTGTCATGCACAGACGTGACACTGCCAAAGATCTGTAGAGTCATGTTGATTGGCAGGTTTTAGCTCCATCAAGCTTCCAAAACTTCTCACATATTGACTTTTTCTAAATTCCATCAGTCAGTTCAATATGTTAACTGACTGGTGGTAGCTGTGACCAGCATAAGCTGTACATATAATTGGCCTCATGCTCTCTTTTTGATGCTTTATAATGTTTTATACTTTTGGATGGCCAATGTATTCGATTTCTTTTAATAACACATAAAAATAAGTAAGCTGGAAAATAAGTGCATGTAGGGGCCTTTTGGTCTGATGTTGACCTTCTTACTCCTCACCCTCTCAAAAAATGCCTTTATCATATCAACCCCTAAAAGGTGCATATTAGTACCTTAAAAGGTAAACTCTGTAACTTTTGGCCCTCTAGCAGTTAAAAAAAACTGCATGCATTTTGCAGAAGAACATTGTTTTGGTAGTGCTTCGGCTCTGTGTCATTGTGTGGATGATTATGGTTATCCTACTACTCATAAAACATTCACTACTTGGCTTAAGAGATATAACCAGTTGAGATGGAAAGGATCTCAAACTGACTAGCTGAAGACGTTACTGTAGCTATGCCCATTAATAGACACGGTTTTTCCTTTCACAATTGATAATGCTTTACAATGCACTCTGTTAAAAAGCTACATATGGCATTTTAGAAAACACCTTACTTATTACCCTGCTGAGTAATAAACACACCATCTCCACATCGCTTTTACAACATATCAAATCCCTCAGTTCTTGCAATCTCCGAAAAGCCAAGACAATGTTGATTTCTATTTTATTACGAGCACTGTTGTATTCTCTTTTTGTCAGTAGACTCTCCTCCGTTCATTTTTTTATCTGTTTATTTTTTGCATTTTTTTAAACAGGTGATTCCCTGGAGCTTTGCACACTCCATGTCATACTTTCTTACGCTCCTTGTGACAACAAACCTATGCCACTCCCACATCATACATGCGTCAAAATAGGTGGCGCAACTGTTCTTTAATTTATGGATATGACAAGACAAGCATGGGCAAGTGACGTTACATACAAAATTTCAAAATATATCCTCTATAATATAAACACTTATAATAGGCTTACCATAGTGAATGAGGGCAAGACAAAAACACATTTTGGAAGAAGGATTGATGATGTATTGACTATTTCAATTTTGTTGGTTTTAAACAAAAAAATACTGTACCTTTAATTACAAATATGTACTCTTAAGGTCGGCATGAAATGAAAACTATCTATCTAACTATCTATCTATTATCTAAATGCATGTGCATTTAGACAATAGATATTTGATATGCAATTTGATTTGCAATTTGATTTGCAATGCAATTTGATATTACCGCAAACAATTCATCCATAAATATTTTTTGGTTTTTGACCAAATAATTTTAAACCAAATTATCATAACTCAACTTCCTGGTGACTTCTCTCTTCTCCAAAACACTTAGTCTATTCAAACCCCTGCAAGCTTGCATTGTTCTGCCTCCATTTTTCAATCTGAAAATCATATCAACAACCAATGGATAGAACAAAGTCCCCATCCTACTACTAATTCATGTACATCACAATACAGAAGAAAAGATCTGTTGCTACTGCCATTTCATTGTGACTTTAACATACTAATATGCAGTCTTTAGGGCTATAGATAAAGTACAAATCTTTAACCCAATGCACTGCTTGTGTGAAAAACATTTATACTCAATGACAAATGTTCTGCCTAACCAAACAGGAGATCTCAGAGACCTCCTGAGATGAACACGGATGTAATGCAAATAAAAAACAATGGATTTAAATATACACATAATCCTTCAATATCCTGATTCAAACAATAAAATTTGCTTCCCTGACTGAGTTTGAGGAGATAACATGATCAGAAATTGATATTATTTGAACCTTTGTCACCTCCTTGGTTTCTTCCTTCATCCCCCCTGGACATTTTCCGGTGCCACCATCACCTTCAATCTCTGTAAAACTGCTTTGTGGCAAGTGCCATTACATAAAGTGCTGCACAAATGATTCAGAATTGAATTGAGTGCAGATTTAGCTAAGGACTGTGACAGTACTGGTTGTTTTACTCATTCACGCAGGAGAGTTTGAGTGCAGACAGTAGAGCCTCTCACAGCAGCGGTGAATGAGAATGACGTAACCCACTGTAAGGTTTCTGAAAGCTGCACGGCTTGATTGGCATGAGAGATTTGGGATTTTCTGAGAATATTTCTTTTTTTTTTTCTCTCCTCGGAATTCCATTAATGTCACTCCTCTCACTTCCTGAGTAGCTAAAACACTCTGTCTTGCTCTCTCTGGGGTCAAGTAAACAAGCCGATAATTGTGGAAAGAAGATCAATAGGTTAGATGCTGGACCAAATTTTCCTGATGAGTTTGACCTGGAAGTCAAGACTACATCTACTCAGCATTATATTACTCACGCACTCGTGGCACGAGAGTTCAAGAGGTCAAGCAACCAAATGTGCACAATTACATCATATCATAACAAATAAAATTTTGGTACATCTTTTGAGATACAAAAGCTTTATGCACTATGAAAATATACTGTAAATTTCAGAACTCAACCTTGATTCCCAGCATTAAAAAAAGCTTTAATTGAAACCAAGCATTTAGCTTGGATTTCTGACATTGGAAACCTGAATAGCATATGACGGCCTACATTTACATACCACATGTCGATGTGGGTGCAGATCCGTAGAAAATTAGACCCATTTCTCCTTTCACATGAAGGTGTTTCTTAAATGCATAGCAGCAAAAAGTGACTGATTCTAAGGGTCCGTAAAAAGGTAAAAACAATATAAAAAAAAGAAGTGTTTTATAGTGTATATAAAAATAATTTGTAAAACAAATGATGGCACTGATTTATTCAACACCTCAGTGGAATAATAATAATCATCATCATCATCCTGACTTGAAAATGATAGAGTCTGTGAATTCTTGGAAATGATCAAATCTGTGAAAATGTGACCGTTTGGATTAGACTTTAAACATTGGTATTGCAACTGCAGGACATATACAGTGGGTACGGAAAGTATTCAGACCCCCTTAAAATTTGCACTCTTTGTTATACTGCAGTCATTTGATAAAATCATTTAAGTTCATTTTTTTCCCTCATTAATGTACACACAGCACCCCATACTGACAGAAAAACACAGAACTGTTGACATTTTTTCAGACTTATTAAAAAAGAAAAACTGAAATATCACATGGTCCTAAGTATTCAGACACTCATATATTTAACTCAGGTGCTGTCCATTTCTTCTGATCATCCTTGAGATGGTTCTGTACCTTCATTTGAGTCCAGCTGTGTTTGATTATACTGATTGGACTTGATTAGGAAAGCCACACACCTGTCTATATAAGACCTTACAGCTCACAGTGCATGTCAGAGCAAATGAGAATCATGAGGTCAAAGGAACTGCCTGAAGAGCTCAGAGACAGAATTGTGGCAAGGCACAGATCTGGCCAAGGTTACAAAACAAATTTCTGCTGCACTTAAGGTTCCTAAGAGCACAGTGGCCTCCATAATCCTTAAATGGAAGACGTTTGGGACGACCAGAACCCTTCCTAGAGCTGGCCGTCCGGCCAAACTGAGCTATCGGGGAAGAAGAGCCTTGGTGAGAGAGGTAAAGAAGAACCCAAAGATCACTATGACTGAGCTCCAGAGATGCAGTCGGGAGATGGGAGAAAGTTGTAGAAAGTCAACCATCACTGCAGCCCTCCAACAGTTGGGACTTTATGGCAGAGTGGCCCGACGGAAGCCTCTCCTCAGTGCAAGACACATAAAAGCCTGCATGGAGTTTGCTAAAAAACACCGGAAGGACTCCAAGATGGTGAGAAATAAGATTCTCTGGTCTGACGAGACCAAGATAGAACTTTTTGGCCTTATTTCTAAGCGGTATGTGTGGAGAAAACCAGGCACTGCTCATCACCTGTCCAATACAGTCCCAACAGTGAAGCATGGTGGTGGCAGCATCATGCTGTGGGGGTGTTTTTCAGCTGCAGGGACAGGACGACTGGTTGCAATCGAGGGAAAGATGAATGCGGCCAAGTACAGGGATATCCTGGACGAAAACCTTCTCCAGAGTGCTCAGGACCTCAGACTGGGCCGAAGGTTTACCTTCCAACAAGACAATGACCCTAAGCACACAGCTAAAATAACGTAGGAGTGGCTTCACAACAACTCCGTGACTGTTCTTGAATGGCCCAGCCAGAGCCCTGACTTAAACCCAATTGAGCATCTCTGGAGAGACCTAAAAATGGCTGTCCACCAACGTTTACCATCCAACCTGACAGAACTGGAGAGGATCTGCAAGGAGGAATGGCAGAGGATCCCCAAATCCAGGTGTGAAAAACTTGTTGCATCTTTCCCAAAAAGACTCATGGCTGTATTAGATCAAAAGGGTGCTTCTACTAAATACTGAGCAAAGGGTCTGAATACTTAGGACCATGTGATATTTCAGTTTTTCTTTTTTAATAAATCTGCAAAAATGTCAACAATTCTGTGTTTTTCTGTCAATATGGGGTGCTGTGTGTACATTAATGAGGGAAAAAAATTAACTTAAATGATTTTCGCAAATGGCTGCAATATAACAAAGAGTGAGAAATTTAAGGGGGTCTGAATACTTTCCGTACCCACTGTAAATGTGTGTCAGCTGAAAAAGTAGGGGGGAGAGAGAAAGAGAGAGAATATGCTTTGTTAATGCAAATGTAATGTTATTTGTCATGCCAATTAAGCACACTAAATAGAAAGTGAAAATCAAACTGAATTAAGAAAAGAGAGTGAAAGAGCGAGAAACATGCTCACTCATTATGACAAGAAAGTCTGTGTTCATATCTGAATCAATCACAGCCAATAACACTGTTCATCATGCAAGACAGAGGACCTAAACTGGCATGTCAATGACAATTTTGTGTATTTCTCCTCCTTTTGCCAAGCTGAGCCCAGAAGTTCAGAGAGCTCAGGGCTAACGCAGGATATAGCAATTAGAAGTGCTAGTTGAAATCCAAGCTGGTGGTGACATTTGGAGAGGAACTCTCACATTGTTCAGAGCTGAAATATCTCCAGTGATTATGTTCAACATCTGTAGAAAAGCAGCAAAAAGAACAAACGCATGACATCCGTATTTGAACAAAACTCGAGTTAGTTAGTACAGTATATGCTGAAGATCTGTACTGATTTTTTGAGGCAGACTGGAAACAAAGTACAATCAAATGTTGAGATTTTTTTTTTTTTTATGATTATGAAAAAGTCTAATGCTCACCAAGTAATATTATGAAATATTATTACAATTTAATATAACTTTTCTATTTTAATATATTTTAAAATATAATTTATTAATGTGATAGCAAAGCTGAATTTTCAGCATCATTACTCAAGTCTTCAGTGTCACTTGCAATGCTCAAGAAACATTTCTTATGAAAACAGTTGTGCTGATTAATATTTTTGTTAATATTTTTTTCTGGATTCTTTGAAAAATAGAAAGTTTTTTTTTTAATAAATACAGCATTTATTTGAAATGAAAATCTTTTATAAAATTAGAAATGTCTTTACTGTCACTTTTGATCAATTTAATGGTTTCTGTCTGAACAAAAGAATTAATAAAAAAAAAAAAAATCTTACTGAACCCAAACTTATGAATGATAGTGTATAAATGCCAAAAAAACGTGCTAAGTGCTTAATAATTGAGATTTGTCACTCTGCTTCAAATGTGGGCAACATATTGCTACTGATAATATCCATTAGAGTCAGGGGGGGCATCAGATTTTCCACTGAACTTCTACTTGTACTTGTAGAGTTGTACTGAGTATTTCAACTTGAAGTGTATAAAATTGTTCAAACTTTCAGAGATGACCAGTAACTTTGTAGGAAAGAATGTCTCTCTGTCCCATCAAATCCCTTTGCTGTCTGAACAATTCTAATCAAACCAAGCATCTTTCTGTTAGTCAATGCGGTGAATTTGCATGACCAACTGAATCCAATGCGAAATCTGCATTAGGGTTGGGCGATGTCTACCAAATTGGCATCAGACGATGTCCACAGTGAAACATCGCAATGAATGATGACATCTGGGCGGGTGTTCACGTTTGAGCGTTAAGCTCAACTTCCACTAGAATGAATTAAAAACGCTTACTCTGCTCCGCGATAGTGGACACGCACCGTTAATGTGGAGAGAGAACGGGAGCTAAAAGGGCTCTGTGCTATCGATTTATACTTGTTCTAACGATTAATGCTATATCATATTGTGCTACCACTACTGTACTTGCATTATTATAAGGGTAGGTTTAGGGTTGGGGTAGGTGTAACTGTTAATAAAGCCATAAACCACGTTAATATCACACTGGAAGCACAATCTGATAGGTAGCATTTTTCGCTGTCAGATTTTGCTACCCACTGTTTCAATGGGAGGTAGCAAAATCTGACAGGGTAGCACAAATTGTCAGAACACCAGCTCAACATTGTGATGTCTGTCAGCCATCAGTGATAGATGATGGCATTGTCTATCGGCCCAACCCTAATCTGCATGGGGAATTTATTTTGCCAGGTCGCATGGATTGCTATTAAAATGACTGAAATTCACAGAACAATGATAAACTAGACAGCACCTTTATTCAACTGTTTTTTGCAAAATTTGGAGTATACAGAGAAATAGATTTTGCAACTTAGCTACTGACACGATGTGCTTTTGTTTACGGGTTAACAGCTCTAATCACACTCTCACATCCACATCTGGTTTAGGGCTGTAACGATTCCTCGATTAAATTCGAATACTCGATTTAAAAAAATCCTTGATTTCAATTTGGCCGTGTCGAGTAACCGGTAAAATACCAAAAGTGGCACTTTCCATGGACGAGAATCCATGAAATGCATTATTAGCCCGTTTTCCAAGGCTGCACGATAATAAACCCATTTAAAAATCTAACGATTACTCGGTTACCAAAATAATCATTAGTTACAGCCCTAATCTGGTTTCTCACAACACCCATTTGTACTCTCTTCCATCACTTCCATCACTGCAAGGCCATTTCAAGGTCAATTTCCTTCACCCTGCAGAATGGAGTGTGTTCTTCATTAGGTCTACAATAGCAGCTCAAACTCTCTGACCGTTAACTCTCCCAGCTGTTTCAAAAGAATGTCTGATAAATCACATGACTCAAACTGCAAGCTTTACCTCCCTTTACCCAGACCACACCACTAGAGAGACAACTATAATCCTTTTAACTTAATAACCATGCAATGCAAATCTGCATAATGAAAGCATATCAGGATATCTTTGAGAGAGAGAGAGAGAGAGAGAGAGAGAGAGAGAGAGATAGGGGAGGGGGACTGAGGCAGCTCTTTTCTCCAGGCAGCTAATTATCTGATGGTTGTTCTTTTTTATTCATTGTAAGCGAGAGCAGTTCATGGCCAGTAACCTGGTCACTCGACAATGATAGGAGAGGCTCTAGGGCCCTGAGTGGATCTCACCAACCGTTCTGTCTCCAGAGCTCGCTCTAATTAAACAAGGTTCTATCTATATTCGTCCTTTAATCAAGCATGCTGTTTACACAGAGCTCACGGTGCTGAACGCCACAAGAGGCCTGAGCTTTGTCCTCACGTGCACGTGGCCTATGTGAAAATCAGGTGATTAATACTCACTCCTTAGTGTGTACTCATGATGACCTCCTTAAATTATTCCCAGGGCATTCATAAACATTTAACACAGAGCATTCAGATGAAAATATTCACAGCAATGTAAGACAGTAATATGATTGTAGGACAATTATATTGTTTTCATTACATTGCATATGCATGCATTTGTCCTGTACTGTTGCACTGCTGTTAGCTGTAACTGTGTAGTCTGAGACTGGTGACCACTAGAGGTCTGCAAGGGGATGCTTCAAAATTTGGTGAAAAAAAAAAAAGACTGTACAAAAGCTGTTGTTTAGGGCTGTCAAAGTTAACTTCAGGATATTTGTTAAATAAATTAAACAAAATGTTATATTGCTATTACTGTCTCATTCTGTTTCCATATTCATTTCGGGAATATCAAACAGGCAATCTTTGGTCTTATTAATCTATTACTTGTTCCAGAGTAAATCGAATAGGCTAGGGGCAAAGTTAAGTTTCAAAACTTCATATTTTTATTTAAGTGAAATCCTGTACTATAATTAGAGTGCTGCTTTTGTACTTTTGACTGAACTGTTTGCTTGTGTTTATGTCCTATTGTACTAACCTCTTATAGTTTTATAATGGCTATTATTGTTTATTTAAATATTATTTTTCAATAAATAATATTTTACATAAATAACATGATGTATTTGGTATTGAGACTTCAGTGAAAGTTACATTATTACGTATGATACTGCCCATGTATATAAGCGTTGGCAACTTAATTTTTTCCAAATAATAAGTACATAGTACATAAAGCCAATTATGGTATAAAAAGACAATGGAAAATATTTTAGAAAAATGTCATCTAAATATTATCAGAAAAATAAAACTATGTTAGAAAAAAACTATATTAGATTTGTTTTTATTATTACTGTTAAAATAATTTGATAAAATATTTTACTATATTCTCAGATTTTCAAGGCACTTTACCCCACATTTCTCCAGGGAGAATGTCCAGTAGCACATACTGTAAGCTGCTTTGGATAGAAATATGCAAACTAAAAGGGTAGATCATTGAAGGTGGGTTGTTAACATCAGCTCTAAACAGAAGACTTGAGTGGCACTACACTAAGAACAGGATACACTTCATGCCATAGCAAAGCATTGCTTCTCACTAAAGGAGTGTTCAGGCTATTGCAACAAGTAGCTCTGATTATCGAGACCCATGATAAACCTTGCCATTGTTGTCTTTGAGGATATAGTGTTTCCCTTCTGAGACTACAAACATTTGAGATCTGATATGAATGAGATGTCCAGTGATTTGAGGCTCAGACTACATTAAAAATGAAACTGAGTTCCTGACAGTAGCCATTTTGGATCTCATTAATATGAGACACTGGCCATAGCTGCACTGGGGACACAGCATAGACAAGCTGCCATTTTGAAAGGGCACGTCAGAATGTGAATTGCCAACCAAGACCACCTCCTGACTCAGCTTTAGATAAGACACAGTGAAAGAGTGTAAGAGAGAGAACTGGGATCCATGAACCGTTCTTGTAAAGCCAACTGGGAAACGTATCTCTAATAGTTCAGGAACCAAGGAATCTTATGTGTCATTTAAATTTAACTCTGTGAATATGAAAGAAATAATGTGCATGTGAGGACAGGTTTTTATCAAAGTCCGTTTCCATCTAATTTCTCAAAAATTGTGACTTTACTGCATATCTAACAATTCTTTATTCCACACAATTGCACATTTACATCTAGCAATTGTGACAAAAGTCCCCCTGTAGTGAAAATCAAGTTTTAATGTTGTTTATATGTCTATGTGGCATTTTTAATTTGCTTTAAAGGATTAGTTCACTTTCAAATTAAAATTTCCTGATAATTTACTCACCCCCATGTCATCCAAGATGTCCATGTCCTTCTTTCTTCAGTCGAAAAGAAATTAAGGTTTTTGATGAAAACATTTCAGGATTATTCTCCTTATAATGGACTTCAATGGCCTCCAAACAGTTGAAGTTCAAAATTACAGTTTCAGTGCAGCTTCAAAGGGCTTTAAACGATATCAGACGAGGAATAAGGGTCTTATCTAGCGAAACGATCTGTCATTTTCTTAAAAAAAAAAAAAGATCTTCCCTATTCAAATTACAAAACGAACGCGGTTTTAAATCGCTGGTGTTTGTGATGTCACAAACTACCTTATAACCAATCGTGTCAAGGTGTGGCGGGCTTTAGCATATTATTAACCATGAGCGCTCTGAAGCAGGAGAGTCTCAAGAAGCCAGGTATTCCCGGTATATTTTTCTGCTGATATAAAAAATCAGGTAGATTTAGCAATATAGCAGGTGTATGATGTATATTACGATGTTAAGATGAACAATATGCCTTTCTCCACTGACGTTTTAAGGTGTTCAAAGCGTTTCTAAGGATAGGCCTACTGATTTTTAGAAGACAGCTGTCTGACTCGTGAACAGGAACAGGGTTTGTGTAACATTAGCAACACATTATTAGCAGCTGTTTGGTAATGTAGTAAAGCAAAAGGCTAATCAAATGAATTACCGTCATGTGTCCGACATTGTAAAAAGCGATACCATTGTGCAGGCGTTTACCTCAGTAAGTTGACCAATGTCTGAGCTCATGCTCAATGAAGGGAAAAAATGTTTAAATGTGTCATTTTGGTGATCAAAGATGAGTTTTAGGGGATAAAATTATTGACTATAGGGGGACTTTAACTTTATTCCCCACAATTGCAAATGTATTTTTCAAAACTGTGACCATTTTTTTAAATTCTGAATTGTTTTCTCACAAATTCCACTTTATATCTGACAAATGCAACTTCATAGCATCTCATAATTTTGCCAATATATCTTAATATATCGTAATTTTTTTTTTTATTATTATTTATTTTGAACTTCTTTTAATTTTTTTTTTTTTTTAACTCTATGATAGAGACGGTCCTCCATAGATTTTGCTTTTCACAAAATTTAATGGTTAGGTACAAACATACACATTTGTCCAGACTCAGTCAAGCAGCTAGTCTTTCATATAAAAAATAAAAGCAACTGTCATAACCGGAGACTGTACTAAAAGCCCACCAATGCTGCGTTTTACTAGAATAAGGCATTGTGACCAAATCTGACCTGTGACATTTAGCCAACATGTATCAATTGTTACATTACTTACCCTCACACTCCAAATATGATATAACCATCATCAACCTATAATTAAGATGTTTTTGGGAGTGTATATTCTTCGGACCTGTTCAATTTATAAGACCTCTCCATAAATAACTGATGTTTTAAAATATCAGGTGGGTTGATAAGCAGCCTAAGAACCAGCCTAACAGCCTGTCCAAAGGATGAAAAGAGACCTTATTGACTTACTTTTGAAAAAGGAAAGCAACACAGACAAGATGAAAGAGGTGGAGACAGAGCAAAGAATTAAGGAGAAATCTGTGATCTTTACAAGAAGGGAGTGTCAGAAAGATCTGACAGCATCCAAGATGACCATTTCTATTTCCTGTGGCCTAGAAGCCAACTAGTTCAAATCAGGGCTTTAGAAAGGCTTAACAGGAGAGGAAGAAAGCAGAAGGGGTGAGAAATTGAAAGGGATGGGATAAAGAGAAGAGAAGAAATAAAAAGAGCTGTTCAGAGGACTCTCAACGTGACACTAAAAACTTTGTTTTCACACAAGACGTGACATTTCCCAAGTGATTTCCCCTTCAGGTGACTCTATTTCTCCAAGTCAGCAGTTTCCCCAAAAAGCACAGCAGGACACAACAAGGCCATTTGCCTCTTGAATATTAGCTTGACTCGTCATAACAGGAATCTGCTATCTTGCATTATTGTCTCTCACCAAAAACAAATAAATAAACTGGTTCATTGTTATGCAGTAGCACAGGAGTCTCTCTCACGCAGACACATCGGGGGGGGGGAAAAAACGCCATCCTCTCCAACACACACACACATATGCACCTCTGCACCCACACACACTGACCTACTGTGTGAGATGTCTGTGTGAGTGAATGGTGTAGTCACACAGCTGTAATGAGTAATTAGATGTAATGCCCATGGCGGCACAAATGCAGGTGAGATAAACACACAGCTGGGTCCCCGCAATACACACTATCACCTGAGCCATGAGCTCAAGCTGTGTGTCATCTCTCCACCTACAGGATCTTACGTCATTTTATTGACTGGTGGGTAAAAGGCTGGAACTATGTTATGCCAAAAGTGTATGTGTGTTGCTGATAGAGTGATAGAGCTGTATGTGACTGTGGGTGTGCACTTGTGTATATTTGACAGGTGAGTTTCTTCTCAGTAGGGTGAATGTGATCTAAAGAGCTAAGTGAAAGGTCATCACCACTCAACTGTCACTCAAAACCAGGGAGGCTAATCGATCCCAGAGCCCCTGGAAACCAGACAGAAGAGCAATACTCAGCGTCCTCAGGATGGGCAATCATTCCCACTATCATCCCTAAACACTCTGGAGCCGGATTCAGCAAACATTCTTAAAGGGTTAGTTCACCCAAAAATGAAAATTCTGTCATTAATTACTCACCCTCATGTCGTTCCAAACCCGTAAGATTTCGTTCATCTTCAGAATACAAATGAAGATGTTTTTGATGGAATCTGAGAGCTTTCTGTCCCTCCACAGACAGCTATGCGACTACCACTTTGATGCTTCAAAAAGCTCATAAAGAGATCATAAAACTAATCCATATGAATTGAGCGCTTTAGTCCAAATTTTCTGAAGAGACACGATTGCTTTATATGATCAACAGTTTGACTTTAGGCTTTTATTCACATATAAACATGAAGCAGGTTCAGCTGAGCTTCGGTTGTTTATGTTTACTGGTCAACGTTTATATGTGAGTAAAAGCCTTAATTAAATCTGTTCATCATATAAAGCAATCGAGTCTCTTCAGAAAATTTGGACTAAGCCACTCAATTCATACGATCTCTTTATGAACTTTTTGAAGCATCAAAGTGTCAGTTGCGTAGCTGTCTATGGAGGAACAGAAAACTCTCAGAATTCATCAAAAAGATCTTCATTTGTGTTCCAAAGATGAACGAAAGTCTTATGGGTTTGGGACGACATGAGATTGAGTAATTAATGACAGAATTTACATTTTTGGGTCAACTAACCCTTTAAGGACAGAATTCTGCTATTTTTTTCTTATTTTCTAACTTAAAAGTGCCCCAACTATGCTTTTTCGTATATCACTTTTCATTAATGTTATATAGCTGTTTGTAAATGTAAAATGTCTGCAACGTTTCAAAGATTAAAGTGCATGATAAATGGAGTTATTGTCTCCCAAAAGAAAGAATCGAACTGCCTGAAACAAGTTGTCAGTAATTCCAGTCTTACTTACTGCACAAGTCTACGTAGGTTTGTAACACATTTGCATAATGCCAGCCTTTGCACTTTATTGGCTGCCCACAAGCAATGTCTACTTGACCCACATTCAAACACTGTAGTTGTAGCTGAGACCTAGAAGAGTTTGGTTTGTGTAGTCGACGTGTCAAGAAGATGCTGTTTTCTGCACTGCGAGAGCGAATCCACTTTGCAAGCACTTCCAAAGGATGAGGACTCAGGCTTTAATTGATACAGTAAAACTAACACCATCATTACTGTTCATATCACTGTGAATACAAGTGCTGAGGAAGCCTCCGGAGCTGAAATGCAGATATAGTTGTGGGAGTCTCGTTTCCAACACTTGCTGTAAGCGGTAGACTAATCACAACAGACTGGGTCATCTGACCAATCAGAGCAGTGTAGGCTCTCGGAAAGTGATTTAACGAGACCGTATCCTTGATCGAACCGTTTCAGACACTGCAAGAAAGGAATGTGATGCTGCAATGTATATTGTAAGCAAATAAAAGTGTTTTTTGAGCTGTAAAGACCTATTGTAGGAGATAGTAGAGAACAGTGACCTCTCACCCCTTTTCTTGTCGGGAAAAAGCAAAATCAGCCTAAAATCAGCCAAGCTTAAATAAATTACCTTTGACAAGAAATGCAACAAGCAAACAGCACAGTGAGTGTGAGAGTTGTCACCCAAATAAAACAAAATGTAATAAAGTTACAAATAATTGCATCATCACACAATCGGTGTGTGCATTTGAGTGGAATATGGTGACAACTGTGTGACACACAAAAGCTACAAGATTTAATGTAAGCGATACATGATGATAGCACTCAGCAAATCAGCAACAGACACTTCCACATCATAGACACATCATGACTGGCTGCAGTATAGGTCTTAAACCCTGCCCTCTCCATGTAATCGAATGGGACATGAGCCAAATGAATTATCCAATTACACTTCAAATAATTTTTTCCAAAGATGGTTTCTGTCATTTTAGGAAGTTCTTATCACACAGATTCTGTTCAAGTGTTTGTTTATCCAATAAGTTTGGTTTTAGTTAGTTATTTGCTGCTATAAAAACAGGGTGTAATGTCATGATTGTACATACATTTTTTTCTTTTAGTCAATGGGTTGAAATGCTTTCAAAAGTTTAGGCTTTCTGCCGTAGGTCTTCTTTTGACAATTAACTCGAAATTTTCATTAAAAGTTAATCTTGAAAACACCATGGATAATAAGTGAGCAACGATGTCCTTCTCACTAATGTTACTTGCGTTTTTCGATCGTGTTCCCCACAGCGGCCGGAACTTGTCATAAAGTTAGTGATAACAAACCCCACCCATTTAGAGGAATGATATGATTGGACAATTTTACTGTCATTTTAAATTAGTCTTTCATTGACTTGCTTTTGTTTGGCCCTCTGAAATTTCATAGCTGGACCACCAATTACAGAGCTGAAAGCGTTCTTATAGGAAGAAAACGGGTCTTTCATTTAACCCTTCACATTCTGACACAAACTGAAAAGGCAGATTATAAGGGTTTATTTACTCAAAAACATTCAGATATTTATTGTCAAATTATGAATTGATGACTTTTTATTAAAAAGAAAAAGTTTTTAAACTATTATTTTAAAGTTTTTAAATATTATTTTTACAATAGTTTAGGCCCTCTCTAAGGGGCCTGACAATTCCCAAAACTAGGAACCTTTAAAATAGCATAATACAGGCACTTTAAAAATATTTCACATTCCTAAAAAATTCAATATAAAGCATTACAACATTACAGCTACATATAAGTACTCTTAAGTGACAATGCAACCAATGATCGTCATGATTATGCATGACATAACTTGCTGAATTTCAAATTCAAAAACGATTCAAATAGCAACCTCATTTTAAATTTTACAATTACGACAATTTACTTTCATCCCATAGAAGACACACACACAGATACCGGACACATTCACTCCAGAGTAAGAAAAATAGAGCGCAGCTGAAAACAAAAGATCGCTCCCTTTTAAGGCTCTTTAAAAAGAAGTTTTTAAAATACACGACACATTAAAAAATGCAACGTCAAGTGCTGAACTCCCACCAAGCCAGCTGCGCCAAAAGTAGTGTGCATAATTATAATGATTATAACATAACTTTTGACGTGTTTTTTTCATTGAGTTCATCAGCGATTCTTCAAGAACTGCCATACAATTAAATAACACCAAAGCCTGTGATTTTCTTTTTCAGAAAATAAACTATGTTCTTAAAAAAAAAATTGAGAATTATTCCAAGAACTGCAGAAACATTCTTACAAGAAAATAATATAAGAAATTTCTCAACTTCTCAGTAAGATTTTCATGAAGCCAGCCCCTGGACCCTTTCTGTAATATGAGATATGTTAGTTGTGATAATAACTGTTTTTAAAATTAATCCAAGTAGCCATGATTAAACTGAGGATTTGCTTATATGAGGAAGGCAATGAAAATATCTGAACTGGACAGATGATGACAGCTGGCCTTCATGCTTGATAACATAAATCAAGTCCTGCTACATTCATACATCACTGTCTGCTGATCCAGCTTGCCTGTGTGACACAAACACCCTCAGCATGTTACCACATATGTCCTCAGTACATTTCCACATTGGTATTCTTCCACTGGATTCTGATTCCAAGAGGTGCTTATTTAGTTTGTTTAAAAGGCGAAGAAGAAGATTTAAATAGAAATAAAGACAGAGAGGAGGAAATCAACACTTGAAAGCCCTGGAGACACATACAAAGAAATGGAAATCCCACACTTGCAGCTATTCTACTGGTTGACGTCAGAGCCTCACGAGAAGGTCCACTGCTCAAGCAAACGGATTAGACAGAAAGATAAAGTAGAACAGTGTGGTTAATCGATCACTGAGAGATCCCAGTCATTCACTCACCTTCCTGTACTGCCTGGAAGGGGTTGTTGGGCTCGATAAGTTTGATGGAATGGGTAATCCTCTCGCTCTGGAGGATGTCGTCATTCAAACTCAGGTCTGAAATGGCAAGCTGAAAAACCTCATCGTCCCGTATCGCGTTCTGTTCAAAAATAGCTCCTGTTGAATGAAACAGAATGCATGTTATTATTAATATATCATTCACACTGAAAGCCATTTCACAGTTTCATACCAAACTTTCATATCAGTCTTGTGGGCAAAGATAAAGGGAACGCAAATTCATAATGTGGGTAAGGCTGCTGAAACCATATAGAGTACGCACCATATAACCATCAGACACAATTTACAGCAACTTCTTCACCTGTCAATAGCCAACGGCACTCTAGGAGCGAGTTCAGCACCATGGAGAGCGCAATCACTGGAAATGCTGTAAATATTCTATATGCATCCTTAATTTGTCAAGGGCGTTTTGCAGTCTGTGGAAACACAGTGGGTTGTAAGCCTACGGGAAGATCTTTTATGTCAAGGAGATTTTATACGTGACCAGGTGCATCCGTGGCGAATTTGAGCTGTTTTTATATGTTGTTAGAGTTTGCAGAGTCCTTGAAAAGTCAAACAATTCAGAAAGTGGACAGGCCAAGCAAAAAAATGAAATGGAAAAATGAATAAAGTAAGGGAGTATGCTCTTATTGCACAGCTACTTACAAAATAAATTTAAAAAAAGGATATGAAGGACTGATTTGAGAAAAAATTTAATATCTTGCTGGTAGATTAGCTTAAAGTTTCCACAAATGAAAACAATCGGCCTAGCAACAAGACTGATGCAATTACAATAATATACAATAATATTGATTACAATATTAATTTAGATACCATTAATTTGCAATCTAAAAGTTTTAAATTGCAAGATTCTGCCAAAGTTGTGTTGTTATGAAAAGAAAGAGACTGGAAATTATACAATAAACGTGGTTTAAGCACTAGTCTGTTGCCATGGCCAATGAAAATTGCCATAAAATATCCTGTTTAGAGGTCATTATACAAAAATATTCTGTTCAATGCCACACTTGACCTATTAGATTCAAGTATTTCAAAGGACCATGTACTAAACAGGGGAAATTTTTATTCATCTGCTTTCGGATTAATCCTAGACATAATATTGCACAGAGCAATTTAAACATTGACTTCACACGACCGAGTAACCCATAAAGTTATGTTTCACTAACAAGTCCATGACACTTGGAAATACAGCCCAGTATTAAATCAGAATGTGTCTGGATGCAATCAATAAGGCTGATTTGTGCAGGACTATAAACAGTGACCCATCGATGATATGACACATTGAGATCAAGGCGACAGTGATAAAATGCACAGAGCAGCCGGCTTGAAGTGCCAAAGGTGTAGGAGAAGCAAATAGGGCTTTATTTATTTACATGCACGGTTAGCCATCAACAAACAGCCGCTGAGGCCTCATGCCGTGCAATGAGGCAACAAAAGCACGCTCATTTTAATCACTTCGCCAACACATGCAGGTCAAAGACAAATAAGGATGTTTAAGGTTATAAAGAGGAAAAAACTTTTATCTTGCTCTATTTGACATGAACAAACTGTCTTTTCAAAATCTCAAAATACTGAGGGTCTAAAGGGACCTCTCTATTTTGGTTTTCTTGTCACATGACCACAAAATGGCTTCCTGCATGTCAGCTACACCAAATTAACTTTGGCAGACATATATTAATAATATTTTAAATCAAAATATATTCGCTTCTTCATTTTAAGGATAAGGAATTAGGCCAAATTATGCCGATATTTCTTTTTTATGTCTTTTAAATTTAATGTCTTTTTGAATAACTTCCAGACAAAAAAAAATGAGGGTTACCTCATTTGCCCATACAGTACACAACTAGAAAATAATTATCCACCTATACCCAGGATAAAGTTATAATCTATACCAAGGATAAACAGTTATTCAAATCATCTAGACCAAATTAGATTAAAAAACCTGAGAAGAATCATAAACATAGACTACAAAGTCATATCATGAGATAATTGCATTTAATTATGTTCAATAAATAAAAGTCAGTTAAATTGTCAGTATATCTTATAACAGTGTCTAGGCTTCAACATGTGGGACTTAAAATCCACCCTTTTTTAAAACTAAGCTTCAAATCCAATTTTAAGTGATCTTGGTGGTTAGGAGAAGAGTCAAGCACACCGGATGGTGGAGAACATCCACTGCATACAAAGAAGAGCTTCCCTACCAAGAGAAGAGCACCAGAAGCAACAGATAAATCAGAATACAGCAAGAACCAGTTTTATTTATCCTAATACGCGCACATTTCTCCAAGTAACATATTTATGGGTGTTTTGAGCAAATATATTCAAGTCAGCAAGCGAACCAATTACGTTCCCAGCGTAAGATATCGTAGAGGATTGAATGCAGCATCTGACACAAGGCTGCTAAGCTTGCTAATACAAACGACCGATAAAACAAAAGCTTCTGAGAAAAAAGGTTATACGTTCTACAATAAGTAGACATCAGCACAAGTTCAAGTTCGGTTAAGAAACGCCGAGCGAGCACGTGAAGAGACTTGTCGCGCGCTCAGTATCTTACTGAACAGAATTAAAATTGCCGTCACGTTCAACAGAAAGTTCAGGCTTCAGGCTGGGGAGGGGTGGACTGGAGTTAACCCTGAAAAAGACCGATAATAGACGTCTCGATTTGATTATACGTGTATTTAAAATCTTTCATGGACCCTACGCGTTCGCCACCACCTGAAATGCACTTTGTGGACCTGTTTGCTAATGTTTCCTGGCAAGTTAAAGCCATTTATCAAATGCCAAACTGTTCAGGGGAGCGAATGTGTCTTCTATCAAGTCAAATCTGCACGCTTTAGATGTACTGAAAACAGTCATCCGTGAATCAGCTCGTCTGTCCAAGAACGTGCTTACCGATGTGAATAATGGAGTCCGCGCGAGCTGAGCGGCACTGCAGGATCCATAAGGAGAGGCTGATCACGAGCAACTCCATCTCCAGTTCTCGCCCCGGTGTATCATCCACGCCTCCACGTCGTTTCAAAAAATCCAGTTCCAGAGAGAAAAAGAGCTTGCGCGAGAACGACCACTATGGAGATCAAGGATGCGTCACTTCTATCTTTCTCCGAGATCTATTAAAATTGAAAGTGAGAAAGGATATTCGCTAGGAAAAAATAAGCTCTCAAGGGAAGGAAAGCAGAAAAGGAGGGGTAGGAGAGCAAGGGAAACGACGGGGGTACCACGGTCAGAGGCAAAGAAACGGGTCCGCGCGCTCCAGCTCTCACTGTGGTTTGGATACTGCTAACTGCAGCGCAGAGAGAGACCCTCTCTCTCTCTCTCTCTCTCTCTCTCTCTCTCTCTCCCCCTCTCTCTCTCTCTCTCTCTCTCTCTCTCTCTCTCCCCCTCTCTGAAAGCTCGCAGTTTTTTGCGTTTCGCTGCTCCACGTGACCAAAGAATCGAAAGATCGGAGCGGTACGGTAAAAACCAAGGAGAAATGAAATCTGCGCGCGCCGGAGAGAGTCGCCACAGCGGAGTTGGCGGCGGGAGGTCTAGCGCAGCCCTGAGCGCGTGAAGTTCAACCGACCACCAGGAAGAAGAATTTCCTCAAATAATTCTAAACATTTTTTTTTTTTTTTTATTGAGAGACAGACACAAGCTCTCACTGATTTTGAATCAGGGCTTAAAGAAAAGTTGGTAATACGGACGCTTAAATTCTCTACCGAAGTTCGCCGCACTAACAGCGACTCCAGAAGTGGGAGAGAAGAAAAAGGCGACCTCCGGCGCTCCGTTTATCGGTGGATATTTTGCCTGGTACTTTATATAGACCCCGCTAGTACACTGAAAAAGAAAAGAAACTGAGTCTGTAGCAACCACGGAACGAAGGAAAACAGGGGGAATAAGACTGAAATGAACTGTGAATTGTGAATGGCTGTCTAACATCGAATCTATACTATGGCGTGTACGCATTTTTACAAAAAAAAAACATTGCACAAATAAGGTGAGTCGTTTAAACGAGTCTGGCAGCTCATGGAACGAATTCTCCAACATATAAAAACCACGAAAATGCGACTCAAGTCACGTTTTTTGCAAACATTTGCTAGCATATTTTTCTGACATTTTCCTTTATATAGGATGAAGAATGATAACCTTCACTTTACAATTAAAGGATATTTCTTGAGACGACACTAACAGAAATATCTCTTAATTGTTTGGTGAAGGCTATCAGGTCGTCAGCTTGGATCACTCGGACCTGGACAGCGCCACAGCGCCCCTATGGTGACTCGGACGAACTGCTGTCGCGAGGCTCTCTGAGAACCCTACAGATTAGAAATTAGTTGAAACGGCAAAATACAAACTTTTGCATGCAGTAAATGTATTAAAAGGTCATTGACATGATTTTCAGGTAAATGTTTATATAGTTTTTCTCTTAAAAAAACTCAGGTTTCCTCAGGTAAATCTTAATCATAAAATTAATTTTGAAATACTACAATACCATATGAAATACCATATTGGCTAAATGACAGAAAATGAATGATGATTAAAAAAAACAAATCTTATTATAGTAGATCTTGTTCTAGTAGAATCTTTTTATCCCCACAGATTTATATTTCAATGTGCTGAATCCATCATATAAAAATCCAAATATGTTGAATGGAATTACAGGAATGGGAATTAAATTGGCAGCATAATACATAATAATACATTTCAATTCATCCCTCTTTTAAGGAACTTATAATATAAGTAAACGAAGCAAATGCATGCCATACATGTTAAAATGAAACTAGCGTGAATAAAATCACTTAATTACCATATCCAATCTTTCAGCTTTATTGTCATGACAACGTAATGCCGGTACGATGTTCTCACAAGCATACCAAGAAAGGAGGTGATGTAACTTATTTGCATGGAGCTGAGCAGGTAGTCTATCAGACCGTTGTCTTGAATCAGCGTAGGACATCAACCTGTCTCCTTTTTGTTGTCTGCACATATTTGAAATATCTGTTGACAAAAACAAGACATGCTACATCTTTACCTGACGGACTCTGATGTACTGGAAACACCCATGGGAATTACATTCAGTGATGAAAATCTAGATGTTCATCTGGATACAACAGTAGTCTCACTGCAAAAAAAAGAAAAAAAGAGAGTGAGTTTAGACTTTACATGTGAAAAGCATACACTACAGTTCAAAGTTTGGAGTCAGTAAGTTTTTTTTTTTTTTTTTTTTTTTTTAGCAATTAATACTTAATTCAGCAAGAAGGCATTAAATGAATCAAAAGTGACAGTATAGACATAATCGGCGCCTGATACTTTTGCAGATGGATATGTGGTTGTAATCTGTACTAACGATAATGAAAAGCTTCCCTGTGTTCGCTGAAGCATGTGGTTAGCACTGAATCTGATTTAGCACTGCTGATGGTTAATGTGACCCTCCATCCTTAAGCCTCAAGGTTGGATTAGTGTACTAATCTGTGTTTTGGCTCCACTGGCTACACACTCCAGTTAGGTGTTAACCTAACAAGATAGAACAGCGTGTGTCACAACTTATTTGGTGAATACTAGACTCGTGCCACTGCAGGCACTTTGTAGAGGGGATGGAGAAAAGGGCAAAGAGCAGCCAGAGACCAGTCAACAATAGGTGGTATGCATCGACGTCACTTTCCCACCAGAACGCGCTTCCTCAGCTGGACTGAGTGGCAAAAGAACCTGCTGCATGACTGGATTTAATAAGGGAAACTGCGAAAACGCAAGTAAAACAAACGTCAAAGTAATATGTCAAAGAAATCTAATCCATGGATATTGACATGCAGCCAGGAATCATGATTCCTGACATTTATATGTGCCTGATTTCAACGCCGGGGAAATACATAAAGCAAATATGCCTGTGAACGCTTTATATAACTACGATATAGTTAGGTCTAAATCGGAGTGATGACTTATCATTAACATATCAATGTTATATATATCGTCCAGCCCTAAAACTTGTATAGTTTTTGTCAGTTCATTTAACACCCAATTATGCAGAATATAAAATGGTAAATGTTTAAAGGTGCAATATGTAGGATTTTCTGCCACTAAAGGTCGCTAGAGGCCTATTTAAAACAAAGGCGTAGCTTGATCACGCCAAGTTTGAGCGCGGAATCTTGGGACATGTGATCTTCACCTTAATGGCCGGTGGAAAATAATCGGGATAGGACTTGGGAAGAAATCATGTTCATGGATGTGATTATTAACTTTTCTGTAGTATGAAGCAGAGGAGGACAGAGTGTTGTGGGAGCTCAACGAGGCCGCTGGAGCGGTTGTTAACGAGAGACGAATGCAACACACGCCTCACGAGCAGAGGAACTTTTATTATGACACAGTCGCCGGCGCTGCTTACGCTTTTCCGGTCAGGTAATGTAGCTCCGTTTATCATATCAGATACATTTGAGTGGCGGCTGCTGTGAGACCCTTGTTACACACTGCAGTAAGCTAGATAGATTTTAGAATATCATATTAAATGCTGGATGGCTTGTGTTGATAAATGGCATGCAATTAATTTTAAAACGTATTGTATGATGGAGAAAATGCTGTATTACTGTTACTAAAAATAATTTTAAAAAAATCAAGAAAATTAGATTTAAACAATAAGACTAAACGTGCTGAGTTATATAACAATGATTAGTTTTCTGTCTATAAATATATCACATAACAGTTTTTTTATTGTGTATTAAAACATGTAATATATTAAAGCGTCTTTGGTGTTTCCATGGTTTCTACAAAATAACCAAGGGTAACCAAGGGTAACACGGGCATGACGCAATTGACAGGCAACTCCTCACATGTCCCGGAGCCGTGGTTAAAATTGCAATTTTCTCACGATTTGCAAATAGTTTGGAAACATTTGGGATATTGTAAGTACTCAAATGAACAAAATATATAACAGTGGCCTAGTGGTTTTTGGATATTTTACTGCAAAATTCTTACATATTTCACCTTTAATTGATGAGTTGTCAACCGAATATATAACAATACAATATATAGGGTGTGATTTTACGGCAAAATCCAACATTTTGACACAAAATGATAATTGCAAATCCATATTTTTTGCCTGGAGTCCATTTGTTTCTGTGAATTGCAGTGATCCATTTGCTTCTTTTTTTTCTGTAGCTTTCAGCAGTCTGTACAAATATACCTCAGATTTTGTGTCAAAGCTATTTTTTTCCCCCTTTTATTAATGCTTAGTAACATAAGAACATTGTAAAAAGAAAAATGCATACAAATACATACATAAAAAACAAAACAAAAAAAAAACATTAAAAACAAGGGTTATACAAAAAAAAAAACATAAATTAAAATTATAACAATACTATTTGAATTTGAATTGTGTAAATGTGAATTATCTCTTCATTATATAAATAACAAAAAAAATCCCTAAGATTTATAAAATATTATGAAGAAATGTTTAAAGAAAATACATGTATTTAAAAGCTTTCCCTATATATCAATGTCTGTATGTTATTGTACCACTAATGATAGTGTATGCATTCTTGTGTCACTTTGTCTTGTCATCTTTTGTTTTTCTATGGAGCTAGAATTATGACAATACTATTTGAATTTGAATTGTGTACATTTCAATTATAGACAAGTGTAATTTAATAAATTTGAATATTATGTGGCATTTTACATAGTACTGAATTTGATTTTTTAAAACTTGAATATTAAACATTTGAAATTGAACACAACTGAAATGTTTTTATGGCAGAATTTTATAGACATCGATTTTCAAACATCAGATTTTTCGTTCTGAAATTTTAGACTGCAAATATCCAGTTTTTAAAAGCTTCAAGTTTTCAAGATGAAGAAGAAATTCAGAACATCAAATTCAATATTGTAAATTTAAAGCGCAGAAATTTAGATCGTACAGAAAGTAGGTCAGAGGCCATCCGCAGGAAAGAGTAGAGGGTCTCAGAAAAATCGAACGGAGCATTTCGGGCAATTACAATTCGGCCAAGCTGTTGTGACGCGGCGTGTCGCGTCCGGCATAGGCACGGTGTTGCGCCATGCCGCCTGCATCCAGTGTAGACATTACAGATTATAATCAGTGGGTTCTATTGTCACGTCGCTCGCGTCCTGTGTAGACACAGTAGCATGCTAATCACTTTCACACCAAATATACTTTAAAACAAACAATACAGAAACTTAGACAAATGTTTCAAGTGCTGAAAAAGCCATCCTACAGCTCATAAATGTTTAAGCACAGACTTGCTTCAGAAAAACAACTGCAGCTCTGTAATTGGCCGAAATACTCTTTCCTGCGGATGGCCTCTGACCTACTTTTTGTACAATCTAAATTTATGCGCTTTGAATTTACAATATTGAAATTGATTTTCTGAACTTCTTCATCTTGAAAACTTGAAGCTTTTAAAAACTGGATATTTGCAGTCTAAAATTTCAGAACGAAAAATCTGCTGTTTGAAAATACATGTCTATAAAATCCTGCCATGAAAACATTTCAGTTGTGTTCAATTTCAAATGTTTAATATTCAAGTTTTAAAAAATCAAATTCAGAACTATGTAAAATGCCACATAATATTGAATTTTATTAAATTACACTTGTCTATAATTGAAATGTACACAATTCAAATTCAAATAGTATTGTCATAATTCTAGCTCCATAGAAAAACAAAAGATGACAAGACAAAGTGACACAAGAATGCATACACTATCATTAGTAGTACAATAACATACAGACATTGATATATAGGGAAAGCTTTTAAATACATGTATTTTCTTTAAACATTTCTTCGTAATATTTTATAAATCTTAGGGATTTTTTGTTATTTATATAACGAAGAGATTTGAGAAGTGATATTAATTCAGTTTTGAAATGGGGATAGGATGGAATATTATTTGCAAACTTTTGTTTATGAATAAAGAATTTGCCATATAAAATAAAGAAATTAACAATGTACTCTAGGGGTCTATTTTTGTCATCAATATAATAAAAAATAATGTCTTTTAGACTGAAAGAATTGAATATATAGGAGCCAAGGTCGGACCAAAATAGTTTGGATACAGGGCAATCATAAAACAGATGTGCAGATGCCTCCTCTGCTAGTTTACAAAAAGCACATGAGCTGTCAATGTCCAGATATTTAGAAATATTAGAGTTCACAGGATATATTTTATGTAAAATTTTGAAATGTATTTCAAAATTTTTTTGCTTTACTGGATATGCAGTATTTTCCTGGTAAAAGCCATGCCTTTTTCCAATCTATATCTTCTACCAAAGATCTCCAATAGAACTTTCCTATATTGGTACATTTCTTGTCCAAAAGATCAATTTCATCCAAGAACAAAGTAGACTGTATTGTGACTATTCTCCTTGGATTATATAGGGAGTGGCTTTTAACAAGATTATTTAACCCAGGTGAGATTGCTTTAACCACTGTGTTAAACTCTTTTGGAGGAATCGGGAAATTGTGGTAAGTCATAAATTGCTCATAAGTAAAAAGGTTACCCGAGTCATCAAATAAAGAGAGAATACCGTTAATATTATTTTGGAAACCACCTGGGGAAAAATAAAGATTTATTTCTGACAGTGATATCACTGTTATTCCATAACACTGTTTTATGAGGTGAAAAACTATGAACATAACACAGCTTCCAAGCAAGGAGACATTGCTGATGAAATTTGGACAAAGCAATAGGTAGCTTAGAAGGTAAATAATTACAGTTTAAAAGAAAAGAAAAAGCTACCAATTTTTTCAAATATTTGATTGGGGATAAAGTACCAAATCGATCTTGGATTGGCAAGACATCTTTTAAGAGAATTTATTTTAAAAATATCTTTAAAAAAATCAATACCTCCTTCTGCTCTACTGTTAGAGAGCACCTCTTTTTTTTTTAATTTATGAGACTTCTTTTTCCAAATGAAATCTAAAAAACATCTTTTTGACTTTGGCAATTTTGTTCTCAACAAATAAGGATAAAGATGGATATACAAAATGAGAGAGACCTGCTGCCTTTGAAAGGAGGATTCTACCAAATAACGACAGATATTAAGAATATTAAGAATATTTTTAGATTTAATTATCCTAGCTGAAAAGTTTAAGTGATGTCTTGCCAAAAGATTTTCAGTAATATAAATACCTAGGTATTTCAGGAATATTTTCTATGGAATCATAATTCAAATCCTGGACAGACATGATCTCACATTTTGAGATATTTAGTTTTAAACCAGAAGCACAAGAAAAATGGTTAATTAAATCTAAAGCTTTTGACACACATTTTACATTTTTTAAGAATAAGGTGGTGTCGTCTGCTAACTGTGAAATCTTAATTTCCATCACGAAAACAGAAATTCCTTTTAATTCTTGATTCTGAACAATGCTCACAGATAACAACTCAGACTATAATAAAAATAAAAAAGGAGAAATAGGGCAACTCTGCCTAACACCACGCTGTACATCAAATCTATGAGAAGTGTCAAAATGAATAACAACAGAGCTGTTTATTCCTTTATACAACATAGAAATAGTGGAAATAAAAGAATCCCCAAAACCAAACAACTTAAGTGATTTTAAAAGAAAATGGTGTTCAATTGTGTCAAAGGCTTTGTAAAAATCAAGAAAGAGAAAAAGACCTCGAAAGTGCATGGAATCTGCGTAATCCAACAAATCCAGGACCAATCTTATATTGTTAGATATATGACGGCCTTTTAAAAAACCAGACTGTGTTTCAAATATAACAGAATTGAGATTCAATTTTAATCTATTGGCATAAACAGAAGTTAGAATTGTATAATCTACAGTAAGAAGCGAAATAGGGTGCCAATTGTCAATAGACAAACTATCTTTGTTGGGTTTAGAGATAGGGGAAATAATCCCTTGTTTCATAGTTACTGTCATCTCTCTCTGAATGATGCATTCTTTATACATATTGAGCAAAGGCATTTAATAATATCCCAAAAGTGAGTGTAAAATTCTATGGTAAGGCCATCGATGCCCGGGGATTTCCCTTTTTTCACTGAATGAAGTGCTTTCCACTTCATTACAACTAATATCCAATTCATAATAAGATTTATCATGATCATTAATAGTAGGAATAAAGCACTGAATTTTGTCAATAAATTTATCATAACTATTAGAAATTAGAAGAGTAAAGGTTACTATAAAATGTTGTAACAAATTTAGAAATCTGAATAGGATCTTTACAAATTACTCCATCAATATTAAGGGCAGTAAGAGCTTTTTTCTTTCCATTTCTTTTTTCAAGTGCAAAGAAATAGCTAAAATTTTTCACCCCTTTGGCTAATTCTAAATAAAGTTCATAAATTTGCAAATTGATACTATTCAGCTCCAGTTTTTCTTCTTGAGATGTTCTCTTTTAATAATAACTTATTTAATCGACAAATCAAATTAGATTCTAACTTATGTCTATTAGCTTTCAATTCTTTACATCTTGTAATAGCAATTAGTCTAATTTTGTAATTTTGTTTTTTGTAACCATTACGTACATCAGTAAATAATTTTTTTGCAAGGTTTATAATACTATCATTGAATTTGTTGTCCTTTAATAAAGTATTATTAAATTTCCAGTAGCCCCGCAATTTAGAGTTAGGCTGCAGCCTGCCAAGTTTGAATAAAATGTGCTTATGGTCTGATAGGGGAGCAAAGGCGTGAGAAATGTCTTTAGTAAGATGAAAAATTGAAGAGGAGATCTATTCTGGAACGAAGAGATACATTTTTGTTGGACCAAGTATAATCCTGGGAATCTGGGTTATAAAAACGCCATGCATCAGTCAAAGAAAGATCAGAACATAGAGAGAGAATCAAGTCATTTCTTAGTGCAACATTACTAGGCCTGGGGGGATATCTATCTAAAGCATCATTCATGCACTTATTAAAGTCACCACCTAAAATAACATAAGAACCTTTATATTCAGTAAGTAGTTCTTTGACTTTAGCAGAAATTTGAGAAAAAAGAATCTTATTAGAGGAGTGAGAGTTAAACCCATAGATGTTGCATAAAATGAAAAAAGTGTTGTCTTGCTTAATAACCATTGTAATCCACCTGCCATCATTTGATTCCACCACTTTTAGAATATCCCCTTAAAATTTATGTATGAGAGTCATGACCCCTGCAGAACAAGTACTGCTATGACTGGCAAAAATCGTATTTCCCTATTGTGTCTCCCAAAATTTTAGATCTTCAGAGTGAGTTTCTTGTAGAAAAATAAAATCTGCATTACTTCTCTTACAAAATACAAAAAAAAAAAAAAATTGCTTTCCTTTTAACCATATCACGTAATCCTTTGACATTTAGAGACAGAACAGACAAAGTCCTAAACGTATAATCCATTAAAACAAATAAACATGAACAACCTGGAAACTGAAAGGAAAAATGTTCTTAAAATTCACAACAGATGAGAAAACCCCCAAAAATTGAAGAAACACGTAATTCAAACAACAAGGGAGTGGTGGCTAACAACTTATCGAACAACTTAGACACTGTGCAAATACAGCACGATGTACCCGTTTAACAAACAAAGAAATAAAGTGCCAAGATAAAATACACACATCTGAGTTAACTTTAACAATAACAATTATAATAATAAGAAAATAAAAAGCTTAAATAAAATAAAATAAAAGAATAACAAAAATAGTAATAATAAATAAAAATAAAGGTAAATAAAAAATAAGTGAATGAATAAATATAAAAAAGTAAACAACTAAACAGGTAACCTAATAAGTGGTCAATATTAAGTCAACATTATGTAACTATAAAGCATTGCATTTTAATCAAAGAGTCAACAAAGAACAAAATCAACACTACTTTACGTCAGAGAAGAAGTGTTTCTTTCCATCAATCAACGCAAACAAGGGGCGGAAGGAAGCCTTCTTACCAGCATCCCTTGCTGCTTTAACTAGAGGCCAGAGTTTCTCCCTCACTGCCCTGTCTTCTGGAGATAGTAGTTCTGTAAGACGCAGGCCGTTGTCTTCCAGATACTTGAATCTTCTTGCAGCCCGCCAAATGCCATCTCGCACCTGGCGGAAGGAGAACAGTTACAGGACAATGATAGCTCTTGCCTTTCCGTCATCCCTTGCTGGACCCAGTTGATGAGATATCCACGCCGTCATTTAAGCTGTCGCGAATATCCGGTGCCATTTTCCCGAAGATGTCAATTACCACACTCCTGACATCCTCCCCTGCTCTTTCTTTGACCCCATGCAACTTGAGCAGCCACCTCCAGCTATAAAGTCTGCACTCATACAGACCGGCTCTCAGGGATTTATTTTCCTCTTTCAAAGTTTTCATCTCACCATCAAGGCATTTCAATGGATTTGTATCATCTAATTTAGAAGCACCTAATGTTCCAAAGGATTATAATAATTGTAATTGCTGAGAGACAGAAGAGCTTAAGATTTCCTGTTGTTCAGTGAATTTTCGCAGACAAACAGTTATTTCAGTAGGAATCACGCAACTGGAATTTCGCTTGAGGAAGATTTTGCAATAGTTTCAGGTTGGTGACGAAGCATTGACGAACAGAAAGCTGCTGAATTTTTAAGTGACTTTTGTGTGAGCTGTGCTTCATACATCACTACACTATTGACAACAGACAATGGCCCTTTTTTGCTGAAATTCTGAAAAATGCTGAAAAATATAACCACACATATAGACTGGACATTTCAAGATTTATAACAGGGGTGCGCATGTGTGGAAAAATAAATTATGTGTACCAGAAAACATGGAGGGAAGTGCTTTTGAGTAACAAAATTTTGGGGGACAGGGACACGTTTACTTACTGGAGCAGGATTTTTCTCCATCTCTGGCAGTAGTGGCTCCTGGCCATAAATTTAGGTAGGGCAGATTCTGAGTCTTAGTGCTAGTTTAAGATAACCATTTTTTAAGCTTTATATTATAATCATTGAACACATCAGACACACTTTTGGCAGAATTCTAATGTCGTTATTCAGCCTGAGGGTGGCACTCTAATGATGATTGACAGACTTTAGAATACATGACAAATTAGAATTGCCTTAATGTAGTATTTATTGCTTATGAATGTTGTTTTAGAATATTGCAAGTTATGTAGGAATTCCAGTGAGGAAAAAACTCATATCCATTCTCAGACATACATAAAACAAATACAACAGAATTACTGTATATAAAAGCTATTCACACGACACGAGCACGTTTAAATGAAAGGGTTTATACTCTCATTCATTTGATACGCTACTCCACATGGTAAAAACAGACATGCCAACTAGTTACTGACCTGATGCAGACACATATCTGAAGCGGACTGATATCGTCTTGGTCTGGAGCGAGGTTTGCGTAAGGTGTGAAAACAAGCGGGGCAGCCAGAAATCTGCCCCAATGGCTCTCTATGAGAGCGTGCTGCAGTTTCATTTTTCACCACTGATTTACATTGGAAATATGTGGGGCTCTGTAGAGCTAGGTAGGGCTCCGAGACTGGCTTAGTATCATGAATACATGCCCGCTGAATCCATGCGCTACATTTTAATATATCCTGCTGACTTTACGACATAAAATAGTCTAGAATATCTGAATAATATTTGTTGCAGAATGCTAAACACATCTATAATTTATTAATAATTCATTGTATATAGAGGTCTATGTTTGGATGAATATTTTGGTGGGGCTCTGTCCCACCTGCCCATACAGACAAGCCGCAGCTGATCTCTGGTAAGATAGCATTAGCAATCATAATGATAAGTGTGTTCATGAATTATTAGGGGTGCAACAGATTGCAGTTGATCCGTGATCCCTACGGACCAGGCCCCACGGTTCGGCACGCATGTGATTCCCAGATTAAAGGGTTAGTTTACCCCAAAATAAAAATTATGTCAGTAATTACTCGCCCTCATGTAGTTCCACACCCGGAAAACAAATTAAGATATTTTTGATAAAATCCGATGTGTAAATGCTGCCATTATATTGTGTATATAATTTATGTATAATTTTTATTTTGTTTTCTAAAATCACTTTCATACTTGATAATTTAAGTTGTGTTTGTTATTTATATGTGATTTTGTATTGTCATTTATACTGTGTTTAGTTTTCATGGTGGATTTGCAGAAAAGTCTTCAACTAAACCAGTAACAAGAGAACCACTTGTGTCTGCGTATGTTTGGGGGGAGATACAGTGAAAACTCGATCTGTTCGACGACACGAGTGGATGACGCAGCAAGTTTGCAGAACTAGCGGGCTTATCACAATGTTTTTCGCGGCGCATGGAGCGTCATCGAAGGATTAACAGATGAGCTGAAAACACGCACCACACACACATATAAAAATGTAAGAAGACGCATACAGTTATCAGGAGCAATGGACTAAGGTCCAATCCCAATTCTATTTTTATACCCCTTTTCCTAGCCCTTCGCCCTTCCCCTTGCCCCTTGAAACAGAGTGGCAAGGTGTAGGGGTGAAAATATTCCCCTAAGAAATGGGACACCACTACTACACCATTATACACATCATCATACCTAGTTTCTTTTATTAATGTCCTGTAACATTTATCCACTATGAATAGCAATGAAGTCCGCATATCAAATGAAATCAGGTGCGAGCACGTTTAACAAATCACTAACTCCCAAAGTTGTTTTGCGCTGTATTTTGGACTTCAGAAAACGGTGCTTTGTTTCAGTTAGAAAACATATGAGCCTTTGGTTTCCCAAGACGATACAGAATGATACAGAACGCACAAGACCGGTGGAGCCGCTTTTCCATCAGGCCAAGCTGTTTGTTTAACCGCTCCATTCCATGCCGAGGGGGCCAGTACAGATATGGTTTCATTTTCTACTGTGGTGCTGCGATAACGGAGCTCTTTGCAATGTAATACAAACGAGTCAGTTGTTGCCTTGGTAACCCAAGAGTTTACAGACGATACAAGATGTAAATAGCTGCTGCGCTATAAAGGATGACCAGATATTTCTTTCAACTGTACTATTCATTTGTGTTCACATCATTCAAATAGCACGTTTAGCAAGCTACGGAGAAACTGGCAGCCAGGTAACACACAAGTGATCGATCCTGAGTGGAAACATCAGTACCATGATCGCTACACGCATTCTAGCAGCACGGTAGTCGGTGTATGCAGAGAAATTTCTCATACCCCTTCGTTCAAAGTGTGGTCCCGAAAAATCTTCGTTTGAAGGGCTATCTGGCCCTTCCCCTTACCCCTACCACTCCAGCCAAAAGAGAATCGAGACACCCCTACGAAGGGGTAGGGGAAAGGGAAAGGGTAAGGGGTAGAAATGGGATTGGGCCTAAGTCATAAAGAACTTGAATACTTAAAAAGAAAGTTTTTGTGAAGCTTGCCAAAAGATTCTCATTGTAAACGGGAGCTATGTTACTGTAGTGTGTGTCGTAAATGTTTTGACATATTTGTTCACGTAATTTAATTTAAGCTTGTTATTCAAAGACAAATTGTGACCCGTTCTGGCGAAATGAGTCGGAAGTAGCAACGTTCCATTTTAAGATACGGGCCAATAATGTGGAAAAACAATGAAAAAAATAGATTTTTCTTTTTTTAAGCTAATTTCAAAGAACAGACATAGTTTCATAGTCCAGATAATTGAGTAAAGGTATTTAAATGGCTATTAAAGTTTTACTAAATTCGCTGGAAATTAACATTGCTTTTCTCAACTCCTCTCCTCTAAGCATTTCCGTATATTCCAGGTATCCCCTGAAATGTCACTATCTCTGCTCTCCAAATATGGTGTTAAACGTTGTATAAAACGAATCAAAAAGCTTAGAAATGTACACAAAAAGTGACATAAACGCTGATCATTTGTCAGTGGGAAGCCCTGTTTCGACTGGTCCAGTTCAATAGTGTGTAGTGTAGTATAGTGTAGTGTAGTATACTGTGTGTAGTTCTGTTTATTAATTTGAGAAATGTCTCTGTCAAAAGAGAGCAAAGTCACCAAAGTGTTAAACTCACCGGAGGGTCTCCGTGACTGCGTGTACATGTGCGTGTACGCGTGAGGTGACAGTCAAGCACACACATACACAATGACACACCCTCTCTCTTAAGCAAAAATGTAGCATCTCTGTTCAATCTTTTTTTTTATTTGAGTAAATCTTTGTAAAAGTGCCTTTTAAAATATTTATTCAAATAAATACTTTAAAATAATTTGAGCTTCAGTCTGGTTTAATAGCATTTATATATATACAAATGTCTTTGGTCAAATTAAGCTGTAAAATAAATAGTTTATCCCTTTAAATGCAGTGGATTTTGGAAGATATCAACAAAAAACGGGCAAAAAAACTTTAAAAGCGATTTTCTCAGGTTTTCAATTGGAAAAAGAGGGCAGATGACCATAATTCAAATGGGTATATCTTTAAAACCATTCAAGGTATGACTTTGACTAGGATATCATTTTAAAGCTTATGGTCATCATTTTAAAGCTCTTCTTTCCATTGATACCAAAATCTCAGTTTTGAAATTTGGGTCACTGTGACTCATTTAGCTGGATCAGGTCAAGAGTTATTGAACTTTCTATATTTCAGATGTGAAGAAGAGAAGGCTATTTGCCATTTGATATCAACGTTTTCTGAGTGTTTTGAAGTGTTTTATATATTGAGTGTATTTTGTAAGGTAATATTCAAGCTGAAATAAGTTGTTTTGCACATTTTAATTTCCTGTGCAAAACTGTTACTGAAGCATCACATTTGCTTTAAGTATTTGCATTTAACTGACATTTACATTACATTTGAAGTGTTTAAAGTTGATTTAGAGGTTTTATTATCTATGCATATTTTCTACTAACAAAATTGGGTCAATTTAAAGTAGTGGTTCAAAATGTCTGAGTCAAGTGAGCCCACAATTCAGGTAAGGGACAGTATTAGGGATAGTGCAAATTCCCAAGACTAACCTGAAGAAGGTCAATTGGGTGGTGCTGAAGGCTAAAAAGAAGAGGCACAGCAGTCAAGATGAAGTAAAAGAGCCAGAACTTTATCAGAGAAGGGTAGAGAAATGCAAGCTACAAAAGTTAAATCACTTAAGCAAAGGTTTAACTACAATTACGACAAATGGAGAACACATGTTAAATCTTCTAAGCGGACTTTATCACAATCAACAGAGACTTTATCTGATGATCTGCTTAATGATATAAATGGCGATGTCATAGGTCTTTCTGCAGATGTCCAACATGTTTATGATGACATACGCAAAATCTCAACTCCAGATCAAGTGGATCTGTGTGTAGAGACTACTAACTTTGTTGTATTTAAAGCCTTAAGTCGACTGGATGGGAAGATTCCAGAAGGAGAAGAGCAAGATTGACCGGAAGCAGGCTCCCTCTTCAATTCAAGTTCCTGTAAATCAGGTTCTGTCACTTCTATCTTGGAAGGTTCCTCAGAGCATTGTAAAACATAGTTTAGAGCGAGAAGCAGAAGAATACAGAGAGAGGAAGAGGAAGCCAAAATCAAAGCTCAACTGGAAGAGGAACATGCAGCACTACAAAAGACTCTTGAGGAAAAACTGAGATAACTTTTGGAAGCAGTGAAAGGTGTAAATGCAGAATATGCAAGTCTGCAGGTGTACGATCAAGAGAAGTTTGTAGAAGAAGATCAGAAAGACTTCATGAAAATGTCTCCTGTACCACAAGCTGTGACCACCTCTTCAAATGGAAGTACAGCAGATCTTGTAAAAGTGCTGGTAGGTGCTTTAAGTGCTAACAGAATTCCAGTTCCTGAACCTTCTGTATTCAGTGGGGATCCATTGAAATACAATGACTGGAAACTCTGGAAACTTGTTGGTCACAGGAATCCATATGTAGACTATGGTGACGCTATCGGAACCAGTCATCGCATAGTAGTAAGGAAAGTGACACCAGATATGGAATTTCCTGTCAATCTCAAAACGTCTCGGTTACGACTGTAACCTTAGTTCCCTGAAGAGGAACGAGACGTTGCGTCGAGAAATTGACGCTTTGGGAACGCAACGCGTGATATTGTCATGAAGCACGTGTGAAATCAGTCCAATGGTGTGACGAGACGTCAGGGCAGCTCTGTGGACGTAAGCATCTAGGGCCCGAACAGGGCAAAGGCCTCGACAGGACGTCTACTCCGACATTCTGGACCCCGGGGATATAAGCTGCCCTGAGTGACAGAAATTTCCCCTGGGACCACAGGAGGATTCAGCGCGCCAGTTTGGAGAGTGGACGTGACCGCAGACCCCCCTGGTGATTTATATAGGCGACTACCGATGTGTTGTCTGAACGGACAATAACATGGTGGCCCCTGAGATCTGAGAGAAAAGTCTTGAGAGCCAGAAAGACAGCCAGCATCTCCAGGCAGTTGATGTGCCAGGAGAGGTGGTGACTGCCCCACAGACCTTGAGTCGAGTGTCCGTCTAGGACCGCTCCCCAGCCCGTGAGGGAAGCATCTGTCGTTAGCATTTTGCGACGACAAGGAGCTCCCAGCACGGGTCCTTGGGATAGGAACCAGGGTTTCTTCCAAATGGCCAGGGCATGTAAGCAACGCCGCGTGACCTTGATCATGCGAAAAGGATTTCCCCTCGGGGAGAATCCCCTGGTTCTGAGCCACCACTGCAGGGGTCTCATGTGCAACAGACCAAAAGGTATCACGTTGGATGCCGCTGCCATCAGCCCCAACAGCCTCTGAAACCGTTTTACAGTGAGTGACTGGCCTAGCTTTAACCGGCTTACGGTAAAAAGGATTGATTCGATGCGAGCAGGAGAAAGACGCGCCTGCATCGCAACAGAGTCCCAAACCACGCCCAGAAAAGTGGTTCACTGAACTGGAGAAAGCATACTCTTCTTGGCGTTCAACCTCAACCCCAGGCTCTTCATGTGAGCGAGGACGACATCTCGATGCCGAGCCGCTAACTGTTGTGATTGAGCCAGAGTCAACAAATCGTCTATATAATTGAGGACGCGAATGCCCTGAAGACGTAGAGGTGCCAGGGCTGCGTCCATACATTTGGTGAATGTGCGGGGTGATAACGCTAGGCCGAATGGAGGAACCCGATATTGGTAAGCTTTGCCCCCGAAAGCAAACCTCAGGAACTTCTTGTGATGTGGAAGGATGGAGATATGGAAGTATGCGTCCTTGAGGTCGATCGTAACAAACCAGTCCTCGGACCTGATCTGAGATACGATCTGCCTCAATGTCAACATCTTGAACTTGAGCTTCATAACAGACTGGTTCAGTTGACGCAAATCTAGAATCGGACGCAACCCGCCATCCTTCTTTGGAACAATAAAGTAACGGCTGTAGAACGTTCTCTGCATCGGAGTGAAGTACATAATCTATGGCTCCCTTCTCCAATAGAGTTTTTACTTCTTGTTCCAAAACCAGAGCCTGCTCGGGGCCCACCACGGTGGGTAGGACCCCCATAAACCGGGGTGGGCGAGACCCGAACTGAATGGCATAACCTTTTTCGATTGTACGCAGGACCCATTGAGAAATATTTGGCAGTAGCTTCCACGCTGTCAGATATTCTACTAAGGGAACCAGTCTCTCGAGACTGGCCTCTGGTATCTTTTGAATAACCAGCTCAGTGCCCCGAGGCAGCGCACCGGCAGGGGGCAACCGAACCGATCGCTCTGAGACCCTCCTCGGAGGGAGCGAACACCCCAGCACCGCTACACTTACGGGCGGATGCTTGGGTGAATGTTCGCTGGGGGCCACTGCGCCCTGGAACACCCGAAATGGCAGGGTTGGCAGAACGGTCCCCTGAGGGCACCGAAGAGAAGTGAGTGCTAAACGCTGAGGTGTAAAACACTTCTCTTCGGAGGGGGCTGCCCTCAGGGTCCTGACGCTGCTGGCGTCAGGACTTTTTCCCCGCAGACTTCTTGGCGATAAGGACAGATCGGAGATCCATCCTACCCCTCGAAGGCTGTGGTTCAGAACGACCACCCGGCCCCCGTGTCGCTGAGGGGGAGTACGGGTGGTGACGCTCTGTTTCTGGGCGGCATGGTGTTGTTGGGAGGAGCTGGCTTTAGATGTATGGGGCTGCTGGTGTTGTTGAGCAGCACCGGGGGTATGAGAGCGACGGGGGAGGAGCTTCTGAAACACCGCCACTTGTTTACTGGCCTCCTGGAACCTCTCGACAACAGTATTGACTGCGTCGCCGAAGAGGCCAGGAGGCGTAAGCGGGGCGTCCAGCAGGAAGTGTTTGTCTTTATCTTTGATGGAGCTTAGATTCAGCCATAAGTGCCTCTCCGTGGCCACCAGGGCTGCCATGGCACGACCGACAGACTTGGCCGTCTCCTTAGTGGCCCGGAGAGATAAATCAGCTGCCCGACGTAGCTCATCGACTACGTCGGGGGTAATTCCCCCGCCCTCATCAATATCCCCCAAAAGCTCTGCCTGGTAGGCCTGCAGCACGCCCATGGTGTGGAGGCATGCCGCAGCCTGACCCGAGGCCTGATAAGCTTTGCCCACCAAGCTAGATGTAACCCTGACGGGCTTGGTGGGCAGTGTCAGGGCCTTTAGGGGCGATGCCGATTGTGGAAAGAGATAGCTAGCAAGCGTCTCCTCCATTTTGGCATCATCCCATAACCGTGCTCTTTGTGCCCCACTATCAATGCATAGTGCGTGGTTTGAGCACTATGCACACGATAGGAGGCCGGTTTCTTCCAGGACCTCGACACCTCAGTGTGGAGGTCTGGAAAAAACGGGAGACCCCGACGAGGAGGCTGTGCTCGCGAGGGCAGGAAGCATTCATCCAACTTGCTTTTAGGACGAACGTCCTGCCTTTCCGCTGGCCAATCGATGTTTAATTTAGCCACGGCGCGAGTTATAACCTCCACCAGCTCCTCATAAGCAGGAGAGTGGGATGGCGAGTCCTCACTCTCTGCTACATCGGTGCTCTCCACATCCAATTCCTCGGAGCTGGATACGTTGAGCACCGGTGCTTCTCCCAATGTGGAAGGAACCGCAAAGCGTGCTTCCAAACATTGAGAAAAAGCACTGGACCTGTCAGGTGAGGGCTGAGATAGGGCGGGGCCCATCTCAAACCCCTCTGACAGATCCATTTGCGATCCCCAAGATCTGGATCGACGCTGTGCCTCGGCAGCAGCGGGACCCGAACCCTGGGGAACGCGAGCCTGAGCGCTCTCATCAAAAAGCGCCAGGCGGGAGCGGAGCGTCCGTAATGGAAGAAGATTGCAATGCTCACAGCCAGCACCCTCGAGTGCTGACCGGGCATGCTCCGCTCCTAAGCAGGCAACACAAAGATCATGTGTATCCCCACCCGTGATGTAACGTGGGCAGGGATGAACACACGACCTAAACTGTTTTTCCGCCATAATAAATATATATATGAGGGACAAACAACACCAAATAGGACATACGAGATACACAGAGCGCGGCTGAAGACACAGAAGCTAGCGTTGCTTTGTTTGAGTGTGCTTTATAGCTTCCTGGCCGTGACGTCACTCGCTTCTGATGTCTCGTCACACCATTGGACTGATTTCACACGTGCTTCATGACGACATCACACGTTGCGTTCCCAAAGCGTCAATTTCTCGACGCAACACGAGTTCCCTTGAAAGGGAACTGAAGTACACTATGTAAGCCGAATTAAGGTAAAAGAAATTACTCCTTCAGAGATCATAAAGGTCCTTGAATCAGACTTCTCAGAAAAAGCTGGAGAAGATCATCCTGTGTCCCAAGAGGACAAGTTATTGTCAATTCTGAGAGAAAACATCACACAAAAGAGCAATGGTCACTGCGAAATGCCATTACCATTCAAAAAGGAAAAACCAAAACTTCCTAACAACAAAACTTGTGCAGTACACTGCCTGCAATGTCTCAAAAAGTGATTCAATAAAGATCAGAAGTATTACAAGGACTATGTAAACTTCATGGATGACATCATTTCACGTGGTGATACAGAGAAGGTCCCTGAGGAAGAAATAGCCCAGTATGGTATATTCCACATCATGGAGTTTATCATCCACAGAAACCAAGGAAAATACATGTAGTATTTGACTGTTCTGCCAAGTTTCAGGACACCTGAAACTCAGGATCCCTCAGTGACCATCTGCTCACAGGTCCTGACTTAACCAATACATTGGTAGGTGTCCTACGCCGTTTCCGAAAAGGTTCCATTGCAGTCATGTGTGACATCGAAAGAATGTTCCACCAGTTTCACATGAAAAGGGAGGATCAAGATTACCTACGCTTTCTCTGGGGGTGGAATGGCAATTTGGAGATCACACCATCAATCTACAGAATGAGAGTCCACTTGTTTGGAGCTGCCTCGTCTCCTGGTTGTTCAAACTTTGGCCTGAAACATATGGCAACACAAGGGCATCGTCAGTATAGTGAAGACACCATATGCTTCATTTCTATGTATGAAATTTCTATGTGGTCTGATAACTGTGCAAACTGAGACAGAAGCTATCAAGCTTATTGAAGAATCAAGAAAACTTTGCTTCACTGGCAGGTTAAGACTCCACAAATTTGTTTCTAACAGTGAAAGAGTGTAGCAACCATCCCAAAAGAAAGAATGCGCCACAAATAAATCTAGCTGATCATGCCTCTCGAGGTTTGACAGCAGAGCAACTTAAGACTTCAAATTGGTTCACAGGACCATAGTTTCTTTGGCAAAAGGATCTACCTGACAGAGAATGCAAGGTTGGAGAAATTAAGGAAGATGATCCTGAACTTCGCAAGGCTCTTGTGTGTAACACTAAGGGAAAAGAGAGCAGATCATTATTGGATCGCCTACAGAAATTCTCTGATTGGTCAAGGGTAGTTAAGGCAATTGCTAGACTGAAATGCAAAATAAAAGAATTCAAAGGTCTGAAGAAAAGAACCAACGAAAGCACAAGCCTAGAAGAAAGGAAAGAAGCAGAACTTATCATCAAGCTGATCCAAAAGGAAGCATTCTCAAGTGAGATAAAGAGTTTGAAGCTAAAGAAAGAAATCACCAAGACCAAAGACCGTAGGCTGTACAAGTTAAATCTATTCTTAGACAAAGAAGATATCCTAAGGGTTGGAGGACGTCTAAGTCAAGCCACGTTACACCCATACATAAAGCATCCGGCAATACTCTCAAAGAACAGCCACATATCAGCTTTACTTATTAAGCACTTTTACGAAAAGGTACATCATCAAGGATGTTGAATGACAATGAATGAACTGCGAGCTAATGGATGGTGGATCCTGGGATGCAGCACTGTAATCTCATCGCACATCTTCAAATGTGTCAAATACAGAAAGTATAGAAGACCTACAGAAGAGCAAAGAATGGGTGAGAATGGGTGGGGGCAAGACAGAATGGAATCAACTCCACCATTCACTTATGCCGGTATTGACTGTTTTGGTCCAATATATATCAAAGAAAGAAGGAAGGATCTCAGAAGATATGGTCTTTTATTTACCTGTCTGTGTTCAAGGGCCATACATACAGAGATGACTGATGACATGACAACTGACTCATTTATCAATGCCCTAAAAGCATTCATTGCCATAAGAAGAAATGTTCGTCAGTTAAGATGTGACCAAGGAACCAGTTTTGTTGGAGCAAGGAGAGAGTTTGCCGAACTCATGAAAGGAATGGATCAAGAAAGAGTAAAGGCTCTAGGATGTGAATTTCTTATGAACCCTCCGGCAGCAAGTCATATGGGTGGTGTCTGGGAGAGACAAATAAGAACCATAAGAAATGTTCTTACTGCTATTCTTGACCAGTCAGCACAAAGGCTCGACAGTACCTCTTCAAGGACATTTCTATATGAGGTTATGGCCATCATTAACAGCAGACCACTCACCACTGAACATTTGAATGACCCATCCGGACCTGAACCTTTAATTCCAAACCACATCTTTACAATGAAGTCCACAGTCATTCTGCCCCCACCTGGACAATTTACAAGAAGAGATCTTTATCTTTGAAAGAGGTGGCACAGAGTACAGTATTTGGCAAATGAATTCTGGACTCGATGGAAGAAAGAATAACTTTTGAATTTACAGCCAAGACAAAAGTGGCACAAGAACAGAAGGGACTTAAAGGTCAATGACATTGTCCTCTTGTAAGATGATTTGGCACCACACAACAAATGGAAGCTGGGTAGGGTAAAAAAAAAAAAAAGGTTACTAGTTACTGACACCACATTTGACAAAAAAGGGAAACCCACAACTAAAACTGTGTTTCCTGACAGACCTGTACAGAAGGTTGTTACTTTGCTTGAGACAGATTAAGGGGTATAAGGTTTTCTTAAAGTTACAACCTAATTGGTTAATAACAGGAAAATGTTTTCATTGAAATGTTGAATTGGTTACCAGCAACAACCATTTTATTTATAGAAATCCCACATTAAGGTTTGTGTGATTTGGTGGGAGTGTAAATGCTGCCATTATATTGTGTATATAATTTATGTATAACTTTTTATTTTGTTTTCTAAAATCACTTTCATAATTGATAATTTGTGTTTGTTATTTATGTGTTTATACATTATTTTATTTATTATAAGTTGCAGTACTTTTATTTTGAAGGCTCTGTTCAAGTTTATGCGCAAATGCTGACTCTTAGCTCCTGCAAGCAAGCGGCAAGCACGGACATTATGTATGCTCCGATAAAAGTTTATTCTCATCAAAAAGGACTTGAACACTCATAAGGAAGATTCTAAGACTATTTCCCTTTCTTGCAGCATGCAGCCAACGAGGTATTTTGTGTTATTTATCTGTATTTTGTGTCTGTAAAATGCCATTATATGCATTTCATTTTGTGTCAAGCTAATGTGATTTTGTATTGTCATTTATACTGTGTTTAGTTTTCACGGTGAATTTGGAGAAAAAAAAATCTATTAAACCAGTAACAAAAGAATTACTTGTGTCTGCTTATGCTTGGAGGGAAATACAGGATGGCTCAGTGAGGCCTGCATCGCCAGCAATAACACTCCCTTTTTCAATGCCCAGAAAGCTACTAAAAACATGTTTAAAACAGCGACGAGAATACTTCTTGTGTGCCAAAAATAACAAAATAGCAACTTTATTCCACAATGTCTAGTAAAGGGGCGATTTGAAAACACTGCTTCATGAACCTTCGAAGCTTTACGAATCATTTGTTTCGAATCAGTGGTTCAGAGCGGCAAAATCCCATGATTTCAGTAAATGAGGCTTCGATAGTTCACGTGACTCTGGCAGTTTGATACACGCTCCAAACCACTGATTCGAAACAAATGATTAATTAAGCTTCGAAGCTTCATTAAGCAGTGTTTTGAAATCGCCCATCACTAGATATTATTGAATAAAGTCGCTATTTTGTTATCTTTGGTGCACAAAATATTTTAAATGTAGAAGAAGAGGCGAAAATCTGGAATCGCGAGCTGTTATATGCGCACAGCCTCCCTCACCCGAAGCGCAAGTTCGAACATCAAATTAATTCTTCTTTTGCGTTTACTTGCGCTTGAACGGACACGTACACACAAAATTATAACAAAATTCCCGTCTCTGCAAGTATATTCTCTCGGTTATGTCATAATTGAACAGTTGAGAAAGAAACCGGATGTGTCAGTATATTTGGTCTTAAAGTGACCGCAGTCTAATATTCCTGCTGTTGTCTGTGTCATTAATGTTAATAAAGTAAAAACATAAATAGCCCGCCAGTCGGCAGTTTGAGACCACTGCTTTAGAGGATAAGATCAACACCTCAGATTCAAACCCAATAAAAGGGACGTGAGAAAACAAGCCACGAAGATTAAAGAAACAGAGAATATGGTGGAGATGAGGTGTGTGAAGCTGCTGTCTGACCACTTGTCAGAGATCTCACGAGCCGTGACGTACATAATTAAAGCTGATCAAAGGGAAGCAGACATGTTTAGTGCCCCCCAGCTTCCCTCCAGCTGTAGCCTCATTAGTACACTATACCATAATGAGAGAATGAAAACATTAGTGCATATTACCATTACACAAATACACAAGAATCTCAAACAACATATTAAAAAAGTCACAAAATAGCTGGTTAAAATTGAATTCAGGCCAGGCAGTGGCTACATTTGCATTTATTGTCTTATTTGGGGCGAGAACGTTACATTCGGTATGAGGGAACAAAAGATCAAAACAGCGCAAATTACAAAGGAACACAACAACAAAAACAGTAGCATTGCTTAATATAACCTTCAGCAACAATGAGGACATACAAAACGCATCCCAATGAATGAATTGTCTGAGCCACTGATAATGTGAATTATGTGCTTCTTGACATTTATTCAGATAAGCCTATTATTTTTATATCTCATCATGCCATCTGTAAAATAACGGAACATTTTGTTTATCGCACAATGGTTTCAGATAGGTAAAAATATGTCTTTAAGTAGAGAAACACGGTTTATGTCACGCTTTAACCCAATGCCTACCGTACACTCAGCTGAGATGCTAATTCACAGATAAGATGGCTATTATTTGATTTTAGTTAGACTGGGAAAGTGGGAATGGGAATGAACAGTAAGCGTAAGAATACTACGTCACACTGGATAAAAGCAACTGCTAAATTACTAATTAGTAATTGGTAACCAAACACACTTAAGTTCTCTGGAGTCTGTTTAACAGGAAGCTTGTCAGCTCTTGTTAGGGTACTAACCGCATCAGCACAGCAGTTCATCCACGCACAAGACGAGCCGATGGAATGCGCAAGCAGAGCGGGGATCGTTGTCACGTGCTCCAGTCAACGACCATGCAGCACTCAAGCAGCTGTTTGAGAAAAAACGTAATAGTTCCTCTCCACCTCTTCTTCAGCTGACAGTGTGAAGCCATGATTTAGATGAAGAGAGACTCATTTCAAGCTCTCAAGATTTTCTGGAAAGAGCAAATAAGACCTGGCATTTGAATAGATCAAACATGCATGAACGCCCGCTGCCAGGTACCAGGGCCATTTTTCCAAATGATATGTCAAGAATTTATTTATTCCAGCAAATGCCTTGTGCATCCCAAAGTCTCGAAGCAAGAAGGCTGCAAACAACTTTATCATAAAGGTAAACCTTTTAGAAACAATGGCAGATTCCTTTTTCATTCTTTGAACATCTCTGTCTGAAACTACCTTTCTCTCTATATCTCATTAGAATATTATATATCATCTGTGCCTTGTTCTTGGCCTTTGAAATACATACTGTAGGTGTAAATCAGAACTAGTAGCAATATTACTATCAACCCTAGTCTCATGTAACTGGACCTTCAGACTGACGGCAGAAGGTCTGGAGTCAGCGTTCTTCTTCCATGAAGGGGTTTGGCTTCACGGCATTTTTGTTTTCATGGAAGACCATTAAAGAACAGGACAAACAGACATCCTGTAGAATTCAACCAGTCAGATAATGACTTCCTGAAATCCTGAAGTGTTTCCATTTAGGGGTGAATTCCAAACGCCAGTCACTAGCTACAGACCTCCAAACTTCGTGTGGCCTTCAGATTATCTCAAGAACAGTGCGTAGGGAGCTTCATGGAATAGGTTTCCATTCCGGAGCAGCTGCATCCGAGCCTTACATCACCAAGTGCAATGCAAAGCGTCAGATGCAGTGGTGTAAAGCACGCCGTCACTGGACTCTAGAGCAGTGGAGACGTGTTCTCTGGAGTGGCGAATCACGCTTCTCTGTCTGGCAATCCGATGGACAAGTCTGGGTTGGCCTGACTGCATTGTGCCAAATGTAAAGTTTGGTGGAGGAGGGATTATGGTGTGGGGTTGTTTTTCAGGGGTTGGGTTTGGCCCCTTAGTTTCAGTGGAAGGAACTCTTAATGCTTCAGCATACCAAGACATTTTGGACAATTTCATGCTCCCAACTTTGTGGCAACAGTTTGGGGATGGCCCCTTTCTGTTCTAACATGACTGCGCACCAGTGCACAAAGCAAGGTCCATAAAGACATGGATGAGTGAGTTTGGTGTGGAGGAACTTGACTGGCCTGCATAGAATCCTGACCTCAACCCGATAGAACACCTTTGGGATTAATTCGAGCGGGGACTGCGAGCCAGGCCTTCTCATCCAACATCAGTGCCTGACCTCACAAATGCGCTTCTAGAAGAATGGTCAAAAATTCCCATAAACATACTCCTAAACCTTGTGGAAAGCCTTCCCAGAAGAGTTGAAGCTGTTATAGCTGCAAAGGGTGGGCCAACTCCATATTAAACCCTACGGATTAAGAATGGGATGTCATTAAAGTTCATGTGCACGTAAAGGCAGGTGTCCCAAAACTTTTGGCAATATAGCGTATTTGTATATATCATGTTAACAGCAATAATAAGATATTCCTATTGTCACTGCCTAGCATTGTTGTGGTAACATTCCATGTGGAGCTAATGAGAAAATTATGTGGTTTTTCATTGCTCCCCTCGCCAAGTGTGTTCCAAACGGCTTCATTATGACACACAAGTGCCTTGCTTCCGCCAAAGTCCCCACTTCAAGGGCTCTGCCCTTCAGAGTGAGTAGGACATAAGGATGCTCACTTCACTAAGTGTGCCATTTGCATCAGACGTTCAGCCAGGGGTCTGTGGGTGTGACGTCTGAGGCTGAGAATACATCAACCCTAATTCTCAATTACTACTACTATGATGACAAAGAAAAAGAATGGATGGAAATGCACAACTTGGGTTTTTTAATTAATAAAAATGAACAAAATGGATTGTTTGCAAAATAGAACAAAATGCTCCAGTTGGTCAAAGCTGATTTGAGACACAATAAAAATGATTAAAGTGAACTGATTAAACAAGTTCTCAGAACAGAAACCACTTACTATTATAACTCTTAAAAGCACAGCATATGTCTATACTTCAGACATTTGTGAGAGGTTCTTGAGAAAATGATAGAGTCTTGAATAAATGCTGTGAATTAAATTAATGCTGTGAAAGCACACAAACACACAAATCAATGGCAAGCCCATTCTTTTGTATTTGTGGTGAAGTGATTTTGGTCCTCAATACCGTTTCCCTTAAACACTCATTATTACAAATAGGTTTGCAAAAAAAAAAAGAAAAGATCAAAAGTCATAAACAAACAGATATGAGCCAAATATCTTTCTTTTTTTTTTTTCTTTTTTTTTGTCTATGCACTCGTGTTTTTACCCTCAGTTTGATTTCACTGCAGATAGTTTGAGTTCCTGTGACGTTCCAAACTCATCATTTGGAAATAGCAGCAGCCAACCTTAAAATCCTCCTTGTCAGAAATGAAGTGTGTCCAGAGCACACACAGGCAGCTCACCTGTACTGTCAGGTCCATAACAGAATCTGACAGAGATCAGATTCACGCACAGCCCAGCAGGGAAAGATTGACACCCATTTGTCCTTATGAAACTAAAATACATACTCATAGCCAGCCATTTTTCTTCCTTAAAGGCACATATATAGTCTCCACAGACAGAGGAGGATGATCATTGGGCTAATTATCGTTTATTTTCTGCCAAAACGACATCTAATGAATTAAAATGAGCTCCTCTAATAGCTCAGTAAGGCTTTGAGAGTTTCTTTGACAAATTTCTTATGTCTAATGTAAGAGACTAATTAGTCATCTCAGTCTGGGAAGAAGCCAGGCCTGCAGCTAAACACAAGCACATCAGCAGGTCAAACCGAAATGGACCAGTGTTCTGACAGTAAGAGTTTTAAGCAGTATTAATTAATTTTGTATTATTTCTTTAATTTTGCTTATTTGATAATTTTTCTTATTCTTATTTATTTTTGGTCAGCCAACTTAAAACAAATTACATAAAACATATATCAAGAACATAGCTTGCACAACCATTTACCACAGTAAGTAAAAAAATGTTTTTGGAAGAGGTCTCTTATGCTCATATTTAAAATCAGAAATACACTAAAAATGTGAAATATTATTACAAATTAAAATAACTGTTTTCTATTTTAATATATTTTAAGATTTATTCCTGTGATGGCAAACCTGCAGCAGTCATTTTCAGCATCATTCAGTCTTCAGTGTCACATGATCCTTCAGAAATCATCTGATTTGCTGCTCAAGAAACATTTCTTATTATTATCAATGTTGAAAACAGTTGTGCTGCTTAATGTTTTTTGTGGAAACTGGTACATTTATTAGTGTTATTTGATGAATAAATTAGAAAATATATTTTTACACGTATTACACACTGAAAATTGATTAATGTAATTTTATACTGTACATTACTGTTTAAGTAAAATTTATTTTAAAATATATTTAATTTAACAAAACAACATGTATTTGTATAATAAAATATTGCTAAAATTGTTATAATATTAAAAAAATATATATATTTAATAAGCAATAATTCCAACACATGACATTCTCATTGGATAGCTTCATCTTACTTAAGCTTACTTCCATTATCTGTCCTCCATCCCAATTCCCTTCTGTTTTCTTAATAGTTTATGTCCATATTGGCCCCATCGGGCGATGACGCATGTCCCCCCATTGTGGACAAGCCACACCTGTCATTCTTTTCTTCATTCTTCTTCAACATCAACACGGATGTGAGATGTTGCTATGAGATAAACCTTTCAGGCTCACACTCAAGGAATGATTTACAATCCAAGATGCCGAGGCACATCTGGTGGAAGATCTCAAAGGGAAACGTGACCTTGGTGTGGATGTCAGCGACTGCATGTTTGATGTGAAGTCTCAGCAGCCCCTACTCCCTCTTTTTCCCTCTTGATGCTGCTAAAACTCATCTCCTGCTGATCCCGCTCATATTTTGCCCACTAATTTCATTTCATGTTTATCTTTAAACATGCTTCCTTTTCTCCCTGTCCCTCTTTCTCTCTTTATGCAAACAGAACCCCGACAGCGAGAGGAAGAATGACAGTATTTCATCTGTATTGTTGCTCAGGCTCCCAGCATGCATCTAAATAAAATAACAGTAGAAGACACACACAAGAGGAGGGCTATGGCTACAGTTTTGCAGGCAGCGTGAGATGAGCTGCACCTGACGCTAATAGCACCTTGTCACTGGTGCTGCTGCTGTTCTATATTCAGTAAAAACAGGATACATTCCAATGCATTTCTACATTTCTACATTCAGTGGATGTCTAAGTGTGGCACCACAGCTAAGTGAACATGGCAGACAGAGTTTATGACATGCTCCAGGATATGATTGTTTATGAGCTAATTTAGACTTTATGGCATGTCATTTCATGCATATTGTAAGTAAACCGCTGCCTAAAGCAAGCCACACTCGACTTTAGCGGTAAGCCAGAATGAAGCCCCATTACTGAGCACTTCATTAATTCTCCATGGAAACTCGGGCAAGCAGAGAGAAAAGTGAAGAAAAAGAAGCAGAGTCTTTGTTTACAATGGCAAACTGCTGTTTTATCTCTGTTAAAACTGTTCTGAACTGAACACTGAGGCAAGACTCTTCTACATTATTAATGAGGTTTCCAAAGGAATCACATGAAAAATAAGATCTGAACACCAGTTTCAGTGATCCCGAATTCACTCTAAAATTTCTGGGGATAAAATGTTCTCAGTTTCTAAGCAAAATACACTCTGGACTCTGATGTTTAGGATTTAGTAAAATCATAAATTAAGCTTCTCGTTTCATGAGAGCTCAAGTCTACAGAGTGCCTGTGCTACCTTGACAACCCGCTCATTTTCTCTGCTCATCTGAGGCCATGTCTCACTTCTCAAACAGGGGCTGCTGTTGCCAAAAAGTGCTAGACTAAATACCTGTTAATTGGATAAGGAGTTACCTTGAAATAATGAAAAAATATATTTCAAGGGAAATATGTGTAATTATACTGTACATTGATGTAGAAAATGCAAAGTATTTCCGCTTGCCTAATATTGTCTACTGTATGTCCCTCTCATTCTGCCAAAACAGCTCTGTTGTGTCAAGACACAGGAGACTCCACGAGACCTCTGAATGCGTCCTGTGGTGTCTGGCACAGAAACATTAACAGCAGTCCTGCAAGTGCAAGGTGGGGCCTCCATGGATCAGATTTGTTGGATCAGAACATCCCACGGATGCTCAAGCTGATTAAGATCTGGGGTATTTGGAGGCCAAGGAAACACTTTGAACTCTTTGGGCCCTATTTTAACGATCCAAGCGCATGGTCTAAAGCGCACAGCGCAAGTGCACTTAGGGCGTGTCCGAATCCACTTTTGTTAGTTTAATGACGGGGAAAATGGTCAGCACACCTGGCGCATGGTCAAAACGGTTCTCGCTATTCTCTTAATGAGTAATGGGTGTGTTTTGGGTGTAAGGTGCAATAAACCAATTATAGTCTCATCTCCCATTCCCTTTAAAAGCCAGTTGTGTTCACGCCATGGCGGATTCTATATTTACCAGGGCTGGGACAGTACATTGATTCTCAATCTATACAATAAATCTGGATCGATCCTGATATTTTCTCTCTTGAATCGATTCAGAGTTTAGTTTTAACAGCAGATGGTGCTCTAGGCTAGTTTTTAACCGCACACTCTCAAACGCTCATGAAGAAGACTGCTGGACAGCACTCGTACGTTCGGCTGAGTCATGTAAGTGGTTAAATAAACTTGCACCTCGGCTCAGAATGCTTTTATGATGCGAATTCGCTTCAACCGTTTCAAACTTTATGGATGATTACGTTAGGTTTAAGTGGTGTGTGTAAAGGAACTGGAAGCAGGCAGTGTACGGGTATTTCTAAAGCACGTATAGTGCCATCTGCTGTTTAAAAACTAAGCTCAGAATCGATTCGAGAGATAATCGCGATACATCGGAAAATATCAGAATCGATCCAGATTCTTCGTATCGCGAATCGAGATTTGATGTTTTGTCGCAGCCCTTCTATTTACATGGTGGAATTTGCAAGCAGAAAAACTGAACGCTTCTCCAGTGAAGAAACGGATCTGCTCGTGCACAAGGTTAAAGCGGACCTTCTACAAGAAAAGTATTTTTATCTTTATGCACACAATAATAATCTTTTACATTGTAATTCTTTTATTTTTAATATTTGGCATGTTTGTGTGCTGCTGCGCGTCCCTGTGAGTGAAATAAGCAGACGCGTTGTGCACCGGCTTTTAGGCGCATATTACTAACGCGCTCTTTAAATAACAAAACAAACATTGTGCCACTGACTTTAAACCAGGTTTCAGTTGGTCAATAAGGCAGTCTATTTCAGTTGCCTCAAAATAGTAACGCTCCAACAATGCACCTAAACATGCCTCGTTTTCAGACCAGCACGCCCATGGGCACACAAACGTGAAAATGATAACTGCATCGGGCTGAAGCTAGGAAAAAACACTTGCTTCGCACCTGCCGCCGCATTGCGCCGAGTGTTTAGCAGTGTCTTATACACTATATTAAGATTTTAACAGGTTGTGACTCTTATTAGCTACAGCACAACAGACTGCATGATATGAAAGCCCTTAAAATAACTATCATTACTACTTCCAACTCAGTCAAATCTGTTGCATAGGAAAAAGTGTCAAACCTTCTCCTGTGGAGTGTGAAATTTTGTTGGATATTCTTGATTCTATCATTTATTTGATGAAGACCAAATATTCATTGGCTTAATTTTTGTCAGAAATCAAAGAGATCCTCGATTTAAAACTGAAGTAGAATTCTTTAGACAAATCAACACTGAGTACCTGGGGTTTATACAGTGAAAAATATTTAAAAATACTTACTGTATATTACAATAAAAAAAATTAAGATAAAAAGTATGAACTACTTTATAATTTATGGTAAAAATAATATAATTATATTTAATTATATTTAACACATGTACACTACCATGAGCCTTGGGCATGGGTACACTAGTTGTCCTTCCTTGCACCACTTTTAGGTACTAACTACTGCATACCAGGGACAAAAATTAAGATATTTTTGATGAAATCCAAGAAAAGCAGTAGTAAAGGCATCGTTAAAATAGTCAAAGTGACTACAATCTTTGTGCACAAAAACAAAACAAAAATAACGACTTTATTCAACAATTTCATCTCTTCCCTGCTATTCTCCTATGCTGTTTACATTGTATAGACAGTGCAGACTTCCAGGTTCTACATCAGAAAAAATCAGAGCCTTAATCGCACTAAGCCAAATCGCGATTTCGATTCCATTTCAATTAAACACACAGCCGTAGCGAGTATTCACGTAAACACAGTCAGTTATGTTTTAAGTGAACGTAAACGGAGAAAGAAAACACATGTGCAACAGTATAATGGATCCACGCGTCGGGTCTTAAAGGGACAGCAGCCTAACATACCTGCTGCCAAATTATGAGATAATATTAAAAAACATCTATATGGCAGTTTTTCCCCTGGTATTGATGTCAAAATTGTGGCCAGTGAAAATGCTGAGTGGCTAGTAACTTGGGAAAACCACTAGCCACAGTAGCTGGTGAGCAAGAAAAGTTAATGTTAAGCCCATCTTACTTAGTTAGGTTAGTATATTAACATTTTATCAGTCATTAAAATATACACAGGAGTACACCAAAATGCCACCCTGTAATGCCTGCAACATTGTCATCATATTTTTATAGTGAATTTCTGGCAACCACAGTTACCCATTTATTTTTACAGCAAGTTTCACAAGGTTTTTTACAGGGTTTATTCATGCTTTCCTTTGCTCTCTTGTCATATTTGACCCTCTCCCTGTAAATGTGAGGCTGATGTTTGGACATTTCTTCTGCTCCGCTCTAATGAGTGTGAAATGAAAATTACACTCAGTGTGATTGATGTATGCGTGACATCAAAACTGTGCTTAAAACTGTGAGGAAAGAAAATGTGCAATCAGATCACGCAGTGACACAAATGAGAGAGAAATGTTTTTCTATAATGAATCATAACATTGACCTACATAAACTAAATAAATTAGTCAGAAACACACATACTCCGAGATGTGTGTTGATATACAAGGCTATATATTAAATTTATGAACCATATATGGTGTAGACCTCCATGGTGTAACCAAGTAAAACATGTTCCTGGATCAACATCTTTGTTGATCCTGGAACAATAGTTAATATCAAGTTTTGGCTTACAACCAGGAACATGTCTTACTTGGTAAAATCACAGTGACCATACACCTCTAGCCTATATATATATAAATACGCATAAACAATGGCTCATATGAGCATAGATAAACATATTGGACAAGACACAAACAAACCTGACCTTTCCTCTCTGCACAGAATGAATACATCCTGCTCTGTATACTTTCTATAGATTGTTTTAATATAGTGTTTGGCTCCAGTTTTTATAAATGCAGCGCACACCAATACACAAACACATGCACGCGCACACACACACACACACACACACACACACACACAAAGGCACATGCTTGTACCATATGGCCAAGACAGCACATTGCCTCCTAAACGTTTTTAAAAATGTATGACATTGAAGACTGCATGTGTTGTAAGACACTAAACACACACATGAGCAGATTACAGGACATTTAATCTGCTTCTGTAGTTACAAAATAAAGTAAATGCACTGAAATATATATATATACCAGTCAAAAGTTTGGAAACAGTAAGTTCCCTTTCGAAAGGGAACTTCTACTCTGCGTTTGCAACGCTATGGGGGGGGAAACGTCACGTGACTCGGTGTTCGAAAGCCAACTATCCAATAACTCCAAATCCTATTGGCCGGCGACAGCCTATGACGTCATACAGGCGCGACCCGGAAGTATAAAAGGGGCGCCTGGGGAAGCAGTCATTATCTCATCGTCCTTCGGGACTGTTTGTGTCGACTGCCATTATCGAATATACTCTTCATAGAGTATGTCTCTGTTATGTCTGAGGGCAAAGAGAAACATTTCAGGAAGTGTGTGGATCCATGCCCGAGGTTTTTAACGGAGGGTTCGCACACCCTATGCGTCTATTGTTTGGGAGAAGAACACGCACGGATGGTGCTTGAGGGCGCTGTCTGTGTGAATTGTGAGCGTCTTCCTATGAGAACGCTCCGTTCTCGTCTGGCCCTCTTCTCGAGGGATGAGGCGTCAACATCTGCGCCTGGTCGGTCCAGCCCTGCTCGTGCTGAGGCAGAGCGGCGGCTGCACTCATGGGGCTCGCAGATGGAGCTCGCTGCCGAGTTTGAGAGAGGTGTTATGGTCTCTCAGCCTCCGGTGGCGGCTGGCGGGGATGAGCTCCTGGATGATGATAATGTCTTATCTTTGACATCATCGGATCCGGGAGCGAGTGTTCTTCTGGCTGATAGCCCCCGTGGGCAGGAGGCAATGGAGGAGGAAGAAGTGGCTTTTTCTTCTTTCTCCAAGTCTCCTGGCCCAGCATATGCCGAGTTACTGGAGGTTGTGGAACGCGCTGCTGGCAGACTGCAGCTGCCGTGTGGGCGCGTGAGGAAAAAAAAACCTGTTCGCGGCAGACTTGACGAACGTTTTTCTTTCCGACCACAACCCCGTGACTCCAGTGAGCCTTCCATTTTTTCCGGATCTCCACGTTGAGATCGGGAAGGCATGGAAGAACCCATGCTCGGCCAGAGTTCATCCGCATCGGCGAGGGAATCTCGCTGATGTGGATGGATTGGGCCAGCATGGGTATGTGTCGCTGCCGCCCATTGACAAGATGTTTGCCAGCTATCTCGTCATGGGCAGAGCACCGACACTAAAAGCTCCAGTTTTGCCGTCCAGACCCCTTAAACAGACATCTCGTCTGAACGGCAGAGCATATGCTGCTGCGGGTCAGGCTGGTGCGGCTTTACACACTATGGCAGTGTTGCAGGCATACCAGGCTGATCTGCTGAAGGCGAGGGCGCGCTCAGCAGCTTTTAAGAGTTGCATTCCACTCAGATCCGTTTTTTAATTACTACTGTATGTTCAGGTGACACCTTTGAACAGTCAGGCTGACGGCCGGGCTTATGATGATTTTTTCTGGAGGCCCGCCTTCTGGCTTGATAGTGAAAGGGTTCTTTGGGCTTCTAGAACCATGGATGTTTTCCTTCCCATGTTTGTAAAGGAGCAGTCTTTGGTCTTCGAGCCACGGGAAGGTAAGACAGAGTCAGATTTCATTTCTTAAATGTTGACTTTGTGTTGTTCCTGTATATTTTCTGAACATGTCACAGTGAATGTACATTGAGATATAGAATTTGAAGGGGTTTTTTGGGCAAAACTGGAATGTTGAGACTGACTAAGCAGGTCACAGAATGGCTGCTGCTTAGTTTTCTCTCTATGTTGAGTAGCCTCTCGGCTATTTTCAGTATAGTTTGAGTTGGCACTCATTGCTTCAGTTTGTATGTCTACGGCGGCCCTAACCGGCCGCCTGACTTTTCAGCTTTGAGCTTCACTTTATTTTCCTCATCATGAGATTTAGAAGTGGAGATCAGGCTGTTTGTTATGGTGCCTGTTGTATATAATAAAGAAAATAGGCCTATAACTTGGCAGCCAGGCTAGAGCTAGGTGATGTGATATATGAAGTAACCCCATATGTATTCACTATCCTTTCAGGATTTGTTTCCTAGTTCTGGTTTTCCTCCCGAGGGAGTTGTTAGGCTGTACGCCCAATTATCCCCTTGCTGGTGTAGGTGCAATTTGAGTTTTACAGCTAGGTTGTAGACTGTTTTCTGACTCCCTTATGCTGTTCCTCAGGTGGTAGGCCCTTATCTTTGCGTAGATAAGTTATGCAGGTGTGTGCTTGGCCCCACTTTCTAGAACTTTCATGCTAAAAGGAATAATTTTCTTCTGAGCCACTTGATAATTTGTTTTATCAAGTTTGAGTTGACGTTGCTAGTTTTTAGCTCCTGTCCTCTGGGGTTTAGATCAGATTTGAGGATCTGTGTGGGAAGTGTTTTTCTTTTTAAAAAAACAGCATGTAGATCAAAGTTTGTGTTACTTTGGGTTCTAGACTTTTGCCCTACACTGTATGTGAGCCTATGCTGCCACAGGTTGGCACCTGCTCTCATAACAGTAGGCCCTTTGCTGTGAAAGTAGGCCTTTGTTTTGAGTATTTGGTGACTTGTACTCTCCAGTCTGAGGTCCTTGTCACTGGGTGCATCACCTGTTGGATTGCATATTTAGGGTAGTTAGTGCCACTTTGTTGAAGAAAACTGGTATCTATTAGCTCCCTTTTTTAGTGGTCTGGTTAACGGTTATACTGCTTATAACTCGGATTGTAGGCCTTATGATATTCGGCCTCCTTCTAGTTAGCGGTTGTTCTACTATACTGTTTAACTGATCATAATGTGCTCACATATTTTCACAGGTTTACGCTGCCACAGGCCATGCCGCGTGTCTGTCTGAGGTAGTAGGCTTATATTAGCCTTCCTTAGACCATGTTGGCTTTGTTTGGTTCCCTTTAGTCAAAATGTGTATTTAGGGTACATTGCCTGTTGGAATGTGTAGCCTAGCGCAGGTTGCAGTTAGCTTCCCATAGCTTTTTGGGTTACAGCTGGTTCCCTGTAGCTTGGTTCCCTTTAATTCACAAGCTGTAGCCACGTGTTATTGAATTGGCAGGCCCCTTCAGGCCTCCTTTTTAGTTTACGTTTGGCACAATTTGTGTTTTAACCTGTGAGTAGGCTGATCGCCACCTGTTACTGGAATGGAGGCCCCTTTAGGCCTCCTTTTTCTAGTCGACTTGTTGGCAGGATGCCTGGGAAACCATGTCACCGTCGGCCACACCCCATCACTGACAGATAGGCCCTAACAGGCCTGTTCTCGGTGTTTGGCAGTGTTTTTCATGTGTTAATCATGACACTGTTAATACATGGCCTCTGGGGGGTATGGTTATGGTAGCCACTTGCTGATGCCACGTGTTTACTAAGGCAGGCCTACTTCGGCCTCCGGTGTAATATGTGGAGTTCAGTCATATACTCCTCTCGCTGTGAGGGTGACAAGGTGCTTTTTACCGAGTATTTCGAGTGGCTAGCCCCTCAGGTTGGTTTGGCAGCAAAACCTTACTGAAGGTTGTTTTTTACCTATATCTGCCTCCCTGAGTCCTATTCTAGTTGAGCTAAGGGCCACCTAGCGCCTAGGGTGGATCTTTTGTGCTCCTAGAAACGGCCACAAGACTACGCCGTGTGTATTAGAGGTTGCTAGGCCTACGGGCCGCCTAGTTTTAACACACTGGAGTATGTTTGGGTGTATTTCTCTTTGAGAGTTATCTTTATACACTTCTGTTGGCCAGAGGCCTAAGTGATAAACCAACCTCCTTTTGTCTGGTTGTTTATCGTCCTTTGGGCCTAAACACTGCCACGAGCTGATGCCACGTGTCTGTTGAGGTTATAGGCCCCTCCAGGCCTTCCTTAATGCGTGCTGGCGTACGCTGTACTCCTCTTGCTTTAGAGAGTAAAAGGTGTTTTTACTGAGTACACTGCTCGGTGGATCGTGTTGGGTGGATTGTCATGTGGGCACTTTGCAGCCTCTTAGGCTGCCGTTGAAGTCATCTTTCTACCCCGGAAAGAAAGCCGGGCCACTTTCTGTTTGACTTCTGTTATTCACTTAACTCTATCATGCTGTAGGCCTCTTTCGGCCTCCATGAGTATGTGCCCATCGCATGGTCTACCTGTTAGGTGAGTTTCGTACTTCCCTTTTAGGGTTATGTTTGTAATAGTGCTTAGCTCCCTAAGCTGGTCATGGGGTAGGCCTTAATCAGGCCTCCTCTTAAGGATCCAGCATCAGGCTGGTTTGTGCTCCCCTGCATCAGGGTTCTGTAGCGCACGGCCTCCTCAGTGCGTTAATTAAGCACTGGGTAGATCCTAGGATGAGTGGAATATACTCCCCTCAATACGAGGGTTCATAGCACTTAGCTGAGTTTGCTCTCCAGGATGCCCGTCTCTACGCGTGGGTTTGAGTTTGTTTCTGCCTCTTTGCAGTCACTCTTACTTACTATCTTCTGTGAAGAATGCGTGTTAGGAGGCTCTGTATTCAGACAGGGTTGGCCCAGACTGAGTTTGTCTCAGGTCAGACTAGGTCGGCCTCCCTGGTGGCTTTGGGGGTGACTTCGTTCCCCTCTAGTGACTGGCCGAGGTTCCCTTTGGTTCCTTGGCCACATTCCCTTGAAGGGACCACTTTTTCTTCTAGAAAGGTTGGTTCCAGACGCCTTAGCACCTTCCGTAGGGCCTTTGAGGAGGTCCTTCGTGGAGTTCAGCTTGGGCTGTTGGCCAGAGGGAATGCTGTCACTGACAGCCTGATGTGACCCGAGGGAGAGTTGCCAAGCAGTTTCTACTGCTCTGGAGCCTTTGTCTCAGCCATTTTTCTTGGCAGGCATTCTCCTCAAGCATGGCGGCGTGGGTATATCGTTCCCCATAGCGTTGCAAACGCAGAGTAGAAGTTCCCTTTCGAGAGGGAACGTCTCAGGTTACGAATGTAACCAGGGTTCCCTGAGAACAGGGAACGAGACTCTGCGTTTCCTTGCCATACATCGGGCTGCCTGCTGAACAGTCCCTCAAGACGATGGATAATGACTGCTTCCCCAGGCGCCCCTTTTATACTTCCGGGTCGCGCCTGTATGACGTCATAGGCTGTCGCCGGCCAATAGGATTTGGAGTTATTGGATAGTTGGCTTTCGAACACCAAGTCACGTGACGTTTCCCCCCCCCCATAGCGTTGCAAACGCAGAGTCTCGTTCCCTGTTCTCAGGGAACCCTGGTTACATTCGTAACCTGAGACGATTTTTAATGTTTTAAAAAAAAGTTTTGTCTGCTCACCAAGGCTGCATTTATTTAATTAAAAATACAGTAAAAACAGTAATATTGTGAAATATTATTACAATTTAAAATAACTGTTTTCTGTTTGAATATATTTTATAAAGTCATTTATTTCTGTGATGCAATCACAATCATTACTCCAGTCTTCAGTGTCACATGATCCTTCAGAAATCATTCTAATAAGCTGATCTTCTGCTCAGGAAACATTTATTGTGTACAATTGTACAACATATTTGTGTACAATTTTTTTTCTTCAGGATTCTTTGATGAATAGAAAGTTCAAAAGAACAGCATTTATTTGAAATATAATCTTTTGTAACATTATAAATGTCTTTACTTTAATAAGAGTATTATTTTATAAGAATATTATAAGAGAATAAAAGTATTATTTTCTTTTAAAAAAAATTAAAATAAAAATTCTTACTGACCCCAAACTTTTGAACGGTAGTGTAGTTGTATTTCAGATAAATGTTGTTCTTTTGAACTTTCTATTGATCAAGGAATCCTGAAAAAAAAAAAAAAAGGTACACAACTGTTTTCAACATTGGTAATAATCATAAATGTTTCTTGAACAAAAGATCAGCATATTAGAATGATTTCTGAAGGATCATGTGACACTGAAGACTGGAGTAATGATGCTGAAAATTCAGCTTTGCATCACAGGAATAAATTACTTTATAAAATATATTCAAAGAGAAAACAGTTATTTTAAATTTAATGATATTTCACAATATTACTGTTTTAAATAAATAAATGCAGCCTTGGTGAGCAGAGGAAACTTCTTTTAAAAACATTAAAAATCTTACCGTTTCCAAACTTTTGACTGGTAGTGTATACATACATATATATATATATATATATATATATATATATATATATATATATATATATATATATATATATATATATATATAATTTTTTTTTTTTTTTTTTTTTTTTTTTTTAATTGGTGTACACTACCGTTCAAAAGTTTGGGGTTAGTAAGACATTTTTATTTGAGAAATGAATACTTTTGTTCAACAAGGATATGTTAAATTGATCAAAAGTGACAGTAAAGACATTTATAATGTTACAGAAGATTCAAATAACTGCTGTTCATGTGAACTTTCTATTCATCAAAGAATCCGCAAACAAAAATATCATGGTTTCCACAAAATTAAGCAGCACAACTGTTTCTAACATTGATAAGAAGAAATTAAATGTTTATTGAGCACCAAATGTAGCATATTTCTGTAAACAGTTATTTTAAATTGTAATAATATTTCATAATATTGCTGCCAAATCTGACAACCAGGAAGTATCCAAATACCTTATCTCAACTTCGTACATTACATCTGATGTTTTATCACTTAAAATCCACACTGCTGAAATGTTTCAAAGTGCTTTAAAAGTGTCTTTGTTTTCAATAAATGTTGCTTGCTTTGGTATTTTGTTTTTTAATGCATTGACATTCACACATTTTAAGTGTGACTGAAGTGTTCAAACTCTTTTAGGGACAATTGTGTCTGAATTTCACAGCTCAAAGGTGGGAAAAGATGACAGAAAATGGATTTCTACAGGCTTAGAAAATATCAACCCATCATTCCCAACTTTCGCAGCAGATGAAAGCAGCCATCACAGGGTCTCTAATGTTGTTTTTAGGTTAGATTGTTTCCTTTCAGAGTCCAGCTGAGATAAATGCTATGTCTGTGCCCAGCATGCGACTGAATTCAGAGCCAAAAATGTTTATAATGAATGCATTAATATTAGGCTCTCATTTTAGACACAGGAAGCTGTTTGTCTTATTTCTTTATAAAGAGATATAGCTGAAAGTGGCAGGCTGTTAAAGCTTTTGAATTGCAAATAATTTCAACAGTCCTGGATTATAAAGTGAATATAAATCTTGAAAGTTTGAACAGATCTGTGATAGTTTATTCTTAACATTCTGTTGAACCCCAATCTGCACTTCCAAAAGACCTTGTAACCACAGAATAACAAATTTACCTTTGAAGCTTTACTGTATTGTGCATGTGAAAGCATTTTTTGTACACACACATGCAGGTTCCTGTCTCTGTAATGTTTTACCTGAGGGTTTCATTTTATTTATAGAACTGTGTTAAGTCAGGTGATTTTGTATCTACATCACTGCTACCTCTTGTCTTTATTGTGTCTTCATATCTTTCTCTCTCATTCATTTGACCTTGGTGAAGTTGCCTCACTGAGCTGTTTGGCTTAAAGTCCCAATAAAAGCTTTTAAATGCTGATTATACCTCTCCTCCTCCCCTCATGTTCTCTCAATCTCTCTGCCAGTATACACTCAGGACCTCTGTCATTAATTTCCTCTGATGGAATTCCTGAATCAGCTAAATGAGCAGAAATATTCCAATCACCATCTCCACGCTGTTATTTACATAATAGCAATTTGGCTTGTGCATAATGGCAAAATAGCTGTTTTGCATAAGTACAAAAGGAATAATCTTAATGATTTTGCCGTCAAACAATTTTAGGCTTAATAGTTTGGTGATATCCAAAAATTTCAGTGAAAAAAAATAACTGCTTGCAGGGAATGTAAATGAATGGTATAACTGAAGCTCAGGCAATTACATTCACATACATACAGTATACACACACATATAGATATATATATTGTAGCAAATTAGCTCAAAAGGGAAATATGAATAATTAATCATAATTCGTTATAATCAATTATAAATATTTGGATCAGTTAATCGAATTAACTTCATGTAGCTGAATTAATATTACAATCAACTGATCTGTTTGGCCAGAAAAGACTCAGTATTGATCATCTATCACCTTTTCAGAAATGATATTTTCAAAGGCGACAGAAAAATACTGCTTTCTTAGCATGTAGCTGTGATCATAATCATAATGTGTGCACAAAAGTTTTATTTAACAAAATCACGAACACAACTAATCTAACACACACACACATACAAATCACACATACACGGGAAATGAGAAAGTGGAAGTGAATTAAACCGTAGAATAACAGGGGAATGGAGCTATGAAAAGAGTCATTTAACGAGCTGGAAGAACCATCAATTTCTCACTATAAAGCACCTTTGTTATCAAAGGGGTTCACGCCGTTTAGTGTTCAAATATACGATACTTGCAAATGCCTTAGCTGTTAAAGAGCATCTGGATATGCAGTTCCTGGAGAAATTCTTGAGGGTTCGGTCCGATGGTGCTGAAGTTTTAATCAATATCTTCTGTGTTGAATGAAGAAATAATGACAAACTTGCATTGTTAATTTGACTCTGTGGTCGAGGAAGTTGTGCATGGCTTGAAGTGAATGAGGCCGGCTCGGGGGCTGGGTGAGGTCTCACACGAACAGCAATCAGTAGAAGCAGCAAGAGCTAGGAGGAAACTGTGTTGGCTTTTAAGTTCCACAGAGATCACACCTTTGTGTTTTGGCTTGACCAATGAGAAAGGTGCAATTATCAAGTGGATTGGAAATCTGATAAAACATTTTTTGAGGATAGGAACTCTTTTAATAGATCATTCACAAGCAATTCCAAAACCTTAGCTAAAATAGATCATTTCGAAATAGGCCTGTAGTTATTTAGTACAGTTGGATAACCCCCTTTAAATAATGGCAGAACATAAGCATTTTTCCAAATAGAAGGAATTTCATTTAGATAAAAAAAATATATATAATAATAATAATAATAAGTTAGTGGTGGCACAATGTAATCAGCTGCCAACTTTAAAAAATATGAATCCCTAACCCATATGTTTTGGTCATGCTCTAAACTGAGACAATTTTGGCTTTCAGTTTTTGAGATCTAAAACTCAGCTATTAAATTAAGAATTCACCCTAACCCAATAATGGCTCTTTTTGGTGTCACAGGAGACGATATTCAAATAACTAAAGATAAAAAGAATGCCTTTGCTTTTGCAACATTAACAGCTAGAAGGAGAATTCTCTTAGTGTGGAAATCACCCAATCCACCCAAATTGTCATTATGGCTTAGTAATCTAATGATGTTTCTAAAAACTGAAAAAAAGTAATATTTTCTTAGGGGATCAACCAGAACATTTTACAAAACATGGGACCCTTTAATAAACTATTTTGAGAAGAATGTACTCCTCCCTCTTTAAAGTAACTTGAGAAACTTTTTTTTTCTTCCTCGTATGTGTGTGTATTATGTTATATTATTTATTTCTCCTAGCATTTGGGTCTGTTGTGCTGGGATGGGAATTTGTGGGTGGAAAATGTATAAAAAGCAATGTCTTTAGAAGTGATTTTTTCACTGAACACTTTCTATGTACTTAAAAAAAAAAAAATATATATATATATATATATATATATATACATGAATCCAACTTATCCAGACCAGCCAATATATTATTATATTAAGATTTATGTGCCTTACTAACCTCCAAAACTGTTACTGGGCTTAAATCAAATGAATGATTTTTATCAGAATAAACATTTAAAGAGGTGTACGTTTAAATGTTCATTAAAACAATCTATTATTTTAGCCTTATCCACAATTTTATTCACAGGAAGAAATAACCTTTTTACATGTATTAAAATAGAAAACAATTATTTTAAATTGTAATGATATTTTACAATATTACTGTTTTACTGTATTTTTGATTAAATAAATACAGCCTTGGTGAGCAAAAACATTTCTTTTAAAAACACTAAAAAAAAATGTAATGTTTCCAAACTTTTGAAGGTTGTGTGTGTGTCTATATATACAGTGGGTACAGAAAGTATTCAGACCCCCTTAAATTTTTCACTCTTTGTTATATTGCAGCCATTTGCTAAAATCATTTAAGTTCATTTTTTTCCTCATTAATGTACACACAGCACCCCATATTGACAGAAAAACACAGAATTGTTGACATTTTTGCAGATTTATTAAAAAAGAAAAACTGAAATATCACATGGTCCTAAGTATTCAGACCCTTTGCTGTGACACTCATATATTTAACTCAGGTGCTGTCCATTTCTTCTGATCATCCTTGAGATGGTTCTGTACCTTCATTTGAGTCCAGCTGTGTTTGATTATACTGATTGGACTTGATTAGGAAAGCCACACACCTGTCTATATAAGACCTTACAGCTCACAGTGCATGTCAGAGCAAATGAGAATCATGAGGTCAAAGGAACTGCCTGAAGAGCTCAGAGACAGAATTGTGGCAAGGCACAGATCTGGCCAAGGTTACAAAACAAATTTCTGCTGCACTTAAGGTTCCTAAGAGCACAGTGGCCTCCATAATCCTTAAATGGAAGACGTTTGGGATGACCAGAACCCTTCCTAGAGCTGGCCGTCCGGCCAAACTGAGCTATCGGGGAAGAAGAGCCTTGGTGAGAGAGGTAAAGAAGAACCCAAAGATCACTATGACTGAGCTCCAGAGATGCAGTCGGGAGATGGGAGAAAGTTGTAGAAAGTCAACCAACACTGCAGCCCTCCAACAGTTGGGACTTTATGGCAGAGTGGCCCGACGGAAGCCTCTCCTCAGTGCAAGACACATAAAAGCCTGCATGGAGTTTGCTAAAAAACACCGGAAGGACTCCAAGATGGTGAGAAATAAGATTCTCTGGTCTGACGAGACCAAGATAGAACTTTTTGGCCTTATTTCTAAGCGGTATGTGTGGAGAAAACCAGGCACTACTCATCACCTGTCCAATACAGTCCCAACAGTGAAGCATGGTGGTGGCAGCATCATGCTGTGGGGGTGTTTTTCAGCTGCAGGGACAGGACGACTGGTTGCAATCGAGGGAAAGATGAATGCGGCCAAGTACAGGGATATCCTGGACGAAAACCTTCTCCAGAGTGCTCAGGACCTCAGACTGGGCCGAAGGTTTACCTTCCAACAAGACAATGACCCTAAGCACACAGCTAAAATAATGAAGGAGTGGCTTCACAACAACTCCGTGACTGTTCTTGAATGGCCCAGCCAGAGCCCTGACTTAAACCCAATTGAGCATCTCTGGAGAGACCTAAAAATGGCTGTCCACCAACGTTTACCATCCAACCTGACAGAACTGGAGAGGATCTGCAAGGAGGAATGGCAGAGGATCCCCAAATCCAGGTGTGAAAAACTTGTTGCATCTTTCCCAAAAAGACTCATGGCTGTATTAGATCAAAAGGGTGCTTCTACTAAATACTGAGCAAAGGGTCTGAATACTTAGGACCATGTGATATTTCAGTTTTTCTTTTTTAATAAATCTGCAAAAATGTCAACAATTCTGTGTTTTTCTGTCAATATGGGGTGCTGTGTGTACATTAATGAGGGAAAAAAATGAACTTAAATGATTTTAGCAAATGGCTGCAGTATAACAAAGAGTGAAAAATTTAAGGGGATCTGAATACTTTCCGTACCCACTGTATATATTTATATATATTGTTGATATCAGCCACACCCTGCTTCATTATGGAATGCAACTTTTCTATGCTACTTGTACCTCTTCTGCTTATAAAGAATAATAATGACAACACAACTGAGATTTAGGAAGAGAAAGCATTTATTGAAATAAGTGATTCATAGGCAATAGTGATGACGGCACAGCTGTGATTTGAAGGTAAAGAAAGAAAAAAAAAGATTGGATGTTTGGCTTATGGAGAAGAACAAGAGATAGCTGTTTATAAGGGACAGCTGTCATAAGCGATATATTGGAGGAGGAGACATGTTAGATGGCTTGTTTGTGTGTAAACAAGTGAAAAGAAAATAGCTGTTTATGAACTACAGCTGTAATAAAGAGACATACTGGAGGAAGAAACATGTTTGATAACATGTTTGTGTGTAAACAGTGAAAAGAAAATAGCTGTTTATGAAGTACAGCTGCCATAAGCGATAACTGTTTATGGAAAAAAACTGAAAAGTGATATATTGGAGGAAGAAACATGTTCAATAACATGTTTGTGTGTAAACAGTGAAAAGAAGATAGCTGTTTGCTGTAAAAGAGACATCTTGGAGGAAAAGACATGTTTGATAACTTATGTGTAAAAAATGCATGATAATTTGTATATGAGAACGGTTTATTGAGGAAAACGAGACAAATGGGTTTATATAAAAGTGTTTAATAAGATAATAGCTCATAAAAAAGACAAGACAACTGTTATTGTGGAAGTACTTTAATAAGAATGTAGTTTATAAAGAAAAGAGACAAAACACTATTGTTGTAAAGATTTATTAAGAATACAGGTGCTGGTCATATAATTAGAATATCATCAAAAAGTTTATTTATTTCACTAATTCCATTCAAAAAGTGAAACTTGTACATTATATTCACTCATTACACACAGACTGATATATTTCAAATGTTTAATTCCTTTCATTTTGATGATTATAACTGACAACTAAGGAAAATCCCAAATTTAGTATCTCAGAAAATTATAATATTACTTAAGACCAATACAAAGAAAGGATTTTTAGCAATCTTGGCCAACTGAAAAGTATGAACATGAAAAGTATGAGCATGTACAGCACTCAATACTTAGTTGGGGCTCCTTTTGCCTGAATTACTGCAGCAATGCGGCGTGGCATGGAGTCGATCAGTCTGTGGCACTGCTCAGGTGTTATAAAAGCCCAGGTAGCTCTGATAGTGGCCTTCAGCTCTTCTGCATTGTTGGGTCTGGCATATCGCATCTTCCTCTTCACAATACCCCATAGATTTTCTATGGGGTTAAGGTCAGGCGAGTTTGCTGGCCAATTAAGAACAGGGATACCATGGTCCTTAATCCAGGTACTGGCAGCTTTGGCACTGTGTGCAGGTGCCAAGTCCTGTTGGAAAATGAAATCTGCATCTCCATAAAGTTGGTCAGCAGCAGGAAGCATGAAATGCTCTAAAACTTCCTGGTATCCAGCTGCGTTGACCTTGGACCTCAGAAAACACAGTGGACCAACACCAGCAGATGACATGGCACCCCAAACCATCACTGACTGTGGAAACTTTACACTGGACCTCAAGCAACATGGATTGTGTGCCTCTCCTCTCTTCCTCCAGACTCTGGGACCCTGATTTACTTTTAAATTTACTTTCATCAGAGAACATAACTTAGCGCTCAGCAGCAGTCCAGTCCTTTTTGTCTTTAGCCCAGGCAAGACGCTTCTGACGAGACGCTTCTGAATGAATATAATATACAAGTTTTACTTTTTGAATGGAATTATTGAAATAAATCAACTTTTTGATGATATTCTAATTATATGACCAGCAGCTGTATGTTATAAAGGAAGACACTACAACTGTTGTTTTAAGATTTTAATAAAGCATGCTAGTAGAATAGTAAGGACATAACATGTATTAGTAAGAAAGGCAATCGTTACCATTGAAGGATGTCTTCAAGACGAAGCGCAGGACACAGCAGAAGAGAAGAATCAGAGAACAAAGAGACAAGCCTTTATATATAGACTCAGATGAGGGGAATTCCAAAGAAGATGACCTCAAGAGGTCATAGTCTATAAAAGGCTGGAACGAGAAGAGAACAGGAGGGGCTGCTTCGCACCTGAGGCTGCTTCTCCGATACCAGAACCAACGCTGATGATGCCTCCATTGCTGATATTGCCTTGACTGAAGAACTTTTAATACTTATACTTTATTTAAGTACTTGTATAGAATGTTAGTAGAATATATGTAATGCTAGTAATACTAATGTAATAAATAAATGAACCTATAACTTTATAACTAAACTCGGCCTCATGTGGCATTCATTTAAGTCATTGAGCCTGAACAGACCACGGAGAAATCTTCTGTCTGATTGTAAGTATTTTAAAATGCTTATAATTTAGATCAGATTTGATTTACTTACCTAACCTGAGGATAACAAAAATAAGGTGCTTAGAGACGCATCACAAAACTAATATATATATATATATATATATATATATAATGACACACATGAAATTGTTGTCCCCCGTCGTATTTTTTATTTATGCAAAACAAAAAAACATGCAGTGGAAGGTGGGTATTGTCCAGGAGCAGACCAAAGGTTTTGATGCAGTGGCTTCTCAATGAGATGTTGAAAACACAATATACCAACAACAGGAACAACAATGGACAAACAGAGACAGAACAGTGTGAAAAGCAAAATCAATTGCTCCAGAAGATTCATTGTGTTCTGGTGAGTCATGAACAAAATTTCAACCTTAACTCCTTTTCCAAATGTCAAAGGAGCCTTTATTTAGAAATGAACGATTCAAGCTTTCACCTTGAATTGTTGGTTTTAAAGTTGAGTGTATTCGCCCCACAAAAAATCTTTGTAAAAGTGCAGCATGCCGTGTCAAAAAATGGATTATCCTGGAACCCGAATGCCCAGGAAGCTGACAGCGCATCCCCTGATAAATGTGACCTGATCTTAGAAATGCCATGGCTTTTTTTCCCCACAGCTCACAAATATCCCTTAAACAAACGTCACCGCTTCAGCTCATCCTCACAACCTCCACATTTTCATCTAATTGTCACATATTTTATTATCATATTCCTCTGAGTTCCTTTAGATGAATTGTGAAGTAATTGCAAGCTTGACATTTACCTTAATTAAAAAAATCATTCTCTAAATGGACGGGTCACCATCTGCTGTCAGCTAGAGCCTGGACAGTATTCTTTCGAGGTGAACCCTGTCATCTAGAAGTGTTGGGGTTTTATGTTTGCAGTGTCTCCAGTCCTGCTCTTGCTCTTGGTCAGTATGCAGATCAATACAGGAAGGCTCAAGAGAGCCGTTTAATGTCCTTGTGTCGATTATGTTTGGCTGTACTCCAGTGGCTGAAAGTTGTTTGTCACGATAATGAAATACATAATGCATGACAGGAAGGGGGAAATAAAGAAGCTACATCTGGTCCCTTACGAGAGAGGAAAGAGCTGGAAGGAAAGTGAAAGGATGATGGAAAATGGCATACTTTTAATCAGATGTTAATAACGTCTTGCGCGAGATGAGAAATGCCAACACGGACCAACCTGTTCTGTGAGGAACACAAAATAAAAATCAATACAGAAATTCATTTACTTAACACGTCACCTTATCTCCATCTGTTTGCATCTAATATTCTCGCGTTGTACATTAAAAACGAGCAAAATAATGCAAAACCTCATAACACACTGAGCTTCCTGTGCTTTTAAAATGATTAAATATTCTTTTATTCTCCTTGGAAGACATCCGCCGAATCATTCTGTCCTCGAGTGACCTCATTTAGCCTCAGGGCTCTGAATTCTGTATGATTTGTTTGCTGTGCAAGGGATTTGATGTGTTATAAATTAATTAAATGCTAATAAATATGAAGTTAAAGTGTGACAGATTGTGTTTTTACTGCTTCTGAAAAAAGTGAACGATCGTATACGCATCAGTTTCTGATTCCTTTGGTATTTAATGCTCTCTTCGGGCAGTTCTATTTATTCAGTTGTATTGTTTGTTTATCTATTTATGTATTCAGGGTTGTTTCTCTTGTGAACAATAAGGGAATTAACTAATGTGCTTTCTTACATGTCTGAGGTAAATGCAACTATATAAAACAAACCAGCACAAACACACAGACACATTATAAACTGGCTCGAGAGAGAGGGAAAGTGAGAGGAAACTAGAAGAGAGGATGAAAGAGAGAATTTAGTTTCCCCCCTTTTGAAATCCCTATCAAAGCGTATTGGTTTAAATGAAGCAGCTCTAAACTGCATGGCCTGAGCTGATCCCCCAAACGTCTACCAGGCCATTGAGAACAGGAGAGATGAGGGGATTTAATTGACACTGCAATGAAGGGTTAGGGTCTCCTTGTGGCACTGGTCCCCAATTTTTTTTTAATGGTGATGCCCCCTTTGAAAGAAGAAATATTTTTGTGGCCGACCCCCAGAATTTTAAATCTTTTAAACACATCATCGACATTTAGTAATTTGGCTATACTTCCCCAAAAAAAAAACAACAACAATTATCTTATGCCGATCTTCACACTGCATGATTTTAGGCACGATTTTCACTTGCCGACAGAAATCGGAACCTTGCGTTATTTCCTTACCACTTCTCGCGTGTGTTTGGTTGTGAAACGTAGTTTGCGGACCAGGCAGAGTTGTAGGCGAAGTCATGCAATGTGTAACCCCCTTATTGCCGATCCATCGTTAAATGTGCACACAGCAGCAACTAAATGCTACCCCAGATAAAAACAGTGATCCGATGACTTTGAAAATCGTGCAGTGTGAACTACAAAAGTAGCAGATAAATTCTTATTGAAAAATCTGTGGGGGAAAAAATAAGCATTAAACGGTAGTTGCAATAGTCTTCGCTTCCCTATTGTAACATACAGTATATCCATGTGAAATGGCTTTTCATGAAAAAAAAAATGTAGGTGTAACAACTGAGACAAATCAGACACAATTATTTGTTATATTAAACAAATAATTATTTAAAACTTACTCTGGGGTCTGTCCCCATCCCCCAAGAAGACCAGCCTTAGTTTTATTGCCCTGAAGTATGTGTGTGTCACGTGGAAAAGGAGAGACAAAGAGACACAGAAAACCTGCATCTTCCCTGCATTTTTCCCCCAGAACACAGACTTTCCTGCATTCATTTATAGACAGACTGTTCTATAAATGAACATAAACATCCCCAGGAAATGGTATCCATTATTACGGTTTGTTGTATTGTACCCACATGTTGTGTAGTGTATTCACATGTTTTATAATACATTTAAGGTAATCTCAATTATGCCATGTTTAGTGTCTATGGGTTCGTATCGATTTAAAAGAAATTTAAAAAGATGCTTGTGTATACGATATGTTGAGCAGTATTACAAGAATCTTTAATAGTTCCTTTTCAACAACTCTAAAAGCCATTTTAAATCACGCTCGGTCATAAAAGCCCCCATATTTTTGCCGCTCAGAGATCCTACCCATTTCATTGGTCAGGTCAACCCTTAGGGGTGTGACTTCTTCCAGAGCTTAAAGCCGGTACGCAATGCTCCTCCCTTTCTCTTACTTCTCGGACAACACCGTGACTGCAGGGGCTGCCTGTGGGCCTGGGCCTGCCCTGCCCACAACTATGGGCTTGACTAGGAGAGGGAGAACATTTTCCCACTAAGAGTCAAGCTAACAGCTCAAGTTGTTTCATATGTCTTCGACCAATGCAGAAGGTATTGATTACAACTCCGGACCAAATCATCAAGGATCCTTCCTTCCGGCAGATCCAATGCTCCTCAGCCTAAAGGCATTTTGCAAGTATCATACATTTGAACAGTAAACAGCGATTTAGTATTAATTTGTAAAGCACCTGCGTCAGCCAAGGTGCTTTATTACTGAGGAAACTGAAGATTCTTTTCCAGATTGACTTTTTCCCATAGCTCTATTTTCGGTCCTACTCTATCATTGCTCATTTTTACTTACGTATGTGTGTGACCTGCATGTATGTTATGTGTTTGTGAGTTAGTTAATAAAGATTGTGCACAATAGATGTTTGGTTCTGACTCTGTCTGCTAATAAATTGCCACTTAAATGATTTAGATCTTGACTACAGGCTCTGAGTAGTACTGTACAATAAGAATGTTGTTTTTCCATAACCTGGAAGTGAACATTTCTTAGACTTAATAAACAATTAACACTGAGTGTTCACTGGATGAACAGGTTAATTGATTGTAATATTAATTCTAATGTAGCAACATCAAGTTAATCTGATTAACTGATTCACATATTCATAATTAATCATAATGAATAATCATAATGAGTTATGAATAATTATTAATATTTCCCCTTTTAGTTAATTCACTACATAGGGCAGGACTTGATTTTGTCCAATGGAAATTGATTGGATCATTGGATGGTTGTGGTCAAAGCCATGTAGAAGGAGAGTTGCGACAACTCCATTTACTCCAATGGAATGTTTTTTTTACAGCAATGGCGGCTCGTGGAGCCTCTCAGTAGTTCCTTGAAGTAGCAGTCGTGCCATAGAGTTACAGCAGAACAGACCGTTTGTGATGCACTTTTAAAGAATGTGTACAGTACATCTGAATCAATTTAACTTGTGTATTAAAGCATGCTAGTTGATATTGCTCACTAAATAAATAGTTTTAGGGGATGTTATCAGATAATAGATTAGGCTACGATAGGTTATTGGATAAAGCTAGTACACATAAACCACAAACAGCCTATTAATTATAAAAACCCATTCTATTAATGCAGTTTTATCTATCGTTGTGTAATTATAGAAAAAGGCTTCTAAACAGGGTTAATTATAACATTGGGGCATGTGATAGTGGTGGGTGGAAGTAGTAAAATCAGAATATCTTTTTTATTCTAATAAAATTTAAAATAAAAAATTTAAATTCTTATTTTAGAATGCATATTTGAGTAATCTAATATGGGCTAATATAATTTCTCCCATTTTTGTCCCCTTTATCTTGCTTTCAACACAAGAAGCACAAAGGGGATTCAGTGGATCCTGAAGACTCCCTGCGATGATGCTGTACCCTCAGTCTCTGCTCCTTGGATTTTGCAAGCCTTTCCATGCTCCTTTTTTTTATTTTTTATTAAACCTTTAATAAACATTAAACATCCCGGTGTTGGTCTTTGTGAAAAAGGGCACACTGTTAAATGATTTCTGTTGTTTTCACAGTATTATACTGTGTTCTCAACAGTTACCTACTGTAGAACCTGAGTATGTTACTGTAGATTTTGTCTTTTTCTCAGCATTATTACTGTATTCTTAACAGTTTTTAACTGTATAAGCTGTGTACAGTGTTACTGTAGATTTTCAATGCATTCTGGGAAAATATTAGCAGTTATATTACAGTTACTAAACGACCACGAAAAACAATCACACACCTCCTCATGCATGACAGTCATCATGAAGATGAAAGCTTACAAGAGTATGGTAGGTTAACTTTTAATTATTATTTTTTTTACTTTATATGTTTTATTCTGATGTTATTTGCAATATATAAATCTACGTTTTAGTTAATACGTTTCCATAAAAATATCCGAGCAAGCGTTCATTTTCTGGCCTTTTCCTCCTGCAGCGTCGTGAAGATGAAAGTCCTAGGACAGACGTTAAATTGGTGGGTATACTTTAAAACACATGTAGTCACCTTATTTGTTTTATACAAATGTATTTGTAAGGTATAAATACGTTTGAGTTAATAAATATATGTAAGAACACCAGAGCGGGTGCTTATTTCCCATTTAAGCCGCACTAACTAGCATTTTCCTCCCACAGCGGTGCTGGTAGACCGGCTGGACCATCGTGAGACAGGCGGGAAGACTCATTGTGAAGACGAAAAGCCTACTAAGTGAAATTGGAATTGGTCAACTTTAAAACACATGTAATAGCCTTTTTTTTAAAAAATTATTATTACCAATGTTGTTTGCAAGGTATAAATACGTTCGAGTTAATAAATGTCCGTAAGGACATCGGAGCGGGCGTTCATTTCCCAGTTAAGCCTTGCTAATTTGACGATTAACATTTTACAGTGCAGAAGTATGATTAACAAACAATTTAGCACACAATTTTTAGTTTTATTTAGATTGCCCCTGCTGACTTGAGCATATTTTCTCCTCTCTGTCAGAGGGGAAACCATACATTCATACTCCTTTCTCTAAAGGGAATGGATCATCTTCATGCAGCACTGCAAACCATAGTGAAAAACGCTTGACATGCAGTTTATTAAAAATGTATAAATCCATTGCGCTAAAACAGTGCAAAAGTCAATGTGTGTGTGTGTGTGTATAATCATGTTGTGTTTTAGAATTGAATGTATTATATATTAATTTATATAGTAATAAGTGCATGGGTGCATAAGAATTGTAAACATTAAGATTAATTAAATTTCACTTAATTAAAATTTTACATTTCACTTGTTTGCAATGGATCTTTTAAGATAATCACTTGTCACCTGCAGGTCTTATGTCCTTGTAAAAACCATGACGTGATTGCCCTTAACTAACATACAAGTTTAAGACCATAAAAATAATTCAAAACAACTCCAATATGGTCTTTAACCAAGGTAAGGTTAGACAGAAATATGTTAACAAGGCAGGCAACGCTAGTTGACCACACTAATCCTCAAATAGCATTCACATACTACATGTCGTTGTATTATATAAATATTGTAAACCAAATCATTTATTGACTATAAATTACCAAAAATCACAGTTCTGTTTCTTTAATTATCCATTTGAATTGCCGCTGAAGCACTTCCTGGAACTATCTGAAGTCCACACGATTCATGTGACGATCAAGCGTTTTGAATTTCCGTTGTTGCAACTCTCTCTCTATGGCTCTGGTATTGCTGTGACATGTGAGTGACAGGTTGTCCCACCCTCACAACGGTAAACACATCGATTCGATTCGATTCGAGAAGAGAAGAGAAGAGAAGAGAAGAGAAGAGAAGAGAAGAGAAGAGAAGAGAAGAGAAAAGAAGAGAAGAGAAGAGAAGAGAAGAGAAGAGAAGAGAAGAGAAGAGAAGAGAAGAGCTCCTTCAATGTCCCAAAATAAATAAATAAAAACAAAACATGATTCTGCTTTGCAAACCAAGATTTGAAGTAGGGAAGTTTTCCACACTTTGAGGACCACTGCCCTAAGGGTTTCATATCTACACTGCAAAATATTACATCAATGTTACACTGTAGATTTTATTGCCTTTTATTGTCAAGAAAGTTCAACATTTATCGTCCCGCTTGAAATATTTGAATACGGTACATAAAATAACATTAGGGGACAAATGCAATTTTCTGTTCATTTATTTTTAATGCCCACCTTTAACATTGCTCCTGCTACCAGATTAAAAGATTTTTGAATTTAAATTTTATGTTTTTCTAATGAAACACTGTGTTTGGGTGACATATTTTTATAGTGAGGATAATGTCACTCACTTATGTAGCATTTCTCATGTTCCATTAAGGGCCGAGTTTGAAATTACATCCAGATGTTTCTGGGAATTAATGATCTCATTCAGTTTAATGTTCAAAAGACCTTTGTTTCTTAAGGACAGGTATAAATGATAAAATAAGATCGATTAAGCTGTAAAGTGTGTATGAGGAAATGAGTATGTGTACTTAATTTTTAATGGTAAAAGAGCAGAGTGTAAGATATTATCTTTTCATAAAAGAAAGAAAATGGATGGGGTGGGAGGAAAATAAATAAATGGATAGAGAAAAAATTGTTGAGAATTTAAAGAGAATTAAAAAGACAGACTAAATTGTATGTACACATATACATATTGTAGTGTATTGTACACATATACAGAATATTACAGCTTGTATATAATTAGAATATCATCAAAAAGTTGATTTATTTCACTAATTCCGTTCAAAAAGTGAAATTTGTATATTATATTCATTCATTACACACAGACTGATATATTTCAAATGTTTAATTCTTTTCATTCTGATGATTATAACTGACAACTAAGGAAAATCCCAAATTCAGTATCTCAGAAAATTAGAATATTACTTAAGACCAATACAAAGAAAGGATTTTTAGAAATCTTTACCAACTGAAAAGTATGAGCATGTGCAGCACTCAATACTTAGTTGGGGCTCCTTTTGCCTGAATTACTGCAGCAATGCGGCGTGGCATGGAGTCGATCAGTCTGTGGCACTGCTCAGGTGTTATAAAAGCCCAGGTTGCTCTGATAGTGGCCTTTAGCTCTTCTGCATTGTTGGGTCTGGCATATCGCATCTTCCTATTCACAATACCCCATAGATTTTCTATGGGGTTAAGGTCAGGCGAGTTTGCTGGCCAATTAAGAACAGGGATACCGTGGTCCTTAAACCAGGTACTGGTAGCTTTGGCACTGTGTGCAGGTGCCAAGTCCTGTTGGAAAATGAAATCTGCATCTCCATGGAAACTTTACACTGGACCTCAAGCAACGTGGATTGTGTGCCTCTCCTCTCTTCCTCCAGACTCTGGGACCCTGATTTCCAAAGGAAATGCAAAATTTACTTTCATCAGAGAACATAACTTTGGACCACTCAGCAGCAGTCCAGTCCTTTTTGTCTTTAGCCCAGGCGAGACGCTTCTGACGCTGTCAGAGTGGCTTGACACAAGGAATGCGACAGCTGAAACCCATGTCTTGCATACATCTGTGCGTAGTGGTTCTTGAAGCACTGACTCCAGCTGCAGTCTACTCTTTGTGAATCTCCCCCACATTTTTGAATGGGTTTTGTTTTACAATCCTCTCCAGGGTGCGGTTATCCCTATTGCTTGTACACTTTTTTTCTGCCACATCTTTTCCTTCCCTTCGCCTCTCTATTAATGTGCTTGGACACAGAGCTCTGTGAACAGCCAGCCTCTTTTGCAATGACCTTTTGTGTCTTGCCCTCCTTGTGCAAGGTGTCAGTGGTCGTCTTTTAGACAACTGTCAAGTCAGCAGTCTTCCCCATGATTGTATAGCCTACAGAACTAGACTGAGAGACCATTTAAAGGCCTTTGCAGGTGTTTTGAGTTAATTAGCTGATTAGAGTGTGGCACCAGGTGTCTTTAATATTGAACCTTTTCACAATATTCTAATTTTCTGAGATACTGAATTTGGGATTTTCCTTAGTTGTCAGTTATAATCATCAAAATTAAAAGAAATAAACATTTGAAATTTATCAGTCTGTGTGTAATGAATGAATATAATATACAAGTTTTACTTTTTGAATGGAATTAGTGAAATAAATCAACTTTTTGATGATATTCTAATTATATGACCAACACCTGTATACATACATACATACATACGTAGTATATACACGTGTTTATATATGGTTCAGATACCCTCGGATTTCATAAAAAATATCTTAATTTGTGTTCTGAAGATGAACAAAGGTCTTACTGGTATGGAACGACATGAGGGTGAGTACTTAATGACAGAATTTTTATTTTTGGGTGAACTAACCCTTTAAATGAGATACATATTTTGAGATGTGGTAGAAATTACATTTGCTGATTCAAAAAAAAAAAAAAAAAAAAATCATGTAATGCACATATGCTTATTGTTATATTGTTAAATTGTTAGTGGACAGTGATATTGTAAAACATGTGGTTTATTTTCCAAGAGTTCACACAGCCAGAAATGCCCATTGTTGAAGAAATAGCTGCACATGTGCAGTGCCAATCAAATCTGACACCTCCTCCTGCTTGTGCACCTGTTCAGTGTCAGTCAAGTTGTTACAAAAGAGAATATTTTCTGCCACTGACACCTCACACATTCACATAGGCCTCCCTCTCTTCAGACAGTCTGTGCTCATTTCTCATTCACACTTAAGTGAACACCAAATAGCTTGTGTGCAAAATATAAAGTCGACATCCACTACACCAGTTTGTAATCCAGCTTGGGCCAACTAAAAACCATAAATGATCAGCTAGAAATATATAAAACCATATGTAAAGTTATGCTAGTTAACAAATTTGAATGCAAGCAACATGAAAAATGACTAGTTCTCTGCCTAACAGGTTGTTAGCTACAGAAAACAATGGTAGAACAAAATGGTATGAACTATAAAAAGAACCCATCATTCTCATGTGTCAACAAGTCAATCACACCAAATGCACAGAATGAAGAAAATACCAAGTGAAAATCAGAAAGAGGATGCTAATCAAATTAATGTAGGTACTGACCAAGAGTAAGAAGGCAAAGTGTTGCATTTGCATTACATCATGTCTTCAGATTTTCTCCCAAATGTCATAATCTACCTTTGAAACATGCTTTTATAGAAGAAAGGTGGATTTGAAAGCAGTTTATGGATGCAAACAGTTTATCCCCTTATACAATCTGCAAGTGAAAGTTGTCATTATCACAGAAAGCTCTGCCTTCTCTTCCCACAGAACTAGAAGCACAGATGAAAGTGATGTTTTAATCAGGACACCTGCAGCTGTCACATCTGTGTGATTTAAAGAGCTGATACGAGGAGCTGGACGGAGAGGAAGGGACGGCTGAGGTAGATGCATGTGTGGACGCCACTTCTGAAGACAATATCTCAGTGTTCATCTGAGGATGTCAGAGAATACTTCTTCCTCAGGTCATGTATTCACTCTCATGTCGTTCCAAACCTGTATGAATTTTATCTGCAGAACACAAAAAAAAAAAAGTATATTCTGAAGCACTGTTTTTATTGATACAATGAAATAGGGATGCACCGATATGATTTTTTGGGGCTGATACAGATACCGATTTTAACAAACAATTATTGGGCGATACCGATATTTGTCACTTCCTCTCTTATTTGAAATTGTCATTAAAATAGATAGTATTTTAATCATGTTTTAAATCAGCAAAGTTCAAAAACACCTGCATTAAAATATACTAGCAGGTTTATTGCTGTATCATCAAATAATTTTAATGAACATGGATTGGATCCATTTAACATTCAACAGGCCTACATAAAGACAACAGAACAAAGATACATATGAAATAAACAGTGCTTTTTAGGTAGGTTTAATAGTTTTCAGGTACAGAAATAAAGTAAACAAATGTAAAATAACACTGCATATTCTCCACTGTATAAATTAAATACATATTAATCCTTTATTGTAACAGACTTTATTATGATTAATCTTCTAATTTGTTTTTGTATACATTTTAATATTTTTTGTAAGTTTAAATATGTATGAGATCTGCACTGCTTTACTAAGGCGGGACTCTTATTTTGACAGGTTTTCTCGTCAACGGAGCAATACAGGTAATGGAGTGCACGCAGTTCTTTGGAGATATTTTGCAGATTTAAAGTTTGTCAGTTTATTAAGCAACCCCGAAAAGGCATACGATCTGTATGTATTTGTTTACTGTTAGTTGTAATAAGTGTTTTGAGTAATTTGCTGTATGTGGATGATAATGCAATAGAGAGAGAGAGTTTAATGCCCACTTCTTGTGCTCTGTATTGTTTAGTATTTGTGGTGATTTTTAGTCAAGAATAGTGTGCGATCTTTTGTTATTTGTTTCATATTAAAGCGCAGACAGCAGTGCTAGGATTAGCAACAGTCATTATAAAGCTCAGTGCCTTCACGCAGTTATTTAATAAACCATCGTTTTGTCATATCAGCCTTTTTCCTGCTACAGCCGATATGCCGATGGTTGTAAATTGAGCAAAAATCGTTCGATAAATATCGGCGGCCAGTACATCGGTACATCCCTACAATGAAAGACAATGGGGTCCAAATCAACACAAACCCCACTGACTTATTTTAAGGACAAAAAAATAATAATAAATAATAAATAAATAAATCACAGAGACATTTTTCAAAATATCTTATTTTGTGTTCCACAGATGAAAAAGTCATATGGGTTTGGAACAACCTGAGCAAGTGATTTCTGGATGAGCTATTCTTTTAAATCTATAAAGAGCAGAAGCTGAAATCATATGTCAATGAATGCTCTGCTGGTTCTGTCCTTTGTATTTTAAGTCTTTCCATTGTTCTTGAAAATCTCAACAGTATCATTTGTGCAACCTTGCACCCACAAAATTATAGCATTCTGCCAAAGTCCTGTGGTAAACATTTAACGAACACGGTCATACATATTCACATGCAAATGAGCTTTAATGGAAAACTGTTCGGCAGAAGTGGCAAACTGCCCATTCTTGCCAAAGGTTTGCTGCAGGTTCACTGAATGCTTCTGGCAATCAAATAGAGTGGTGCAGGTATGACATCAGAAGTCGGAAGAATAATTTGCTGCTGAATCCTTAGAGATTTTTCTAAGGGGTTTTATAATACTTTTTTTATTTTTTATTTATGTGTAAAATAAAACCTGTGGTAAACATAACTTGGCTATATATATATTGACATATTGTTCTACAACATAAATTTATAATACTCATAACGAAAATGCAAATTTCAAAGCAGTTATGTTCATTTTTGAAAATGTACGTTTTTAATAAGTAACTAGATAAGACAGTTTGGGGTATGAATGTGTGCAGTGTACGTTGTAGAACAAAATGTCAAAATATTGTTAAGTTTTGTTTACCACAGGATTTATTTGACTCATAAATCGAAAAACCCTATTATAAAACCCCATAGGAAAATCTAGAAGGAACCAGTGGTGAATTACACTTCCGGGTTCTGGCTTCAAACCTGCGCCACTCTATTTACCAGATATTCCCTACAAGTTTGTCTTTACCAGCTTTATTTGTTTACCAGCCATGTTATTTGAATTACTGGTCAGATACACAGAACATGAGTTTGAGTAACATTCTGTTTCTCTGTAGTCTAATGCATGTGTGAGAGAACTGTGTTTGGCTCAATTTTATGGTGAGCTAAAACAGCGCAAAATAGCAGTGTTCACTAGAAAACCTCTGGAGGTTTGAATGCCTTTCTAATGAATTTATTATCTTCTTCCTGCTCCTTCACTTTTCATCCTTCTCTTTTTTGACTTGTTTTCCAATAAAGCTGTCTAAACGTCAAGAAAACAAAATAAATGTACTTGAAAAGTACATTTGCATTTTACAATCCTGTTTTCAGAGAATATACAGTTGCAAGAAAAAGTATGTGAACCACTTGCAGAATCTGTGAAAATGTTAATAATTTTAACAAAATAAGGGAGATAATACAAAATGCATGTTATTTTTTATTTAGTACTGTCCTGAGTAAGATATTCTACATAAGATGTTTACATATAATCCACAAGACAAAAAAAAAAAAAAAAAATATATATATATATATATATATATATATATATAGCTGAATTTATAAAAAAACAAAACAAAAAAACATTCATAAGTATGTGAACCATTGATTCTTAATACTGTGTGTGGTTACCTGGATGATCTACGACTGTTTTTTTGTTGTGTGATGGTTGTTCATGAGTCTCCTGTTTGTGCTTCCGAAAAAATGTGATGATATTCAAGCGAAATAAGAAAAGTTTTCACCCCCCGACTCTTAATGCATCGTGTTTCCTTCGGAAGCATCAGTGAATGTTTGAACCTTTTTTAATAGTTGTGTTTGAGTGTCTCAGCTGTCCTCCATGTGAAAAGATGGATCTCAAAATCATTCAGTCACTGTTGTAAAGGGTTCAAATATGCAAAAGATGGTGGAAAACTGAAGAATTTTTGGGACCTGGAGATTTTTCCTGAAGAACAGAGCTCAGTTTAACTGCTCAGAATAAACAAGGGACTCGTGAACAACCATCACACAACAAACAAACAGTCGTAGATCATCCAGGTAACCACACACAGTATTAAGAATCAGTGGTTCACAAACTTTTGAACTGGGTCATTTTAATAAATTCAGCTATTTATTTTTTTTGTCTTGTGGATTATATGTAAACATCTTTTATGTAAAATATCTTACTCAGGACAGTACTAAATAAAAAAATAACATGCATTTTGTATGATCTCTCTTATTTTGTTAAAATTTTGCACATTTTCACAGATTCTGCAAGTGGTTCACATACTTTTTCTTGCAACTGTATTTTGAATTCTAAAATCTCCCACCCCACTGGCAAATTGCTTTTTATTATTATTAAGCATAATCCTTACTAAATTTTGTTCGATTTATGCTAAAACAAAGGCTGTTTAGATATCTTTTACTGGTAAACAAGTTATTAAGAAAATGATTATTACCTTTTTTTCCAGAATGTTCTTCTGGTTCTTTCAGTGCCTTTGTGTTCTCCTCTCATTTTCTAGATTGCATCACAAGCCTTATTTTAATTTATTTAATAGTTTGGTAACTTGCCATTTTGTGGACCTGATCAAAGTCTGCTAACATTTGAGTTTGTTGGAGGTAAGGGGAAGGTCTAATTCATTTTTCAATATTACATCATCATAGTTTATTAAGTTTTCATTAAATTTGTTTAATTACAATTTTGAGGCTGCATGTGAGGTCAGCCTGATTGATTACATCACTAATTAAAACCTAAGACCACAAGAGACGTGACTCTTTTCTGAATTCTCATATTAAGATCCAGTTCTGTCCTGGAGATTTGCAGAATTTTTCTCCATGCACTTAACGCCAATTTGTCAATTTGCAGTTAATGAGTTGTCTGTTAATCTTTAACCCCAATTTTGACCATGTGAATCTGACATTAGATTCCTTATTACTAATTTGAGTACTTTAATGACTGAATAAAATAACTGAAATCTATATTTGAATACCGATTTTACAGCAAGGCTAAAAAATTAAGCGCCAAGATGCTTATGGCCAGCTCAGTGCTATAGTACCTCTTAGAAAAACCTTTCCACATGGTCTCCAAACCGTTGCCTCCCTTCGCTTTTCTCTCTCAAAACAGCCACCCTAGCCCCTGCTGTTTGCTGTGTCTGAGTGCGGTCTGACTCCACAGCTCTGTGTGCGTGTGATACGCAAGGCCCCACTGGGCATGACTGCAGTGGAGAGTGCTGCTGCCTGTGGGAGGTCAGAGGCTGGAATCTGGTGTCATGCCATCAGAGGCTATTAAAGCACTGAGTCCTGCGGCGAGAGAGTCAATGAGCCTGACACTCCACTGTCAGCCTCTGCTCATCAGCCTGCATGGGAGGGACAGAGATACTGTTGGGATTAACAAACACACCTGCAGCAGCATGTTTAACTCCTAAGCACACACACCTGTAACAAACCATTTAACACTTACACATACCTGCAGTACACCGTTTAACACACACACACACACAAATAATGTTTACTGAGCTATAGACTAGTGTTGTCACAGTACCAAAATTCCAGTAGTCGGTACCAATACCAGTAAAATTTTACGGTTCTCGGTACCAATTTCGGTATCACAGGAAAATCTGTTGGAACTATTTTACTATTATATTTAACTAGCCTATTTTTTAAAACATATTAAATATGATGGTAATCATACATATAAATATTTGAAGCATGTGTGTGTATGTTTGTGTGTGTATATATATATATATATATATATATATATATATATATATATATATATATACCTCAATTAAATAAATTTTGAAATATATAAAAAAAACAAATAATCAAACATCCATTTTGAAAGACGTGCGTGTTTATTTTAGCTATTCCTTCAGTGAAACAACACACTACAGCCTGTAAAATTATGAAATAAATATCAGTAAATAATTGTAACCTAAATAATAAGAAAGTTAAGTATTATTCTAAAAAACATTAATTTTTTATTCATTTTTCCCCACAAAAATGCGTCATATAGCCTACCGCTCTGCACTTTGATAGGAATGTGGGACACACGCAGGAAAGAGACCATTTCTCTTTAATAATATCTTTATGTTATCTCCTGATGTTACAAGCAACTGACACTTGTTGTAAAAGGTCTGAAGAGCGAGTTTTATCTTCAGATATTCAGGCTATGTTTGATTTTGCGCTGCCAGAGAAAGCCAACCTAAAAATCACCGGCATGTGTGAAACGTGCTATACAAATAAACTTGACGCGCCTTATAAAGTCTAATAACAAGCACAAACTGTGTTAAATAGAAATTGACGTACAAGCAAAAAGGTTTTTTCTACTTTACCACAATACAGTATGCAAATATAATAGGCCTAATTAAAAGCGAACCAAAGGAAGAAACGTTCATAATCCCCTGCGTGAGTGAAGATTTGGGAAAAGAAACAGAGATTCAGTGTTCAGTAGAATAACTAATGGAATATTGTTAAATTCTCTGCTAATCGGGTGACCAGATCGCTATTCGCAAAACAGAATACAAAGCCGACAAAACTTAAATGTATGGACTCGTGTACCTCTCACATTCGGCATAAACCAAAATGTTTCCATGGCTGCAATTTAATTGCTAACCTATTAGCCAGTTTCTTCTGTAAACAAAGCTTTGTGCTTCACTCCTCTCATATTCACGTAAATACTGGCACAGCCCTATCAGTGGGTACCGAATATATACCCGGATACTCGGTACTCCCGGTACTACAGAAATGCTGATATCGTCACATTTTCAAAAATTCAGTACAGACTTGGTACCGAAGTACCGGTAATTTTGACGACACTACTATAGACATTTAGCTATATTTTTTGTAGATTTGGCCTTAACTCCTAATCTGTCTTGAATCTAAGAATTACCCATGAGCCTTTACCCATTTAAATGTACCGGCCATTCAGGACAATCTAACTATTTAATTACCCAGACCAAGCAAACAAACACAGAAACTAATTAGCCTTCAGTAACCCATGCGATATACACACTATAACGGCACATTTACGTCAATCTACTTGCTTTTTACATGTGTGAGTAGCTAAAAGGAGTTCATGTGTGAACCCTGTTACACACAGCCAGGACATGGAGACGTGAAGATGAAAGCAGCAGAAGGATCTCAAGAGCCCCAGAGGGGCATTTAAAAGACACCAGACTGAGTAAGACTTCAAGTAACTGTACTCATGCAGAAGAGGCTCATCCAAAGACAGACAGAAAAAGATCTTCAGCTGGGTGAAATGTGAGGCTCTAAGGATTGTAGAAAAGTGGGGAACATGCACAGCATAATTATGTCAATCATTAAAAGTTTTGGAGTGTCATAAATCTTAAAAGTACGTTATTGTAAGAACCTGCTGAGTCATCATACACTCCAAAAATGTTCTGCTTGATTAAAATGAGCTAATTCAACACAAACATTGAACTAATGGTGGGCAGTTTACTAGTACATTTCGGAATCCCAGTATCCTGTTACAAAAGGAACTTACTGTATAAAGTGTAATGTCACAATTTTTGCATGAATAAATCAAATTAGGACTGTACAAGAATTCAAATATAGACTAGTGTCCGTGCAGTCTGCATGTTCTGTGCGTTTGTGAAAGCTTGCCACAGTTTCACACATACTGAAGCAAGCTTGTGGTGTTTTCATCGTCTGCCGTCTCACTATCAGGATATGAACACACAGAAACTGCAGAGCTACTCTGAGAGAACACATCATAAACATTTTAGCATTTCATTCAAGAAAAACTAAATCGCAATATCATATACACACAGAAACTCAAAATAACAATATCATAATAAAATATCAGTTTAACTTGAAAAAATTACAACAGAAAAATATATAATGTACTTCTAGTAGTAGTAGTAGTTGTTGTTGTTGTTATAATAATAATAATAATAATAATAACAAGCCAGCCGACACGGCCGTGAGCATCAGACCAACTGCAACAGTGAGCAATTAAAGATCTATTAAGATCATTTTAGGCAAAAGAGCTGAAAAAAAAAAAAAAATACAGTCAATAATAAAGATTTACTGGTTTATCACTTTCCACCAACAGGTGGCGCTGTGACCAAATTCATGCGGTATTGTCAGAGTGAGGTGGCAATGACAATCGCAAAGTTTGGTGTCAATATGTCAAAGCATTGCAGAGATACAGCCTCAAGTCATTTTGGCATCAAGCCTCTAATTCTTTGCTGTGGTATATGAATACGGTTTCGTCTATCAACACGAAATCCATAACTTTTATTCAACATGGTCTAAAGATGATACGATTCAATTTTGGTGAAAATTGGATGAATGGTCTAAGAGCAGTTTGAAGAAGTAGGTTTTAAAGAAAATCAAAATGCTGGACAGGAAGTTTGGCTGACTATTGTAAAATTGGCATTAATGTTCTCAGTATGACCCACGGAATCTAATAAGACAAGTCTCATTACAATAGGCCACATTTACATAAAGCTATTAGCATTTTTAATAAATGTTATTACAACATTTGAAACCATTGTCTCGAAACCATTTGAGAACCTTCAAAGCATGTTGCTGATGACACATACGGAGTTTTGTAATGGTACACCAATGCATTCATATAATAGAACATTTTATATCATAATACTGTATTGCACTTAATGCCAATTTTGTGTTTTTTTCAACTATAGCTGAAACTTCTCAGGCTCCTTCAGGGCATTGTGCTGATGACCCATACCGAGTTTCATAAGGATACGCTAATATGTTCGTAAAATACAGGATTTTAGCACAAAATTCAAAATGGCCGACATTTTTTTCAACTCGGCATGATGCTCCGAATCCTAGGAAACCAAAGTTATGATTTTTGGACAAACCCATCAGAAGTTATGAGCAAAAATAGCCATTTTTCGTATCTCTGCACCAGTAGGTGGCGCTGCGCCGAAACGCTGTATGATGCCTCAGTTCATGCTTGTGATGACATGTACCAAGTTTGGTCTGAATATAATAAAGCATTGCGGAGATATAACCTTGAGTCCAATTTGGAATGCTCTATGTTGAATTTATTTGCGTGTTATTCAAGAAAGGTTAAGTTAATCAAAAAAGCTTTTAATAAATTTTTGTCGGCATGGTCTGAAGATGATCTGGTTCCATTTTTGTGAAAATCGGAGTAACGGCCTAGGAGAAGTTCGAAAGTAGGTTTTTCAGAAAATTCAAAATAGCGGAAAAATTTTAATGACAGAAAATGGCGTCATAGGGTGCATTCGAATCGTCTTGACCCAAGGAATCAGGAATTTTGTTTCTATCCCTTACGGTTCAAAAGTTATTAACATAGACATGAGTGAAACTTTTTTCACAACTTTCCCGCAAGCGGTTCTATGGGCTGCCATAGACTCCCAGAGTGGAAGAAGAATAATTAAAAAGAAAACTAACGATTACAGTAGGTGCCTACGCACCTTCGGTGCTTTCAATTTATTAAAACACAAAAAAAACTCAAAGGTTTTCATTACAACCTGCCAAAATAAAAGTTTGGTATAACTTTAAGAAATTATGAAAGAAATATTGCTATAAACCACTGCACAGTACAATGTACTTATTAAAGTAATAATAATACAATATTAAAACATTATTTTTAAGGATAATTAATTTATTTGAATACATTTTAAAAGGTAAACTAAATTGTTAGGTTTATAAATTGATTTTATAAACTGAATTTTGAACAGCTCCATTTTCAAAAGTAAATTTGTATTTGACTTTACAATGCTTTAATATTCTGTGTACACCTGATAGTAAAATAAGCCACAATAAACTTACACAAAGGTCCAGTCATGAAAAGAAAAGAAAAAAAATACTGTGATATACCATGAACCCGCCATAATCTTAAATACTGTGATACAGATTTTGGTCATACCACCCAGCAGGACTATATTAAACTTAATTTCACTGTGTACAATCCATTTTTTAACTTCATCGGTTTGTGTTAGGACCACATGAATAATTGTTGTTGGCCCTCACTGAAACTGAGCAGGGGACTTCTAGTTCACAGCATGTTTTGCAAGAAACTGAATGAGGACAGTAAATGCTGAAAGTGTTTTTCTTGTTAGCGTTTAATGTTCTGTTTTGTTGGGAATTACAAGAGTTTCTGTTGATTTATGCCTCTAATGCAGCAGTTGCCTGTTTGGTCATGTGGGATTAGAATTCAAGTCAACACGAAATCGAAATTCGTATTTTTTATGGTACATCGCAGTGTTTATTATAAATGATTTATCCATGCACATCTTTTTTTTTTTTTTATTCAAGTGCCCTCATAATCTTTAATCAAAAACATTACCTTTCCCTTCCCCGTCAGGCAAAATAGCCTCATCGGCAGAATTCATATAGCACAACTGCGCTTCTGGCGAAATTCAAGGTTCAAGGTCCTTTGTCGATCTCATTCCCCTCTCTCTGCCCCTTGCTTTCCTGTCTCACCTGTATACTATCCTATTCATCCAAGGCATGAAAAAGAAAAAGCTTTCCCTCCCCCTTGCAACGGCATCTCTTTTTTGATGATGTGTGCACCAGCACAAGGACGGGACAATAATCCACAAAAATTATTAGTCAGTTAGTCACAGAAAAAAAAAACTCCACAGGAAGTGGCAAAGGATAGATAGATAACGGTGGGTTCTTGTGGTAATTATAGTATGTCGGGCAGGAAATCCGCCCAAAACGCTCGCACATCATTTATCGAGGTTAAATATGGCTTATCATTTAAAACATGTAAGTAGTAGCAACTTTTTATATATTTAAGTACATATTTGACTACAAAAATCTTTATTCGGAGGCAGCCCTAGATTTGCGTTCCACAGGTGCAAAGCTTAGGGCCCTATAGTTTCCGCGATGCAGAAAACGAGGACGGAATTGCATAATCCAGTCATAAAAACTAAATTTACTGTATAACATGGAATGTCACAGAATTTGTCAAATTTTTGATGAATAAATAAAAAGCAGGTCAGTAAGTACACTTAAATCATGTCTGTGAATATTAGACTGCAAAGACTATTTAAATATGAACACTGCATGTTCTGCGTGTCTCTGTGTGAATGAATGCCACAGACTTGTGGTTTCATTTACCACACACACATACTGAGGAACGCATGACGCTCGTGGTGTTTTCATCCTCTGCCGCCTCACATGAGGACATAAATGCATGAACTTCATCTCCAGAGCCGCTCTGAGAGTCACTTCATGAGCATTTTATTTCATTTGAGAAAAACTATCGTCATATCATAAACACACAGAAACTTAAAGGTCTTCCCAACAACCCGTCAAAAAGTTAACAAAACAATGAGAAAAATTTTAGAAAAAAGAAAAGAAAAAAAAATTCCTAGGGCCCCATAGGGGAATTTTTGTTAACCTTTTAATAAATTGTTGTTAATATGTATAAGTTTCAATTGATTTCAATTAATTAGACATTATTACTAAAATTTAATTTGACCAATAAAATTTAGTGTAAAAAAAACAAAAAAAGCAACTGAATTTGGGAGAAAATAAAATGGATTTCATAGGGCCCTAAAAGCTGTGTACGATTATGTGATGTAAACGTCGAAACAAATTACTTTACAGTAAGGTGTTAAGTGTTTTACGGTCATATAGTATTTTGCATGGAACCGAACAAAAAGAAGTTTTTATTAATTGCTAAGATGCCCCTTTAATCATAAATTGTGTGAGCAGGAATAAAAGTCATTAGGGTCCCTCTAGAGTTAATTTCAGATGGAAACTGCAGTGAATTGTATGTATAGGTGTGTTTTTTGCAAAAATTTATGTAAATTATTCCACGTTATTCCAATTAGCCTAGGTTTAAAATGCTTGGACAAGGTACAACTCATGCCTATACAGCCTGCATGGGGATTGACCCATAAACCAGCCCAGATTTGTGAATAAAATCTACCACCACCCCTAACGTCAAGTTTAGCTTATTATAGACGGCCATCATGTGAGTCTCAATCATCACACACCTCTACATTTGCATGGGAAACTGTCTGGAAAATTCATGTGCGTGAGAATTAGTACACTGAACTTCCACTGAAACCTACTGTCGTAATCGTAAAGCCTGCAGGTGATGTTAAACTAGGACAGGAACTCTGCATGAACTTCCCAGCTTTTTATAAATGAGCCGATTCATTTCACAAAAAAACAATTTCCAAAACTGTAATGAAAGTGCAGCCACCTGTCACAGCCCGAGTTGTGACAGCAGAATATTCAACATGAAAGCAAGCAATAAACCTATGCAGTTTATAAAACTTGCATGACATTATTTGCATTTGTGTGTGGTGTTTGTTTAAGGGCATGTGGCAAATCTTTTTATCTGGGCAGTTCTGCTGAGACAGAGAGAAAGAAGCTGCAGTAAGATGGAGCACCTTTCTACCAGATTTATATGAATTCTTCTTGAGTCATACACCTTAATATAAATATGAGACCCTTCAGTCCCCAACCACCGCTCTGTAGAAACCCCTCTATTAACATCACTCATGTCTTATTCACTCGCATTTATCATCATCATGCTCATGTTCACACTCTCTCTCTTCTGCTCTACCCTCCTTTTTCGACCTGCAGTATGGGAGACGGGAGCCACTGCAGAACACTACAATTCTTCTATAACATTTATTCAGAATTTACTCTGTATTCATACCATTTTAAAGAATATTTTAAACAATGCATGGTATTTTGGTGGGTATTCTGATACATTTTAAATTACTTTTTAAATAACAATTGTTTAATTACGGCTGAATAATATTCTTAGTTAGAATTTTGACTTAAACTTCAAAATACAATGCACGGGTATTATTATATTACTTTAAAATATAATGTTATGACTTTATTCTTGAAACTTTGTGATATAGCTTATGATAGTGTTTTTAAAACATCATTGCTTAATTCTCAAAAATCCTACATTTTTATGTTAATGTGGCACTAAGACAGCATCATTTTATTATTAAACAATTGACAGGTATTCTGGATTCATCAGCTGGTCAATATACAGTTGTGCTCAAAAGTTTACATACCCCTTGCAGAATCTGCAAAATGTTAATTAGGCCCTGATGCTCCAGAAGAAAACACAATGAATTAACTGGGGGGGTGAAAACTTTTGAACAAGATAAAGATGTCCAAATTTGTCTTATTTTGTTTAAATATCTAATTTTTCCATTTAGTACTGCCCATTGGAAGCTACAGAAGATACTCACATGTTTCCCGGAAGACAAATTAAGTCAAATTTATCTTGATGTTCAAATCCAAAAAGTTTTCACCCCCCAGGTCTTAATGCATCGTGTTTTCTTCTGGAGCATCAGTGAATGTTTGAACCTTTTTTAATAGTTGTGTTTGAGTCCCTCAGTCGTCTTCAGTGTGAAAAGATGGATCTCAAAATCACACAGTCACTGCTGGAAAATATGTTCAAATATGCAAAAGATGCTGGAAAACGGAAGAATTTGCAGGTCCTAAAAGATTTTTCTGAAGTATGTTGGGCAGTTTAACTGTTCAGGACAAACAAGAGACTCATGAACAACCATCACAAAACATAAAAACAGTCGTGGATCATCCAGGTAACCACACACAGTATTAAGAATCAAGGGTATGTACATTTTTGAACGGGTCATTTTTATTAATTCAGCTATTTTTTTGACTATATGTAAACATTTTTTATGCAAAATATCTTATTCAGCACAGTGCTAAATAAAAAATAACACATTTTGCATGATCCCTCTTATTTTGTTAAAAAAATTAACATTTTGCAGATTCTGCAAGAGGTATGTAAACTTTTGAGCACAACTGTATTGTATGACAGTATACTTTATAAAGACTAAACTAATACACTAATCAAATTATAGCGGTCACTATTCCTTTATTAAATTTGATTACTCAATTTGAAAAAAAAATCCTCAATTGCAATTTACCCGTGACCGGTGTGTGTTCAAACCCTTGCTCTGATTTTGTAGTTTTGAGGTACACATATTCTTGTTCAAGAAACTACAGTGGCTGTAGCAATTCTATCGTAAAGATGTGGCCAAATATTAAAGATTAAGTGAACATTTGAATTAAATGTCATTTGGCCAATATTGAACAAGGATCTGCTGTAAAGTGTAACAACACCAGGCTGTTGGCGCTCTCTGCAGGCATTTGTTATAATAAATAAATGTACATAAGATGATTGTTTATATTATGTATATGTGTTGTTCTACAAAACCATATGATTACTTACTTTTGATACTTTATTTGATCCAAATAGTATTGCCTCATTGTTATTATATATGTATTTTAATTCATTAAAAGGCTTAGGTCTATTTTTATTATCACAGAAAAATACCAGATTACTCGATTAATCATCAAAATAATCAACCAATTACTCAATTACCAAAATAAACGTTAGTGACAGCCCTAAATCAATTTGGATGTTTACACGACAATTGTTTAAACGATGTACTAAAACAGAAAAGTTTTTCCTTAGCTTTTTTTCCACATACAGACAACACCGTCAAAACAATCCCTGTTCACAAGGATCCGCGAAAACCACTAAAAAAAGCTGTATTATTCATGCCAGGCCATTAGTTGACAATGTCACTTTGTAAAGAAATTTACATGCCTATAGACTGAACATGTAAAGCCGAGAACACATTACAGACTGTCAGGCCGATTATGGATGTAATTTGGTTATGTAACAACCAAAACAGTCGATGGAAGCAGTTTTTAAGAGTGTTGAGTATAGTCTTAGAATGTTTCAGCTAGTCGTTAAATGTGTTCCCAGCCTAATAGATATGCGCATGATGTCACCGTTTTCTTTTTTGTGATTTTTGTTTTTTTACAGAGGCGATAATGATATCGTTTTCAAAAACCTGATTTCAAAAGCTTGCATTTTACATAAGTTTTCAGTTTTTTTTTACAGTGAGATTATGCTACAATTGCCTCAAACCACCTAAACAGATTTATTAAATACTGTTTATTCATGGTACTTTTACTTCTAGCACATATTAAACCAAAAGATGCTATGTAGTCTGCCCGGCCTTCCCTACATAGTACACTTTGAGGATTATTTTCCTTATGAATGCTATATAACACAGCTGAAGGCAAGGCTTCAAACGCCCCTCTACTTCAAAGATCCTCTAATACTGCCCCCTCACACACATACACAAACACACACACACTCCTGACCACTCTCTCAGAGATCACACACTCTTTAGGAACTGAGGAGGAGATTCATCTCTTCCTATCCCCCTGTTGGTCTCTTCATTACTGCCTCTCTCCACCTCCAGGGCCCTTGTTCTACAGTGTTCATTTTTTGTGCACTTGTCCACGGTGTTGCTCTCCTCCAGTGATAACGCTTTTGTAAGTTGTGCACACAAAAACCTTGTTGTTCCTTCTGTCATATAGCTTGCTTTTTACTTCCTGTTCTTCTCTCTCTTTTTTTCTACACTCCAGGGTTGCCAGCAGTCTCCATCGGGAACGTGTGACTCACAGATGGGCTCATGGGTACAGGAAGTAATTAGGGAGCTGGCAAGGGCAGCTGATCAAAATAATAAAAGAAAGGAATGAGACAGAGGAAAAAAACTAAAAGCTGTGTGATGGAATGACTGCAAATATACAAGCAAAGTAGTAGTCACAAGGGCTATAACTCAGTCAGTAACAACACTAGAGTACACTAAGGCAAAGTATAAATTGCTAAATATTTTGTGAAAATAGATTTTAACTGAAAAGTTGTTCTCAGCACACTTTTTTTTTTTCAAAATATATTTTTCATATTATCATTTATATTTCATTAAATTAGTAAATTATTATTATTTATGCTCTTTATTTAAATATTATAAATTGGAGCATGATGTCACTAAAGTCTACACAACCACTCAAAAGTTTGGGGTCGGTAAGATTTTTAAAAATGAGATCAAAAATACATAACTAATATTGTAAATATTATTACAAAAGAACTGTTTTCTATTGGAGTATATTTTAAAATGTAATTTATTTCTGTGATGGCAAAGCTGCATTTTCAGCATCATTACTTTAGTTTTCAGTGTCACATGATCCTTCAGAAATCATTCTAATATGCGGATTTGATGCTTAAGAAACATTTCTTATTATTATCAATGTTGAATAGTTCTTGCGCTGCTTAATATTTTTGTGGAAGCTGTGATTTTTTTCAGTATTCTTAAATCAGTAAAATCTTTCTGATTGCTTCGGAAAGATAGCGTTTGAATGTTCAACAAACTGTATTTTGTTTCTTTGAAAAAGTGGAGGAAATGTTAAATAACTTGTGTAGCAGCCTATATAACCTCAGAGTTTATAAAAATAAACTCTGAGAAGTAAAAATTGTGACAGCTATAGTATAGAAGAGATACAAAGAATAAGAAATAGTAACCACAGTTTGACTAGTGACTACCATATAAAAGAAAAAAGTAAAAGTGTAAGATAATAAATATTCTTTTTCCAATTGAGTTTCCATCAATAACACAAACACTAAAGCAAGCCTGTCCCCAAATTGCAAAGATCAATACAACCTATTATTTCCTCCTTCTCTCTGTCTTTCTTTCTTTCTTTCTTTCTTTCTTCTGACACCCCCTCCATTTAAAGATAAAGACCCAAAGAATTTCATTTCTGCTATTTCTGGGGACCAAATGTTCCCAAAAGGACAATGAAACCTTATATTACCATTGTAGGGAGCAGCCAACAGTGCCCACAAGGAAAACAGCTTAAAAAAATGTAGCAAATAATGTCTTAATGAAAATCTAAAAATGCTGATAGGTTTGTGTGAGAGTTAGGCAATAGAAAATATAATTAGCTTGATATTAAAAAAACAGAAGTAAATGGAAAGTCCCCACTAATTTGTGCATTTGTGTGCATTCCTGTTCCGTTATGGTTTACTCCAATAGATCCCAGAGGATCTTCTGCTGCCAAGCAACAAAAGCTGAACAGAGGGTCATAATAAGGTTGAGTTATCAGTCACGTCTAACGCTATTAAATACCTGCATGCACTGAAACACATGCACATATCCATACAAACTTAGTTATTCACAAAGACACACACAATGGCTTTCAGTTCATGTAGAGCCACACAGAGTGAAAGGTATCGTGATGGACATCTCTGATAGACAGCAGGATATTACAAGTAAAGCAAGTCGTGGTAGAGCTCTCTCCTTTATGATTAAGCCTGTGAGACATTGATATAAAGATAGTTATCTGTTTCAGAGCTTCAATTGAAGCAGGTTTCTGTGAGGAAGCTGTGATTTCTGGATAGACAATACAAGCCATAGCATATCTGCCTGGACAAGCTCATTTTTTACAACCTCTGCTTCATCTTCTTCTTCTTTTACTTAGATTGGCGGTTGGCAACCAGGTTTTAGGAGCATTACCACCACCTACTAGACTGGAGTGTGGATCAGATGATTACCTCTGCTTCATTCCACTCATCTACATTAATATTTCACTATATGATTATGTATTGAATCCTTAGATGTCTGTGATTTAAAATTTGGTAGCTGGAATATAATATTCCAGTAGTAACCTGTCAGACAAATAGTCATACAATGAGCTCTGTGGCCTAAAAAGAATAAGGTATCTCTGTTTCAAACCCTAATGCCCAGACACGAAGGTTGTGACAATACATATGCATCAAAATTGCATGTATCCTTTAATAAAACATCAATCCAAGAAAGTTCTAACAAGCTGAGTGAAAATTATCCCACATATTGCAGACGGAGCAAAAATAATCCAACGTGGTCGACAAAAATTAATCAATAATTAATTCCATCAAACGTAACAATAAAATATAACCTTGACAATCAATAAAAATACAAACTCAAAATAATCCAGCGAAAATCGGACCCACATTTGTTTATGCTACACAACGCGCTCAATTCAACCAAGGGGTGGTTGGATGTAGCCAGGCCTATTTATATTTACATGGTATACCAAAGTACATGTTCAAAAAAAAAAAAAAAGGGTAATACCGTATATATTTTGGTGATTTCGTGTACTCTTAGTATTTAGATGATATGTGATGAAAAATGTTGCTGTTTACCTGCAGCATTGAGTCCTTCACATGCTTCACGCGCAGGTTCATCTTTATAAAGATTTTTATCGCAGACAAACGATACGATGTTGTTGTTGTATTTTTTAAGGTTTTTTTTAATGTATTTATTTTAGGTTTGATTTCAGTTTGTTGTAAGTAAAATATCCTTAATCCATCGTTCGTTTTATTGACACCGTTTACTGAGCTCTAAACGATTCCGTTTGTGAACAAGTTGTGTGAATGATTGAGCGCGAGCGACAATTTATTGAAAAGAAACGACTCAAGAGTGATTCATTCGCGAATCGGGCATCGCTAGTCTAGTTCTGATTCCAAACAGTCGACAGAAAACGCGGACACACGACATTTAATAAATATGGTCAATGTTTCTCGGCTGTGTCCCTCGCCAGACATTGATTTGTGAGTATCACAATAGGGCACAATTTGAAAGATATACTGAAACTGGATTAATGATTTTTCCTGATAATATTTCAACAGATGATGCCGCCTGTCTTCCACGAATCATAACGACTAATTTATTCGGTCAAATGGGGCGCGTCTCAGTCAGCTCCCTAGTTCAGTAGTCAGGGCACCGATCAGGGATTCGGCAATTTTAAGGGCCGTCTCATTCGCAAAATCCTTCCAGTGCACTGAGAACGTTCGCTCCCTAAAAAGTCCCACAATGCACCATGAAAACCAGGGAGCATCGATGCGCACTAATGGAAGTTCTGAAGCGCAAAACATAAACCACATGAGCCAACTCACTACACACAGTGACACGCAATATATGTTTTTTAAAATACAAACCATTATTTAATTATATTTCAGCATAGGCTAAACATACATCGCTAGACAGGTAATGAACATAACCTTGCTAACATTTATAGGCTCTTTTATGGCTGAAATGTTGCACATATATAACAAGCAAAGTATTTATCATAATGTAGCTATTTTAAATAACATAAACAAATACTGTCAGAAATTGCTGCTGTTGTTTATTAATACCAGCAGTGATGTTGTACAATGAGGATGCCAGGGTGCTTATCGTCCTCACCAGTACAGAATTTGTATACACAATACGGATTCACGACCTAGGAAGCTAGGGAGCTGATTGAGACACACCCAGGGCTATCCTTTGGGCGGTGCAACTGGTGCAAGCATACCGGGCCCGCGCACAATTTTTGATGGGTAGCCTGTGATTGAGTAGGCCTACTTAGAAACGCTCCTGAAGTATCCATATACTCTGACAAAATAACAACATATAAATAATTATATTATTTCATTATATTATAGCAGATGTTTTACCAATGACCTGTTTCTGGAGGGCTCTTAACTGCAATGAATGGCCTGGAAACCAGCTACTGTTTCAAAACATGTTCCAGCTACAATTTGTGCTGAATTTTCCAGCAGGGTAATATACTGAAACAAAGCATCTAGTTTGTGAGTACTGTATGATTAGTCTCGTATTTTAACATCTTTTACTCATGTCCAAAGAAAGACAGTAAAAAGGACGGTCAAAAGGACTGATTAAATCAGACTGAAAGAAAGATGGCTATGATAAGGCTGGACTGAGTGAGTCTGTTTCTGTTTCTTCATTAAAGTTTCATCGCCAGGCTGCTCTGATTTATTCCCTCCTTCAGGACAAACAGCAGACAGCTCCATCTCTCTCACACACACACAAACACGCAAGCTTTACCTGTTAAGCAGCTGCATTCATGTTTCATTCCCTCTGCCGTCCTTGAGGATGGTCTGTATAGTCTTCATTAGACACGCACAGAAAGGATGGACAATTAATATGACTCTGTGTTCCTGTTGCTGATACAAGATCTGCTTTCCTCATCTCAGTGCTCTAATAATTACACAAGAAATATCAGACCTGCCCACAGATCAGGTTGCAATTTTCTTATTTCATTAGTTTACCTAGAAATCATGCAGATTCTTAAAAATATTTTTAACAGTATATCATAACATAAGAATTTTTTGTATATTCAGGTTTAGAATCAAGAATCAAGAGTTCAGTACCTCAAACTCTGTAATTAATGAAAGTCCCATAGTGTTCCGAGAATGAACAGCAAGGCACAACAAACTCACTAAACGAGAGATAAAATGTCTGACAGAAGACCTGTAGTCATACTGTGATTGACAACTGTTTAACAGCTTCTGTCTCAATTGATCTGTCTGGAGTCTTCACTCACATGACGCTGTTACTTCTCATTTATCTAAATTTATAATTATCAACATCTATATGATTGATTCCCTTTTCTCTATGGAGATAAAACACCTGTTTTACCAACTAAATCCTAAGAAGAAAATCTTTCACAAATATTTGTAGTTCATTAATGAGTTACTGAAAACCTATAATCAATTTTTGTGAAGTGAGCTAGCTGTAAATTCTGCCTGGGACTGTATTTATTGAGAGACCAAATTCCCCTCATTGTGCCACCCAGACAATAATTTCAAAACTGTGACATTTTAGTCTATGTTTATCTCTTAAGGATTTTAGAATCTGTAAATGTTACGTCAGATCAAACCAAGCCCAGTGAAGCTAAGATATGTTGATATTAATGTATTGATAAGATATTTAAGTTTCAGAAAATATATCTCAAATATAAACATAAAAAAACTGACTACATCAAATAGTTTTTCACTGTTTATGCTGTTTATAGCAGGGCCATTAAATAATTGGATTTAAATTGACAATTATTCATGTTATAACGTTTGTTACATGGTTTCCAGACTATATGTGACGGCCATTATTCAGAAACATTTCTCTGAGGGGTGAAACAACGATACATCATTTTAGGTTTCAGAAGGCCGCTCGTGAGCACCCCCTTTGCAGTCGATATGCGCCCTCAATGCGCTCTTTTGCAGAGCCCGCACTGAGGCCCTGTCCCAAATGGCACCCTAAACGCTCGTGGTCTTGCTACGAGTCTGCACTTTTGTGACGTAACGCCGCTTTGACTGTCAGGAAGAAGTCTGCGGAGCTCGCTTTAGTGCGCATCGAGGGCGCAAATCAACCGCAAAGAAACCTAAAATTGACTAATTGGATACCCTACGGTTTTGTGGACACAATGGACATACGCACGTGGCAGCCATTGTAAGTCCGCAAGACCGAAAATGCATTTGAAGTCTGCCATTTGGGACAGGGCCTGAAGCGAGCTCTGCAGCAGACTTCTTCCCGACAGTCAACGCGGCGTTACATCATGAAAGTGCAGACTTGTAAGAAGGCCGCAAGTGTTTAGGGTGCCATTTGGGACAGGGCCAGGCTTTCTTTTCAAGAAAACTGAATTGAAAACCATATAGTTTCTCATATACTGAAACAAATCAGGTTAAATATTTCAAGAGGTTGGTTCCTAATGGGTATGTTTAGGGTTTGGGGTTGGTTAGGACAATTTAATAGTATAGATTTAATTAATATTAAACAACTAAATAATTCCTGAAAAATAATAAAAGGTCAGAGAACAGATTAAAGTCAGCATGAAACTAAAGTTACGATAGTCTATTCTTTCCTATTGTAAAATGAATTAAAAAATAAAAATAATGAATGCATAAATCTTTTAATAAATATTTATATTTATATTTAATAAATTTATAATAAATACTGCGATATTCCACAAAAATAACAAGTGTCCATTTTAATTTCATGGTGACTTTACTGCAATATTGTTGTGGTGTTCACCTTGTTGCAAAATAACCTTGTTATTTTGTAGTGTACATACTGTTTTTCTTTGTGGAATATAAAATACTATATAGGTATCATTTTATAGCACTTATAACTTAAAATCAATATCATGTCTACATATTTATTTATTTATTTGGCAAGTAGTTCCACGTTAATGGGCTGATCACCCTGTCGGGGGTTATTTTGCGATAATGACTGGCCGACTGTACAAGAAATTAAAAAGCAACTTAAACTGTTAAATGTCCAGTATAGGCCTATTTAAACAGTAAGCAGTGATTGAATATTGAATTGAATTTTTAAAAAATGTACTAAATTAAATTTCCAGCCTTATCTGACCCCGTTTTACCTGACATCAACTCTACATAAAACGATTTCACACAATAGTATTTCACAAGAATATGCGGTTGACAGAGCTCTAAAAACCCACACACGTAATCGCTATTAAAACACTGCCCAGCCGCTACTCCCTTAAGACTTGTTTAAATTCACTGAGAGAACAAACAGCGCCTGGGAGAATTTCTACTGTTGAACCCGGGAGTAGGTGACCCTCCAGTGAGAACCAGGGCAGAACAAGCCTCTAGCCCTGCAGCACAATATCTGATCCAAACCAGTGTGTCACACTGTAACCTCAGCCTCTCCGTTCTGCACAGTGATGTGAAAGGTATTCCTGAACGCAGGCGAAAGTCTCATCAGACCTATATATGCTTTCAGAAAATTAACATCAGTGTCCTCGCCGACAGCCCTGGACTCCGCAGCACTACCAGGTAGAGACAGCTCCTGATTTGTAAGATCGATAAATGTCTCAAATTGGATGGTGGTGTCTAAGCAAACTACTTTTATGGAGTTTGTTAATCGTAAAACTCATCTTAAAAGGTGGAATAGCATAAATCATCAGTGCTACGTCGTCAGCAAGACAGATAGCGTGACACATTTCAGAAGGACATGAACCTGAGCCGCAGTGCCCTCTTCCGGAAACCAGCTGTGGCAACTGTCTAAAACATAACGTAACAAACTGACAATGTCACAAGGTGAAACAGACTGTTTGTTAAACATGCATCATGACAGAATCAGCAGAAGTCTGTTTCTCGCAGATGTGCTTAAGGACAAAAATATTTAAACATTTTTCAAGGCTGTCAATACAATTCTGACTATGTTAGTTCTGACTATATATATATATATATATATATATATATATATAGCATGTGTGTGGATAGACAGACAGACAGACAGACAGACAGATAGATAGATAGATAGATAGATAGATATAGATATATAGATATACAGACAGATAGACAGATAGATAGATAGAAAGAAAGAAAGAAAGAAAGAATGATAGATATCACAACAGTAAATAAGTGTTTTTATAAAAATTGTATCATATATATTATCTTGATAAAAAACTAATAAAATTGTCTCTTCATTTTCACATCTGGCAACTTTAAAAAAAGAGTGTTTTATTGGGGTCTATAAAAGTAAAATAAACATTTAATGATCCATTAGCATTTCACAGATTTCTATGTACACTAATTATATAAAACTGTACTGTTAGTAGACCACAGTTAGCCTATACAAAGGAACTAGATCTTTTCATTTGTTTCCATTCTAAGGTATGGAAACTGATGTAAAAGTTTAGGCTTAAAATATTTCTTATCCTGTGGCTCCCTCTAGTGGACAATACTAATATCACAGCCTTCATCTTTCAGCTACTAAATGCTACTAAAGTTTTTCAGTCAATTAAGAATTGAGTAATTTTCTCTCTCTCTCTCTTTCTTTCTTTTTTTTCTTTTTTTTTGTTGTTGTTGTTGTTGTTTGACTAACATTAAGGAGAACACAAACAGCAGCAGGTATATTAAGCTTCTGTCACTTTAAAAAAGTCTTCTTCCTTTTATTAAAAAAAGAGGGAGAAGAGATTCTGGAAGTGGCCCACTCTCCACTTTCCTAGAACTGCAACATACGACCTGGTTCAGGCTGAGAAAGACTGCCAGAATGAGGTGGGATTATACCATAAACTTTCCAATGGTAAAATCACATGAACATGTCATGATAACGGCTGATTGATGACTGAGAAATCATGTCAAAAGTGCCCCTAAATGAGAAACAACTCTAATTTGTGATTGCATTTTTTAAATTCATATTATTTATTTGATTTTACACATAGCTCCAACCTCTGAAGTCCCCCCTGCTGCTGAGGAACTGCTAAAGCATGATCTTTTAATAGACCACATTTGCAGCCGTTATAAAGTTGGCCACAAGCTGGGCAAAGGAGGATTTGGCTCTGTGTATGCAGGGACTCCATGCAAGGATTATTTATTTATTTTGCTAACAAAACTTTGCAAATCTGTTCATGACTGGCATAATATGACCTCTGTGCACATGCTAATTGTTAATACTCTGTTTTGTTGATCTGGTGGCTGTGAAGTTTTCACTGAAGACACCAGACGTATATATCAAAGTGGTGAGTAGCCTGCTTCGTCTATGTTAGTGGTTCTCAGTCAGTGTTTTCAATTTATACTGTAACGTCTTATATTCATGTTAATCACAGACTACTAATATTTTTTTTAATAGGCAAATGTTTGATTTGTGGACTAAGTCCTTATCTGGGAAACCACCTTTATCTAACTTTCTTGTAGCCTGGTCATCCCAAACGCCTCCCCTTGGAGATCGGCCTGACATTTATGGCCAATAAGCGTTCCTCAGATAATTCAACTGCTAGACTGGCAGGACAATGCAGACCACTACATCATGGTGATGGAGCGGCCCTTGCACTGTATGGACATGTTTAGTTTCATGGAGCTCCACGGAGGAAGCCTCAACGAGGAGACAGCACAACATGTTATGCGGCAGGTCATTCACGCCGCTAACGTTTGCTGTGAGCGCGACGTCTTCTTTTAGGACATCAAACCGGAAAACCTGCTGGTGAACCTGGATACCATGGAGGTTAAATTGATTGACTTTGGGTGCAGTGCACTCAAGAAGAAATCTGCCTTCAAAGTCTTCAGAGGTATGTGTTATGAACCGCTCTGTTAATTAGCTCACAGAAACTCATCTTATATATAGTCAGCATGCTGTGGAAATGTATTAAACATCAGACAATTTCTTTTTCCACCAAGCACAGAAGTTTACTGTCACCAGAGGTCGAATACAGCGGCAAGAACCACGCAAAGCCGACGACTGTGTGGTCACTTGGGATCCTCCTGTTCGTAATGGTGTGCAGAGGTTATCCCACAGCCAATGACCCATCTATGCCAACATCTGGACCAGTCCTGGTCTGTCGCAAAGTCAAGTCTCCAACAATGAACAAATAAGAACAATTTGAATTCTAAATCATACAAAAAATACCAATAGCTTCAAAGAGAGCTGGTGTAAAGTATAAGCTAATAATCAGACGTCTTTTTGCACAGAATGCTGTGATATGATTTGCGCTCGTCTGCGCCCTCAACCACAGAAGAGACTCGTTCTGGATAAAAAGGCATCTTCATGACTGGTTCAAGGTACTGAGTCTAAGATTAGCTAAATGTTTTTTTTTAGTTTGATCATCAGTCATATAATCATCATAAACTTGTGGCTAAGTCAATTTTGCTCTAAATGTAATGCAATGTTATATTTTTGTTTCAGGTCATGGAGTAAGACATGGAGAACATCAGCAAAACAACTCCTGTCATGGCCACCCTGTTGGTCTGTCAGCTTTGTGTCTGGCGGGCTGACATGAGCGGCGTTTACATCCTTCCACTTGGGTCATAGTGTCTTACGGGGCTGGCAAATACTGGGAGCGTCTGGAGCCTTGACTTGAAGCAGCAATGTTTGCTTCTGGCAGGATTGCTTGTTTTAAGATCTGTAAATAATAGTTATTTGCATATAATTATATATATATATATATGTACAAGAAAAATATGTAAAAACATTTAAGAATATTTCTGAGAAAATGTATTAAAAGATTGTAAGAAAATGTATATTTATATTGAAATGTTGCATTGTTAAGAGTTTCATAGTACATTGCACTGACATAGTCGATGCTCCTACCAAAGTCATTTCTGTTTCTTCTGAACCCACTATGGCCTCAGAGCTCCCTGTCATGAACTCGGGTCAAACATCTACTATCATCTGCTGTTTCGCACACTTCAAAATAAATACAATTAATGAACAGAGCGGAGATATTTAAAAACTATATACAAGACACCGTTAATGTGTTCACCTTGAGATCAACGCCCTGAAATTTGGCATATTTTCTCAGACAGTTCTGTTGTTCATGTGTACTAAGTTTTGTGAAGTCTGGACATTGCATTCACAATATATAGACCAATTAATAATTATGGACCACACCCAAAAATATATCAGCCTACATATCCACAACCATTAACCCTCTGGTATTTTTCAATAATATTTTTTTCTTTTGTATTTTGAGAGAATTTTAGGTTACTAATTAATATTTATGCATTAATGATGATCATTTTTTCCCTAATGAAATAATACAACAATAACACTTTTTTTAAAAAATATTTTTCAATTAAAGCTGTATTTCATGTTAAAATAGAGACAAGCACTTTAAAATCTAATTTTTGAAGGCAGATTAGTGTCATCGGGTGGGAGTAAAAACAGAAAAACATCCGTTAGTTTTTTTAATGTTGATTTTTAAAAAATTAATTTTACTCCAGTCAAACCTGAACACAGAAATACATTGTGTTTCATATTTCAGTAATTTCCTATAGCGGTCATTATTAGCTGCCACAAAAGTCACAGAGTTTTGTACCATTCCAATAAGTATCGATTTTTAAAAATTCAAAACTTTTTGTTTTTCCAGTCTAGGGTTAAACGTTACGATAACATTTCAGAGAGTCTTTAAACATTGTTGTATTTTCACACGAACATCTTTTAACCATGGGATCACACAGAGGACATTATAAAACAGTCAGCAAGTACTGAAAGTAGCAAGTATTTATTCAAGGTAAAATTATTTACATTGTAACCAAAGACAACATCCTGGAAAATGGTACAAATTGTTTTTTCCTTTAATATATATATTTATATATAATATTTATATACTTCTTGTTATTGTACTTTTACCTTTATCTAAAATAATGCAATAAAAGGGAGGGGGGAGGGGTATAAAATAAAGAAAATTCAGGTTTGGTGATTTGAAAGTATTCTAGCAGTCTAACATCAAATATGTACAGAAATATTTACAATTAAAAGAAAAAAATAAAACTTCAGATCTGAAATTAACTTAATCGTAAAACTTGTTTTAGTTTTACAAAATAGAACAAGCTTTACTCCATATGGCTCTGCTTCAGTAAAGATCTGAAAGGAATAGAGGACACTTTTGCTTAGTTCAGTCTGAAAAAGAATTTTTTTTTTTTTTTTTTTTGTCTAAGACCTTTCAGCAGCATCCAGCCATTCTGCAGACACACGGGATGAAATAATTTTAAAGAAACATTTTCCTGAATAACATCAAAGGTAAAGAAAAACAATAATTATAAAACAATAAATCTCAATTGTTCTATTATATTAAAATCAGAGTATAATTAAATTAACAGAGGATGAGTCATTCATGAACCCACTAAAACATTAAAACAATTTTCAAGTGCTGTCTTTTTTTCCTTTAACATTAAAATGGGGCTCACACTGCACAGATTACAAAACTAATCAAAACAGATTAAAAAAGGAAGACATTTTTTGGGTAATGTCAGCTGATGATTCTTCACAGAGAAAAACTACAACTACAGAAACCAGTGGATGATCAAAGAAACCATGAAAAAAAGAAACCAGAAACCTCTGCAATCCTTCCCATAAAATCATCAACTTCTTGCTTACGGTTATTACTGTGTAGCTTTAAAAGAAATCTAGCATAATAGATTTCAGTTTCAGGTTTCAGTATACAGTCATGTGAAAAAGAAAGTACACCCTTTTTAATTTTATGGTTTATATCAGGACACAATAATAATAATTTAAAAAAAAAAAAAAACATCTGGTCCTTGGCAGGTCTTTAAATTAGTTAAATACAACCCAGATGAACAACACCACATGACATATCACACAGTGTCATTATTTATTTTACTAAAAACTGGAGAAGCCATGTGTGACAAACTAAGTACACCCTTACTGCTTCCATAGGAATTAAGAGAGTAAGTAGCAGTCAGGCACTGCTAATTAAATGTCCTTGATTAAGTGATCATCATCAAGTGTGACCAACTCTATAAAAGCAGAAGTTTTGGCAGTTTGCTGGTGTAGAGCCTTCAGGTGTGTGTTAACACAATGCCAAGGAGGAAAGACATCAGCAATGATCTTAGAAAAGCAACTGTTGCTGCAATCTAGGAAGTGTTACAAGGCCATTCCAAACAATTTAACATCAATCATTCTACAGCAAGGAAGATCATTTACAAGTGGAAAACATTCAAGACAGTTGTCAATCTTCCCCTGAGTAGACATCCCAGCAAATTCACCCCAAGTTCAGACTGTGAGCTACATCTCAGACTCTACAGGCCTCAGTTAACATGGTAAATGTTAAAAGTTCATGACAATACAATTAGAAAAACACTGTAGTATGGCATGCTTGGAAGGATTGTCAGGAGGAAGCCTCTTCTCTCTCTAAAAAAAAAAGAACATGACAGCACAGCTTAGATTTGCAAAGTTGCATTTCAATAAACCGCAAAACTCCTGGAGCAATGTCCTTCGGATAGACGAGACTAAAGTGGAGATGTTTGGCCATAATGTACATAATGGACGTTTGGTGAAAAGCAAGCAGCATATCAGCACAAACACCTCATACACCAACTGTCAAACAAGGTGGTGGAGGGGTGATGATTTGGGCTTGTTTTGCAGCCACATGACCTGGGAACCTTGTAGTCATCGAGTCGACAATGAACTCCTCTGCATACAAAAGTATTCTAGAGTCAAATGTGAGGCCATCTGTCTGACAGCTAAAGCTTGGCTGAAATTGGGTCATGCAACAGGACAATGAACCAAAGCACACGAAAATGGCTGGAAAAGAAAAGAAAAGAATCAAGTTGTTGCACTGGCCCATTCAAAATCCAGACCTTAACCAGATTAAAATTCTGTGGCAGGACCTGTATATAAACAGATGCCCACAAACCTCAATGAACTGAAGCAACGTTGTAAAGAAGAATAGGCCAAAATTCCTCCACAATAATGTGACAGACTGATACATATAGAAAATGATTACTTCAAGTTATTGCTGCTAAAGGTGGTTCTATAAGCAATTAAATCGTATTACATTGTCACACATGGCTTCTCCATTTTGGCTTTATTTTTGGTAAATAAATAATGACAATGTAATATGTAATGTGTTGTTCTTCATCTGAGGTTGTATTTACCTAATTTTAAGACTTGCTAAAGACTAGATGATTTTTTTATTATGTCCTGATACACGAAAACATAGAATTCAAATGGGTGTACTTTCTTTTTCACATGACTGTATGTGAAAGAAAGAATGACATTGTCATAAAACAACGTTCTAAGCAGGACAGGAAAATTCAACTTGATTTGATTAATGCATGCTTGTTTTCATGTTTGCAAGGTGTTTGTCTTTGGTTCATCAGGCAACTTAGGCTTTATTCATCAAAAGTGTCAGTAAAGACATTTATAATTTTAAACAGATTTCTATTTTAGAATAAAATGTTGCTCAATGCTGATCAAAGAATCCTGAAAAAAAGAAAGTTTCCAAATGTGAAAAAGTTTCCATAACAATATTAAGCAGCACAACGGTTTTCAACATTGATAATAAGAAATGTTTCTTGAGCACCAAATCAGCATATTAGAATGATTTTGGAAGGATCATGTCAATATTTTTCACATTATTACGGTTTTACTGTATTTTTGATTAAATAAATGCAGCCTTGAGGAGCATAACAGACCAGTTTTGGGCGCAGTATATTCGTGAATGCTTAAAATGCCTCTACTATAGACTATGTGAGATGTCATGAGAAGAGGCAAAGTTTCCAGTTTCTACAGCTATCAGTTTTTATATGAGAAAGTCTTTTGGGATTGTGCTGATGCTTACATCATTACTGATGTAAATACAGCAGATACTGACCGCACTGTCTGAACAAACATCGTGCAAACACTCAATCTTAAAACTAAACAAAGCCTTCAGATCTCAGTGTTTGAAATATCAATAAGTTACTAGGTTTAGTGTAAATCTTTACACTACAAACAAGGACAACTAGCTTAAAATCATTCATTTCAAAACATAGCTTAGTTTTTGTTTTACATGGGGATCAGTGCTTCAAAAACCAAATATTATGCAAACACACAGCTGAGTGAGTGTGTGTGAGAGAGCATGAGAGAGAAAGACAGCATTTGAAAAAGACAATGTAAAAACAAGCAAAAAGAAAAAACCCCACAAAAAAAGTCTCTGCAGTGAGTCACTCAGGTGACGTGACCGTAGTGACGCATAACCATCTTTACCACCGGAACTGCTGTCTCTTGTCCTGAAGGGCCTAAGGCACGTTGCCAGGTCCAGATTATCCCACGGAAAAGGGGGAACTGCGACACCTCTGCTAACAGTGCTCCAAATAATCAATCACCCGTGAGATAGATTTCTGTCCTGTGGTTCCAACAGAACACTGAAAATAGGGAAGTAAAATACTGATTTAAATTTCACTGAACAGAGAGCTAAGCATTTTCTGTCATTAATGGCCCCCTACACCTGGCATTATATTGACCAGATTACAACTGAATAGCACATTAAAAGCCAGGTGCAAATACAGACAAGACAGTGAAAATTTGATATCATTGTTGCACTTACCGTCAGGTTCATGAAATTAAGGAATTTTCTCAGCATTTCAGTCATGATAGAGAAATCTCCCTTAGGAAGATTTTCCCGTACGGTTTTCACATTCATCTAAGAAAGAAAGAGATAGAAAAGTTATATTTTTATTTACATTTAAATATTTTTATTCATCATTTATTATTCAATGCATTCATTCTTCATGTCATTATCATACACTACCATTTAAAGGTTTGAGGTCAGTAAGTTTATTAAAAAAAATAAAATAAAAAATTGTTCACAAAGGATGCATTTATTTGTTTAAAAAAAAATACAGTAAATCATTAATAATGTGAAATATTACTACAATTTATTTTAAAATGTATTTATTCCTGTTATGGCATAGCTGAATTTTCAGCATCATTACTCCAGTCTTCAGTGTCACATGATCCTTCACAAATCATTATTAATATGCTGATTCGGGGCTTAAGAAACATTTATTATTATCAATGTTGAAAACAGTTGTGCTGCTTAATATTTTTGTGGATACTGTGATAATTTCAGGATTTGATGAATGGAAAGATGTGAATTTTTTTTAAAAATTTGGTAACAATAAATGTCTTCACTGTTACTTGATCAATTAAACGCATTCCTAATGAATAAAACTATTAATTTAAATTAAAAAAAAAAAAAAAAAAAAAAAAAAAAAAAACACGACCCCAAACGGTAGTGTAGATTTCACACGTCATATTTCACCCTTGGATTTTGTATTTTACGACACTGATTTTACTGACTTAACTTTGCTTTTTTGTCACTGATCAACAGAAAAATACAATAACGTCAAACATATAAATAGCCTCAATTATCAGTGGTATGATCATGTTTGTGTAAATCACATGGCTTCAATTGAATATAGTAAAAATAAACCTCTATCTGCAAGGTCCAACTTATGGTGAGTCATTATTGTGGCAGAACATAGACCATGAAGATATAAAGAAACACTCCAAGCATCTTCACGAAAAAGTAATTGAAAAGCACAAGGCAGGGGATGAATACCAGAAGATTTCAAAATCACTGAATATCCCTAGGAGTACTGTTAGATCAGGTAAGAAACGGAAAGAGTATTGACACAGCTGTAAATCCACCCATGACGACCCTGAGGGAACTATAAGCTTCAGTGAAAGAAATGAGAGTCCGTGCAGAACTGTTACCCAGGCGCTTCACCACTCACAGCTTTATGGGAAAAAACATCATATGACATCTTGGCTAGAGCTTTCCAGAAAGCATGTAGGAGACCCTGAATCCAGCTGGAGACTGTTCTGTAGACTGATGAGATCAAAACCAGGTTTTTGGCCATCAGAGTAAACATAATGTTGTGGGTAAGCTACACACTGAGCATCATCAGAAACACACCATAACCACTGTGGATCATGGTGGTGACAGCATCGTGCTGAGATGCTTCTCTGCATCAGGCCCATGAAGGTCCATGGTCAGATGAATCCAAAAAAAAAAAAGAGGGAAATTCTAAAGGAAAACTTGAAAGACATCAGCAATCTAAGAGAAGATTTGTTTTCCAGCAAGACAGTGAAACCAAGCATATAGCCAAAGCTAGTGGAATGGAGGAGGAGGAGAAGGAGGAGGAACAACAACAAAAACAACAACAACAAAAACAACAACACTCTGAACCCTATTGTAATTTCTCAGTCAATTCTTCTTCTCTGAAATGAATCGCATTTGAGGGCCTAAACATGCCCGAAAACTCATGAAACTTTGCACACGCATCAGAAGTGGTGAAAATTTACGTCAGGTATGGGTTTCAGAATTAGGTGTGGCAAAATGGCTTGATAGCGCTACCTATAAAATTTCAATTAAGCACCCTTCGCGCTACGTTTCACATACAGGTATGAAATTCAGTAGACGTGTATCAGCCCAATCCCTACAAAAAAGTCCCTGTGTGAAAAATCAGAAAACCCAACAGGAAGTGAAATATTTTGAATTTTCTCTGCAAAATTTTTGCAGTTTTTGCCATTTCCAGACATTGTACTTTAACAAACTCCTGCCAGAGATTTTAATCAGATAAACATCATATTTGGTCAGTCTAATCTAAAGACCTTTGCAATATTAAATTGCAAAGATCTTGAGTTTTTTGCTGAAGGATGTGTCCGTGGCGGCCTGACAAAATCTGATGTTTCACCATGAAACAGGAAGTTGTTGTAACTCGGGCATACAATGTTCGATCTGCCCCAAACTTCACATGTTTTATTAGATTCCTGGCCTGAAGGCATCTACATGGCAATATTCAGTTACAGTCATAACGCCACCTGTGGGCAACAGAAAATGACATGCTTTGCACTGTAATTCACTCCCAGAAACACATTTCAATATGCCACAAAGTACCAAACATGCTAGAAACACGTTAAATCACGCAACACCTGGCTAAGTGCTAAAATATATTAACGCCATGAAACAAGAAGTTGTTTTAACTTAGGCATACAATGTCTGATCTCCTCCAATTTTCACATGTTTGATAATAGTCCTGGCCTGAAGACATCTACATGGCAATATTCAGTTATAGTCAAAGCACCACCTGTTGGCAGCAGGAAATGTGGCACATCGAAATGACTTTGCCATTTTCTCCTGTATTTACTCGCTTACATGCATGTCACCCACTGTTCACTGTTTTCCTAAAGCCACCGGGTGGCAGTGGCCCCGGGTGCGAGGGCCCTTTCATCGCTGCTTGCAGCTTTAATTTTAAATATTTTTTGTTAATCAGTGTCAAAAAAATGAAATCCTTTCTGGTTTAAAACTAACCAACTGCTCTCTAGAGCACCAAAAGAGTGACAGTAAGTGTTGCTCACCGGACTCTCCTGACATAGGCACCCAAGTAGAAGAGCTGAGTATGACGCCACAATGCTGTCCTCCATGTGTTTCCCAGCATGCTGCAGGGCTGCATGAAAGAAAGGACAAAGAAAGACAGAAAAGTAACATAAAAGTTTGCCCTTTAAACTGGTTCTCAGCTGGTTTGGCCATGGGACCCACATTTTCCCACTGTAATTAATCTGCAACCAAAATATGTAGAAATTTGAATCAAGAAAATTTATTTTTTAAAAATGGTTGCTACAGCCACACACACAAGTACCGTCCCACTTTACATAACGTACATATAAATGATAAGAATATCACTAGCTATGTTTCCACCCACCTATTTTTTGCGCAATGTGGGATATCGAATAAAAACTGCTGGACGTAAATGACAAGATGACCACAAACTCTAAAAATGCGCATAAAAAAAACCTATGTACTCGTTTGAGTCATTTTTATCCAACAAGAAAATGTGTTTCTATGATGGAAACACATTGACAGTGACTTAAATCACATGACTTTGCATGATAGGGCAGTATAACTGGGCTAACCAGCAGACCAATCTTTTTGCACAGCATCTGAAATGCTGTTTTGGTTATTCTGAAATGCCTGAGCAAAGTCTGTCGTCAAAGTGGTTCAGTATAGTTACCTCCCAGAACTGTTTTACACGACTGTGTTCACAAACAGCAGGCATCCACCTCCGAAAGCAAGATAAAGTGTTAATTGCATCTCGTCTGCATACTCTGAGGCGCAAGTAACTTATTATAGACAAAAATTATTATATACAGTGGCTTTTCTTAGTGATATTTAGCACCAGTTTATCAGAAAGAAACGCTGCTTTATTCACAAATGTTTTATGCGATATTCCAATTTTGCGCTATTACAAGTTAAATTTGCAAATTTGGATGGAAACATAGCTATTAACACTGATGAATAAACAGTATAAGCTAAGGCTATTAAATAGCGGTCACAAACTAGTTTTGGTCAATACAATCAAGTTAGTAAGTTGGCATGAGCCACCACAGTCATCAAAAATATAGAAAATAGCACAAAGTGAAAATAAAGTGGTATTTTAGGTTAAGATTATAGAAACTAGAGTTACCATGGTAAATACACAATACTAACATGAACTATTAATATGAACACTGATCCTGATTAATAGAATGAACATCATAACTGCAAGCATGTCATTTATTGGTACTTTCTGGTAATTTCATGACTTACTAATTGACAACTTAACTACGATGTTGCATGGCCGTAATTTAATTTGCTCTTTATAAATAGTAGTGATATACTACATACATACACAGCATAATGCCTGAAAGGACTGTAAAGTTTGTTTTTCTGAGGCGAGAGATGTTTTATTTCGTAACAAGCCAAGAAAATGTTAGAATAAGGACACTGACATATAGCCTGACAACATCTCATCTGACAGCAAAGAATGAATCAGGACAACACTTTACTTAATGCTCAAGCACGCTTTACTTAAAAATGCGTTTGATAGAACAGCTTTCATGTACGTCTTTCAAAGTAAAAGTCTTGCATTCAAAAAACATTTAGAATTACGTTTTTTGCAGTTGTTGTGATTGTTGTTTCTTTGACTACACACTCCACGTCTCCCACTCAAAACGACCCACTTTTGTGTCATGACCCACTAGTTGAGAAACACTGCATTAGAACACCGCAGCGTACAACACACAAATTACAAAAGAATAGGAAAAAAAGTATTATGTTTATAGAGACTTCATGAATAATTTCATCTAATAATTTATTGTCAGTTAAGGCGGTCACATTAGAGATGTTTTACTGAAATTATGCCATCAAAAAAGGCCCACTGTCAGTGATTGTGAAGAACCACTTATACAAAAATCACTTTCAAACCAAGCAGAATTAACACAATACACTTGAACCCTTATGTGAAATTCTGTATAACATGGAATTCTATTGAAATCACTAGATTTTGTCTGCAAAATTTCACCAAGCAACTGTAAATGTGACCGCACCAAGTTGAATCCAAACAAGTCATGACAAGTGTTCATTTTATATCATCAATACATCAGTGAATAATTGGTACCTTTATTGAGGTCAAGCTCCTCTTCCTCCTCCTCTTTCTTGTCATTTGTGTCATTGTCATTGTTTTCCGAGGCAACCCACTGGATCTCTCCGGATGTTTCCTTCCACTCTCCGCTCTGGTCTGCCTGAGATTTGGGTGCCTCACTTATGAGATCATCAGTCTGCGCCTCAGCTACCACAGCTGCTTGCTCCCTTTCAAGGAAGAGCTGCACATAGAGAAACACTTGCATTAAGTGTCTAATATCTATCAGATTTAAGGATAAACACCTGAAGGGCCATATGAAACCATCTCGCAGGTCAAACGTAGAGACTCCTGCTACAGTCACCTGAACCAGAGCAGCCAGGGCATTTGATGACTTTAGTGTTGTAGGTCCCTTCTCGCCCTCTGTTTTATCATCCGCCGTCTTACTCTCCTCCTCTCCTTCTGTCTTCACGTTGTTCTCCGTCTTCACGTGTACCTCTGTCTCCATCATGTAGCTCAAGTCCAGCTCCATTTCCACCAGATAGTGTCTGTTTCTGGCACTGTATTCCACCAGATTTATCAGCAGACCCAGACCCTGCGTACAGATAAAACACCGTCACAACCACTCATAACACCGGACGCGAGTGGCGCAACACGATGCATCAAAAGACAATAGAACCCATTATAATCAGTTATATTATCTACACTGGATAAGGCGTGGCACGATGCCACGTGACAATTTCCCGACAGTAAACGCATTCCCTGTTCTATTTCTGATGTAGTCCAAGTGCTTTGCAACGGTCGGTTTGTCGCATTCAGTGTAGACAGCTTTTAGCTGTTGTGGCGCGATGCGAAAAAAGTTTCGTCTGGTGTAGACACAGAGAAATAACAATACCAGTGAGTAGTACAGAGTACATACTCTGACAGTTGTCTTAAGCAGTGTTGGGGGTAACGCATTACAAGTAACTTGAGTTACGTAATCAGATTACTTTTTCAAGTAACTAGTAAAGTAACATTACGTTTTCAATTTACATCAAAATATCTAAGTTACTTTTTCTAATAAGTAACACTAGTTACTTTTTCACATTTATTGATCGACAACTCTCCTGTCCCTATTTTGAGAGAAATAAAGTGCAGAGGTGTTGTGTGCACTGTGTGAACATGATGGTTGTAATTCTAGACTAAATGTGAACGTGCATTTACTCATCTCACTTGCACAAAAACATTCAGTATTCCTCAAAAGGTAAAAACAGTGAAATGCAATCTCAGAATTTTATGACAACCTGTAATTAACTATATTAAATTACACAAATATACTTTATGTATTTAATCTCACTTTATTAACCAATGCCTTTGCTGCTGACCTTTAATGATCCAATTCAGCCCTACTAACAAGCAAAAATTACTTTATATTAGATTTAGAAATAAGAGTGTTGAACTTCCTCCTCCTGTATCCTATTCTTCTTCAATCCAGAATTGCAGCACAGCTGAAAGGTTTGTTTGAGCTGCGCCCTCTACTGTACAGGCGTAAGTATGCATTTCCTTCAGCCTGAGGCTTATTCATTTCACTTTTGGTGTGAAAGGGCCTTAACATTTGCCAAAAATAGAAATCATTTTTTAAATGCGAAATAATGTAACAGTTAATTTTTATGAAAAGTAATCCAAGTAACGCAATTAGGGAGTAATGCAATATTGTAATGCATCACTTTTAAAAGTAACTTTCCCCAACACTGGTCTTAAGTGAACATAAACGATGATACATGACGATATGAAGACTGAACAAAAGCTACATTAACAGATATTTTAATGTCTAGATGTTTCCTTAACTTCATAATGCTGTAAGACATCTAAAAAACCTCAAGCACTGTTGAATTCATTTGCATTTTTGTTGTACCGTTTTTATTCATTGCTTGTCATTTGTTTTCCTATTTATTAGATTTTCAATTTATGCACATTTTATATTAAAGCCTGTTTACTTGTTTAGTTTCCTTACTACTTGAAGCAATGTTTAAATAACCTAAGAATACTTCCCATTGTTTTAATTTTATTTTCTCATATTTATATGAATTTTGAACTTGAACATATATTAGGGCTGGGAAAAGAATTACATTTCTGTGATTAATATTTGCGCAAATAAATAATTAATGCAGCATCCATTCTCATGTGACGCAAGAGCGGCAGACAAAGGATGGTCCGCATGTACCCAGCCATTAACAAATTAAACAAATACTTAATATTGATTCAAAACAGTATTTTAAATATTTGATATTTTATATATTTGTATTGTTTCCACATTAATTAGGAGATTCAATATTAGGGATGTGCAACAGCGATCAAGTACTCGACCGTGACAGCGACGATCGATCATGTAAACGATGATCGAAATGTTTTTGTTTGTTTGTTGTTTTTTCTTCTTCTCCTGATTGGTTATAGCAGCACTTTGGGCAGCGCACTGAGCTCGGATTATTTAGCTTGCCACAGCATGCGTCAAAAGACATGAGAGAGAATGTCTAGATTCATTTTGACAAGCTTTTATCTTGTGCTGAAAATATCCTTTAAATTATATTCATAACTGATTTAACTATAATCATCAGCATAGGCGCCGAGCCTCCGAGCACCCACGGAAAAACAAAAGATATTCTCATTTCATTTCAACCAATAAAAATCGATTAAAGCCTTCAGACACGGCTTTCTTTTAGTTTTTATAGTCCATTTGAGGCAGTTTCTATTTCGTTAATGTCGAAAGTGCATTTGTAACGCACACGAGAGCGCATCCATGTAATTCTCTCTGCTCGGACGCAGATTTCTTTTTGGACGCCCTCAAACTTTGTCCTGTCATGAATCTCAACGTGCTTTTTCTCATGGATAGTGGGCACCCACCGGCAGAAACATAAATCGCCTATGATAATCAGTAATTTTCATACTGTAAAATAAAATTTTGGTTGATCAGAAAGTGCAAATTGAATTTTTTTATAAATATTACAATAAAAAAAAAAAAAAAAGACAATAGTGACACTAATGTAGCCTAATAGAATGTGAATTTGTTGTGCTTTGTTTCGTTGGCTTTCATTTTAAAGCGCAATAGGAGTTACACTGTCGGTCAACTCACGTTCGCATTCACAAACTTTTTGCAGATGAAACTTGTAATAATATTAATGTAGATGAAAATAAAGCATAGCATTATAATGAGAACTTTATAGAAATCTATAGTTAATTCTGTCCTTGCCCATGTTTCAGCGCACTGTCATGAAAGCGCATCACGGTGGAGCTCTCTGTCTCTCACTCTCGCTATAGCGCGTAACTTAAAGTTTACTGGCATTTGCATCCTTTTTTTGTAGATACAAGTTGTAATGTTACGTCTATGTTATGTATCTGAGTTATCTGATTAATATCATAGGACAGGCTTCAGTTTATTGGCATAAATTCACTATTCCTTTTCCGCTATTCCTTTTAGATGCTTCTTAATAACATTGCTGCATCATAATCATAATCTAACAGTGTTCTAATCACGCGTTCATGTTTCAATAGACAGGTTTACATGTCATATTTTTATTTTTAACATTTATTTTCATAACGGTCGATATTTTCATTATCCCTCACACACCCCCCCCCCCCCCCCCCCCATATTTATGATTGCAAATTTTAAATGTCAGGTGTGATTAATTACAGAATGTTCTATCTAACAGACCAACAGCTTTAACTTATTTGAATCTTTTTTTAGAAAAAGAAAAGTGCCATCTTACCAGGACACGGATGTCGAATCTCTGCTCCTGAGGCAAATAACGTGGGACCTTAAGAACGCAGTCTAGAGCAGTCAGTATAAGGCCATCCTGCTCACCTGTTTTAGTGCTGCCCCACTCTGAAGGGGGTCACAGAGAGAGAGAAAAAGATTATGAGGGTTAACTTACATTCCTTTTATTATATTTATTCAATTTCAGTTATTTTATATTGCTTCATTCTGTATTTATAAATGCAGTATGTGTTACGCGTCTATCGTTGTCTCACCATTATCATGCGTGAGGTTGAGCAGAACTCCGATAACGGCTCTCATACAATCCTCCACAGCCTTGCCCACGTTGCTATGACTACTCTGCGGGAGGGCGGAGCCTGATGAAGAGACCTCTCGGCTGTAACGCTGTATCATCTGCTCACAATGATGCAGTGCCCTACACATACAAACAAAGCAAAACCTCAGAATGCCTTTGCAGACAAAGCAACACTGTGACTACACTTTTCATACTATCACACACACCTTGCTGAGGACACTATGAGCTGGGACTCCTTGTAGGCGATCAGATACGCCTGGTTCTCAGGGTTGTGGACTGTAACCTGGATGTGAAAAATTTAAACAAATTACACACAGAAATAACATTTTCTTTAAGGGCTGTCAAAGGTAACTTGCAGTAAACATTTTTTAAGCTGTTAATTATCTTATTTCTGCATTTATTAACTTTTATATAATTTAATCCTGGTGTGATTTCTAAAATCACAGTTGTATCTCATTAACACCAGAAGACGACCATAGGGCCTGTGACATCATTACACATAAAATTATGTCAATAAAGTCCATGCTATAATTTAATTACTGCAGGTCTTTTTTTTTTTTAAAGGAAATCAATTCAAATTATTATTATTTCATCATTAAACTGCCGTCCACTCACACTCTCCAGAACTCGTAAGCAGCGCTCTGCTCCCCAGAGGGATGCCACCAGACTCTCTTTATCTTCTTCTTTACTCAAGTTCTCCACACACTCTTTCACTGAAGGCAATAAAAACATATTTCTAGGCATTTCCTTCAACAAACGTACAAATCAAATACAGATTACTCATGTAGGGTACCTTTATCTACGATGTGGTCCAGTCCCCCAAGTAAGCGCAGCTCCTCCTTAAACCAGTCTCCGGCTCGCTTCGACGTCAGAGACAGTAGCGTTTCCATCGCTAAGTGACCTGTCTGGGATGCAGAAAGAAAATTTTGAAGATTGCATTCAAGCAAATGTGCATACAAAGTAAAAAGGCCAAAAAAGATTCTGGGTATTTTTCTTTAAAATAAAAGTATTTTCAAAAAGTTTCAATTTTTATGACATAAATAGAAACTTCTTTCTGAAAGGCCTGAAATAAAATAAATGTAATAAAATCATTTATAATTTTACAGAAGATTTGGAGGCGGTAGTGGCCTAATGGATAGAGAGTTGGACTTGTAACCCAAAGGCCAAAGGTCGTGGGTTCGAGTCTCAGGTCCGGCAGGGACAGCGCTCTCTCCACCCTCAATACCACGACTGAGGTGAGAACCTTGAGCAAGGCACCGTACCCCCAACTGCTCCCCGGGCGCTGCAGCAATGGCTGCCCACTGCTCCGGTGTGTGTTCACGGTGTGTGTGTGTGTGTTCACTGCTGTGTGTGTGCACTTGGATGGGTTAATTGCAGAGCACAAATTCCTAGTATGGGTCACCATACTTGGCCACATGTCACTTTCACTTCACTTCAAATAAAAGGTGTATTTTCTGTTATTGTACATTTTTAATATTACACAATATTACTGACTTTATTGTATTTTTCATCAAATAAATGCAGCCTTGGTGAGCACAAGAGACTTCTTTCAAAAACATAAAAAAAATGTTACATTTCTGTTACAGAAATGGTCATGTGTCTGTAAAATAGGCAATGTTTATAAAGGAAAAACTTGTCTGAAATAAAAAAATAAAAAAAAAAGTTCCAAAGAATGCATTTGATTTCCTATGCTTACTTTGCTGTTCAGACTACAAACAACTAAACACAAAAACAGATTTCTGTGAACAAAGCCAAGGTGACTCGAAGTATATTTCTTCTAAAACATTCATGGGTTTTCTGGTTTGGTTCTAACACTTAAGCTGCGAGAAACAAGAGTCACTCACTGTGATGTTCTCCAGGTCCAGATGCTTGTTGTGGACTGTTTCGCAGAGTTTGCGGATCTTCTCTTTAACTCGGCTCATCTCTTTAGCTGTTAACTGGTCCGCTACAGAGTCGTCCTGCTCTAGTTCCAGCAGCCTGATCATCAGCTCCAGACAGGAACGGTCCAGATCCATATTCAGCCGGTCTCGGCTCAGTATGTACATCAGAGACGCCGTGCAGAGAGCAAGATTCTAACAGATCCAGAGGAACGGGGAGAGAGAGAAGGAAGAACATCTTACAGTAACTTTTAGGAGTAAGCCAGTATACAGAAAACCTCAAAAATCAACTCACTTTGCGTTATAAAAAACATCCCTTAACTGTAAGGCAAGGCCTCTCGTGACTTATTGCTTTATTCTAAACATCTGTCTTGACTCATTAAGTGGATTTAGTTTATTTTTTTACTGACATCCTTCCATACACAAATAAATTAAAATCAAGCCGAAAGAGTCAAAGCAAACATTCATGCACCATCTGTGTAAACTGAACTAACGAGATTTACAGAGTAAAGGCTTAGCGTCTGTTTGCATTTCTCCCTTGTCTGCTGGTAGTGATGATTACATCTTCAATTAATGTATAATAATGAAGTAAACAAACTGTTGTTGCACACAGCATTGTAGCTGTGTTCATAATGATAGAGCTGTGATTGTTTAGAATGATGTTTGTTTATACAGATTAGCTAGTTTTGGTAAATTAATGACAGTTTGAGTAATTGGATTGGTTTGATGTTTAGGTGACTGGTTTGTTGGTTAGTTGGTTAGTTACTGTGAAACTCACCGGGTGCTGCTGAGCATCACTGAGCATCTTAAAGACCTGGGCCACCTTCCCTCTGGCTCTCAGGTGCATGCGGAAACTTGGCATGGCACAGCGTGTGGCCAGACTGATTATGCTACAGTCAAAAATGGAGGGAAAAAAGAAAGATTAGTGGTTTTGTGTTATAAACATGTGTTTTTGCGCGTGAAAATTCTTTTTAAATATATGGTTCTGCCAGCGTTCATCAGTTTTGTTATTGTTAACAATCTATTTAAAATCATTTTCATTAACTAAAACAAACCTGAAATAAAATAAAATAAAAGTATTAGATGAAATTCAATAAAAATTTAAACAAGTTGACGTGATAAAATTATTGAAACTGAAACAGAAAAAAAAAAAAAAAAAAATGGCTAAAACAAATAAAATTAATATAAAAAAATTTACAAGATACTAATTAACAAGATCAAAAATGACTAAAATAGTATATAAATTATATGGGTGTAATGATACATCGTTATATCGAGATATCGTAATATAAAAATTTTACGATATGTATCTGTGATGCAAACGATATGATTCGCGATATAGAGTTAGTTTTATCCAAAGCTCAGCTTAATTTATTAATAAATTAGAATTCATCCAATGTAAATTGTCATCATGTCTCTTTATGAACTTTTTGCAGCATCAATGTGGAAGGACAAAAATCTCTCAGATTACATTAAAATATCTTCATTTGTGTTTCGAAGATTAGCAAAAGTCTTATGGGTATGGAACGATAAGAGGGTGAGTAAATGATGACAGCATTTTCAGTTTTGGGTGAACTAACCCTTTAATAGCAAATCACAGCTGTGGCACATACAAATGAGGTTGCGAAATGCTAATGACCCAGAACACCCCTTCCAGCATTTGTCTCACCTAAGGCAGCGTGTGTTGAGGGGTTGTGTGCTCTTCAGGCCCGTCTCCAGATACTCAAAGTCATCTGTGAACTCCTGATTCTCTCCAAACTCTACCACATCATTAAAGTGCTTCACATGTTGGACCACCGTGTACAACTACACACACAGGACAAGAAAGAATCAGTTACATTAAAATATAAGTATGTCCTTTGTTTAAGTCAGTGTTGTTATTTTTAACTAAAAATGATTTTGTTAATTAAAATAAAAGCTAAAATAAAATACAAATTAGATGGAAAAACTTAAATGAAAAAATAGAAATGCTTCTTTTGAAAACAGAAAATATAAAAATAAAAGCCAATTCAAAATATTAATAAATTCTATAATTATATATTAGAGCTGCACGATTAATCATTAAAAGATTGTAATCTCGACCGAAACATGAATTAAAAGTCTAAATTTAAACTGTTCATTATATAAAGTGATTGTGTCACTTAAGAAAATCCAAACTAAAGCATTCAATTCACATGGATTAGTCTCTTTATGAACTTTTTGAAGTGTCAAAGTGTCAGTTGTGTAGCTGTCTATGGAGGGACAGAAAACTCTCAGATTCTATCAAAAAGATCTTCATTTCTGTTCCAAAGATGAATGAAAGTCTTACGGTTTTAGAACTACATGAGGATGAGTAATTAATGACAGAATTTTCATTTTGGGGTGAACTATCTCTTTAAATCATTCATTTACGAGATTTGTTCAAAACACTGATTACTGGATGTAAAGACACAAGTGAAGTCTTTATGAGTGAGTCATTGAATCATTCTTTCAAACCGATTTGTGGTAATTCAATGTTTTTTAAATTAATTGTTTTGTTCAGTCATCTATTCAGAACCGTGAGAGAATCGCAGACTATTTTAAACAAGAAATATTGGTTTTTAATTTATCCAGAATTATGCAGCTCTATAGTATGCTGGTTTAAGTGGACACATATCAGAAAGAATAATTGATATGATTTCATATTTATTCCGGTGCTCACCTCTTTGTGCTCCTTCCTGCATTTTAGAGCAGTGACAATGTCTTGGTATGGTTCAGTGGGAATAGTGACAGATTTAATGACTTTAGGAGGAGGGGGCGGAGCCTTAAACACTCCATCATCTTTATGGGAATTTGTGTCTTTGCTGCTGCTGCTGCTGCTGCAGGATACACTGGCCTTCTATAAAAATAAATAAATAAAATCAACATCATTGTGGTGCACATGGGCAGAGGAAATTTTAGGGTACAAAGTTCAGAGGTCATTAATGTACTTACAGGTACAGCCACAGTATGAGAGGAAGCAGGAGCAGGCACTTCCTCCGGCTCAGGTTGATTCCAGTGACGAGCATTATATACGGCTTTAGCAGGAGACTGCATTAAACACACATAAAACACAATTAAAAAATAAATGTATCAAATTAAAACAGTAGCTTTTTGATAAAGTAGCTTCTTATTAAAGTTAATCTGTTTCTGTTAAAGCTTTTTTTAGCCATACTTTTTTTGGCCCGCTGAAGATCTTGCGTCCGATCTCCTTTGACTTGTCGGTTTGCTTTCCATGTCGTTCCTTCTGTGAGCCTGAAGATCCCGTCTCATCCAGCGACTCCTGAGAATCTGACAATAGGTAGAGAAAACCCCCCCAGCATGAATCCAGAGATTGCTATGCAAATAATCGTTACCCATAATTACCCTTTAAATTTCCCATCTCACTCTAGTGAAATGATGAAATTGTGCTTTTATGAGGAAGCTTGTTTATGAGTACCTGTACTTAGGCTGCTTTGACTCTGTTGACTCTCCTGTGAGTCGTTGATCTGGGGACTGCCCGCACTGGTTGCCAAAGCTTCCATTGCTGCTTTCTTATTCTTCTTCCTCTCTTTAGCTGCTGAGTCGTCCTCATCCTCGCTGTCACTCTCACTCAGCTCATCAAAACCAAAGTATTTGATCTTGTAGCTGGTGCTGCCGGATGCAGTGGCGTCTCCATCTGCGCCCTGAGCCTCAAAGCCAAAAAACTCCAGTTTTGTCTCCTTTTTACTTTTACTCTGAGTGGGTCTGAACCTAAAAAAAAAAAAATTATAAAGACAGGATGAAAAAAAGAACAGAATAAGCTGACAGAATAAACAAGTTTGTGTGTTCTACAGTTTTCTGCACCATAAATCATATGAATCAATTTCTAATTGAGCTCATAGTTATAAGCAGAATTGCGATATAAGACCATGCATTGCAAAATAACAGATAACCTTTTTAAGGGTGTCAATGGAGTTAAATTAAAAGAAATATTAGTAATATTACAATTTTAATATTGTAACATTTAGTAATATTACAATCCAAAAAATTATGTTTAAAGTCAAAAGATTCTGACATGATTATATGGTGGGATTTTCAAATTGAAATTAAGCAAAAATGTTTAATGTACTTGCAGCTTTGTGATTTTTTTTTTTCATTTAAAGACAAAAGATACATATTTGCAAGTATAGAACTATTAATTTTGAGTAAATTATAAATATATTATAAATTAGTATTATGTAAAAAGTAATTATCATATAAAACAATACTGTTTAAATATAGCCTACACTATTGCACTACAAAATTATATTAATATTATATTAAATAAACCAGTATTGTTTAAAAGCTGCAGTCCGTAACTTTTGGCGCTCTAGCGGTTAAACAAAACTGCATGTGTCTTGCGGAAGAACATTGTAGCCGGGGCTACTTCTCTCTGTTTATGTATAATATGATGAGTCACGCAGCGGTGGCGACCCGAATGGTCTAAATATAAACACTTTTTAAAAGGTGTACTGTAGCAATTCAGGATAAGAGAAAAATGGATTCATGATGTACTCGCTCATTATAAATTTTTTACATTTTGAACAAGAAAAATTATGGACTGCAGCTTAAAATATAAAATAGCATTGTTTAAGGGTCAATGACGTGAGGGGTAATTTTTTTGTCCAAAGGACTTAATAATAATAATAAAAAAAATAAAAAAAAAGATATGACATCCAAAGTATGTAAGGTAGTACAACTTGATCTCTTTTATCGAATCCAAAAGGTTTTAATTATATTTTGCTACATATAAAAGGTATTTTAAAGATTTTGAAGTGTCAAATGGTCATTCAGTTTAACTGTCCAAAGGCCAATACATCCACTTAATTTGTGAATAAAAAATCCTAAAATGTAATTTTTTATTCTGGCATGATTTTATAACATCATATATCAACATAGTGCAACATGGTATTAAAATTATGTGTAGAAGTCGTTGCTTTGTTATGAGAAAAAATGAATTTCACTGATTTCGGAGTAACCAATATAAAGGGACCATTTTGGATCAAGTCATGCGGCCACTATATGTGACAGGATGTGCCATCATTCAGACACCTACAAAGGACCACATGGTCGTGAAGCAAATTAACTAACTCTCTTTTAACTATTTGGAAAAATCATGTTTTCACTTGCTCATGTCCCGAAACATCAGGTCATCCGGTACAACCGCTATAAAACACGGAAAATGTTGTAATATTTTAAAAACTTGTACCAAATATAAAATGTTTGATTGTTCTTTTGCTAGCTAGCTAGATAGATATTAGCCTGTTAGCATTTTTTTTTTTTTTTAAATATCGTCATTCAGTTTAACCAAAAGTGTCATTCGGTAAAACTGAGATTTTGGTTAAACCGAATGACTTTTTTGGTGACAAATTTTGTTTCTCTTGTAAAAGCAGTGTTAACTGATTATAAAAACCACATAATCTCATTGTTAACACTTAAATTAATTACATCTCCATTATGTTTTTTTTTTACACTTTAAAAAACCTTATTCATCAATGACCCTTAAATAAATAAATAACCACTAATACTACCTGCTTCCAATACCTAATCAAACAAATTAAAAATACAAAAAAAAAAAAAAAAAAGAAAATGCTCATTTAAAGGCTTGATTGGGTGAGAGCATGTTTGTACTATACCTGCTAGGCTTGGCAGGTTGCGTGTCTGTTTTCCTCCTGAAGGTTCCCGCCTCTCCCATGTCAGCTTGCACTGGGGCGACAAAATCATCCACACTCCTTTCAATGGAGTCCTGTATGGTCACATTACACACGGACACACAGGACGGGTGAAGAACAGTGTAGTCCCTCACCCGGCCCCGACCTGCAGGCTTGACCTCAGAACTCCCAGCAACCCCTGTACTAGTGCTCTTCACTGGTGCAGAGGCTGGTGTTGAACTCACAGCAGGAACCGGCACATCACCGGCTCCAGAACTATCTGTCCCTTTATTCCGTGGTCGTCGGTAGACTCTGTCGCTGGATGGTTTAAGAAGTGGAAGCTGCTCAAAGTCAACAGGTTCCACTGGAGGTTCAGGTTCAGCAGTGCACTGCTCTGAGCTCTTGAGCCCATCAGAAGAGTTCCCAGCTTGGGTAGAACTCCCCTCGCCAGCCCCAGGAGGAGAGTCCTCCTCGAAAGAGTCCCAGTCATCGGAAACGTTTCTATTGTGGATTTTCAAGCTGGAGATCTGGGAGACTGGTTTGCTTACTGTAACATTGGATCTGCTCCAGGCTCCTACAGTGCCAGCAACATGTGGTGAGGCTGGATACGTTTGAGCTGAAATGGAGTTGAAAAGAGGTGGGTTATTGTGAAAAATTTAAAAAGAAAAAATTGGTGAAACATCAAAACACAACAACCTATATTTTATTTTATTATATATATATATATATATATATATATATATATATATATATATATATATATATATATATATATATATATATATATATATATATATATATATATATATATCTCTCTCTCTCAGTACTGTTTAAAATCATACTATAGCGTTATAAAAAATATGCATTATTATATTAATTGTTTAAATATAAACTACAGCAATATATAAAATATTTAATATTAAATAAAAGAGTATTGTTTATATATTCTAGTCTATTCGAGTCTAGTTCAACATTAATTAAACCTATTACTAGAATTATAGAAGTCAGTGATTGTTGTCCCAATATTTAAAAGCGGAGATCCACTCTCTATCGTTAATTATAGACCAATCAGTATCCTACCCACTGTTTCTAAAGTTATGGAGCAATTACTCAATGGAGACAGCAAATTGTTATTTTATAGATGATATTAAAACTCTTTTAGATAAAGGTGGCGTAGTAGGAGCCATGTTTCTTGATCTGAAGAAAGCCTTTGATACAGTTAATCATAGAATTCTCATATCAAAGTTATGTATTCAATTGGATAGAATCATACCTGTCAGATCGGTCTCAGTGTGTTCGAGTAAAAAAAAAACATCAATCAACTGATCTACGTACATCTACTGGTGTTCCTCAGGGATCTATTCTGGGTCCTTTGATTTTTGCTTATATATAAATGATCTTCACTCTGTATGTCCTGGCACTAATATACAAATGTATGCAGATGATACTGTAATTTATTTACAAGGTAATAGTTTGACACAAGTTTCTAATGAACCTACAAATTCTATGGTTAATGTATCAGCATGGTTAAAGGAAAATTGACAGACAACTAAATGTGTCTAAAACAGTATGTATGTTTTTTTTCTAAATCAAACAGTATCAGTAATGAGCCAGATGTTTGTGTCTGGGGTGAGGCTGCAGGTAGTTTCTCAATATAAAATACCTTGGAGTATTGATTGATTCTAAACTTACATTCAAAGCTCAGGTAAAAAAGGTCTGTAAGCAGGTTAAGTTTAATCTTTATAATTTCAGGCTTACTAGAGATTGTGTCACTAGAGGCAGCTAAGATGTTTATGCACTGTGATTATTTTTCCTATTATTTATTGTTTAACAACCTGGTCTCAGACGAGTTCAGTGACTCATTAGAGTCTTTATACAAACGTACACTTAAAGTTCTTGATAAGAAGTCGGTACATTATCATCATTGTTCAATATTAAAAAAATATATAATTTGCTGAGTTGGGAAAATATGATTAACTATGCAAATGTATGCCTGATGTATAAGATTATCTATGGTTTAACTTCTCCCCCTCTTAGTCAGTTAGTTACTATCAGAACAACTGCTTATCGCTCCACAAGAAGTGCGTTAAGAGGAGATTGCATTATACCACTCAGTAATCTTAATCAGTCTGCTTTCTCTGTTAAAGCAACTATAAGAGAACTAGATACCTATCAATTATTTAGAGTTCAAGTAAAGAAATGGTTTATTAATAATCAGCTCTGTCAACATTAGAATTTACACCTGATGGCTGTCCTGCTATTGTTTGTTTTGTTTTTATATTGAGTTTTTTTTATATTGAGAGATGGTTATGTATTTGTTTTACTAGTATGTATTTTAACCACATATTTCTTTCTAGGGTGACTTGTAATATTCTGTCCAGGGACTACAGATGAAAAATAGCCTTTGGCTAATTCTGGTGCATTTACAGAAATGTTTTATTAATGTGCAATATCCCTGTTAACTAAACAAATAAAAAAAAAAAAAAAAAAAATATATATATAAACAATAGCAATATAAAAAAAATGTATGTCTTATAAAATAGTACTGTTTAAATACACTATAAAAAAAATATAATATTGGCCTAGTTTCACAGACAGGGCTTAGATTAAGCAAGGATTAGGCCTTAGTTCAATTAGGGCTTGTTATTCAATTAATACTGCTGTGCATCTTGCTGTGCAAGAACCAATGGCACTGACATATTTTGAGGTCATTCTGCAGTTTTGTGAACTGAATCAGCCAAATCACTGAAAGAGACGGGACTTAAAAGAACAACTTGTTCACAAATTAGACTTCACTACTACTCTCATGAACCTGTTGAGGGGGGTGGGGGGGGGGGGGGGGGGGAGGATTTTCAGTGAACAATTACTTTAGTTTTGTGTGAGGAATGGACCAAAAATTTTGTAAAACACACTGGTCATATGGCCCATATTATGATTATATGTTGATTTAACATATATATTTAGAAGCTTGAAAACTTCAATTCCCAGTCATTGCAACTGCATGGAAAAAAGGAGACCAGCAGTCTTCAATATATCTACTTTTGTGTTTCACAGAAGAAATAAAGTCAGGGCGAGTACATTTATTTCAAACCCCATAATAAACGTTTCTACAGTCAGATGTAGATATAATTATTATTACTATTAGAAGTTTTATTATCCTTAGAGGGTCATCACAACCTGAGTCCTTGTTTCACTATCCTCTAATGGCCATAATTAACCTTGCTAACGAGCCAAGGGAAAGTGTGGAACTGCATAGGGCTGAAAATATCCTGCTGAGCCCCAGAGCCCATGCCAGTGTGCTTACACGAGCACCTCGACTGCAGACCGAAGACTTCAGCAGAGCTACTGCTATTCTCAGCACTGAATAAAACCAGTACAACCTGCTGCAGAAAGACAGTGACTTCATCAGCCCTCATAACACAATGGTGTGAGGTCATGGTAATGACTCAGACATCATAATATGGTTCTGGCTAAAGTGATATAGAAGGTCATTTTTAGTAAACTGTAATAAGACTAACAAAGTACCCTAAATTACTCTAAAGCCAAGTGCTTGGGCTCATTACAACAACAGCAGAAGCACAATAATAGTGTCATGACAATTTCTACTGTGATAATGACTGTGTGAGCTAAAAGAAACTGAAGTCATAAAGTATTTACCCATGACATTATTACAGACACAATCAATGGCATCTATTTACTAGGGCTGGAATGACACATTGACGTGATCGATTATGTCGATTACGTAAATTAGTCGATTTCCATGGAATGCGTCAATTCGTTGCACTGTTTATGTTCTTCAATGATGGCGGCTCCCTGGCATGCTGAAAATCAGACGTTATTACAAAAATAATCGAGCCCGATCTAAAGTGTGGACATTTTTTAAACAGAGATAGAATAAAATTGTGGTCTAAAAAACTGAAATAGCATACCTATTTCAGTTTTAACACAGCAGCACAACCTCTATGAAGGAGCATCTGAAAAGAAAACATTCCGGGCTCTCCTGCCTCTGAATGATAAGACGGCAGCCTAAGTATTTGGACTATTACAGTGAATTTTACACAGCACTAGAACACAGTTGTCAGTCCCATATTTTGTGGTTAATACGGCTGTGTTCATACAGCATTCTGTTACAAGCTGCCGTGGGTGTGAGGTTCTGAGACGTGCGGCTTATACTTATTCTCTGCAAACTGTTAAAAAGCATTTAACGCTGTTGTTGGTTATTTAAAATATCTAATGGATGAACTTGTGCCTCGATTGGATTCATTTATTTAATTGCGCACTGTAAATTGTGGTAAAACTTCATGGTTTTATGGACACCGCCATGTTTGATACTTTCGCAATGGTTTCCACTATGTTTACTATGGTTAGTTAGAAACAGAGCTGTTCAATGGCTCTGGTTAGAATGCGGTTGTGACTTCAGCTGTTTGATCATACAGCTGAACGAACATATTCTAGCAGTTACTTTAATCTCATGAATTAACAAAACATTTCAGGATTCACACTTGTAAGAAATAGCTGCTGTAAATCCAAAAAAAGTGACTGCGAACGCAGCAACAGTAAATGCCTTTTCTAATTAGACCTGCACTGCATAAACCTTATTTTTGTGATGAATAATATCACTAGGTAAACGTTCATACATAGATTAGTTTCGGTTATTATTTATTGGTCTATTATTGGTTATTATTTATTGGTAAACTAACCAAAGGATTAACCAACTATTCAGAAAACAAAAAACAAAACAACAAAAAAATATATTAATAAGATATTTAATATCCTCTCATTTTTGTCCAGCAATCGTGTCTCTTCAGAAGACTTGGAATAAACTTGATTTTTTCGAATGTATAATCTCTGAATTAACTTAATTTAGGTTGCGTGGACTTTCAATTGATGGGAAACAAACCTTAAAGGTGGGGTATCCATTTTTTCAACTATGCTGTTGGACATTGTTGCTATTTGAAATCAACCCAAACAAACCTACCCCTCTCTTCATTGCTCCACCTGCAAAACTCACACTCCAATCCCAACCAGCCTGCTCAGAGTCGGTCTCGAACCCCGGCCCAATTGCTGCTGACATGCGAGGCGAATGCACTACCAATTACACTAAACACCGCATTCTCTAGCGATCGTCAGTGTGCAGTGCTTCACCTGCACAACTCTCACTATCTAGCCACTGTTACACACGCAATGCGAGTGGATGTCTGTTTATCACAGCTGACGCGCAACAAAATGCTTCGCGAAAAATAAAGCGCAGTTGATGAATGAACGACAAGAAAGCAGAAAAAATGAACGTACAGTACACACGAGTAAATACAAACAAGTTTGTCGTTAGTCACCAAGCACTGCAGCCCCAGACAATCATGACACTCAAACCCAGTTTTACTCACATGAAAAGCGGGTTCAAAGCAGACTTCTGTTTTCAGGCCTTCCCGCTTAACTCTCTCCAGCGCTGGAAAGCTTTTCTAAAATTAACACAGGTCCTAAAGCACTTGCCCAGTCATAAACCTTCATTCCAGTGAAATTGTTTTGTGCTCTTTTGTATTGTTTCTCATCATTTCTCTTTCCGCGTTTTTTTCTTTTTTTCTTTTCAAATGTCCCTCTTGCTCGTTCTCCACGACTGTCATACGCCCCCTAATGCTGATTGGTTAGATGTTTGTTGTTGGTATCGGCCCGACTAACTTCCAAATGCGGTGGAACTGGAAAAAGTAGAAATTAGGCCAGATAGTGAAGAACTGCTGTTGTTTATTTGTGGAGAGCTGGATTGGTCGGACTGCGATGCACCATTAAAGTGTAGTTGAAAAAAAACGGATACCCCATTTTTAATGTGTTTCGAAGATGAACAAAAGTGTTAAAGACAAAGTCATTTTTTGATTTATTAGAGAAGTAGCCATTCCTGATGAATTAGTTGATCCAGTTCACAAAACTGCAGATTGAATTGTTCACAATCCAGTTCTCACTATGTTCAACAGAAGAATAAGTCATACAGGTTTGGACCAACATGAGTGTGAATAAATGAGAGAATTTTCATTTTTGAGTGAACTATCCCTTTAAGAGCCATTTTCAGTAATGCACTCATAAGTATTTCTGCATGAATTACAGAAACAAACTTTAAGTGTTTAATTTCTTACCTGGGCTATTCATACCAACAACCCCGCTGCTGATGTTCGAGCTGCTCTCCAAACAGGAAGTACCCATTCTGGTCACCGCTGTGCCCCCACTGGGGTTTAACAGCTCATTCCCAGATTCAGCTGCATCTGAGCCTATCTCAGATTGAGGAGTACCTCTGGAAGTGACTGTTTTGGACTCATCATCGCTGTCAAAGCCAAATGGGTCCTCTGAGCTGTCGTCATCATCAAAGCGGGGTCGTTTAGTCAGCTCAGGAACCTCTGGCTTGAACGAGGGCCGTTTTACCCCCAACTGTGCCTTATAGGTGGTCTCTCCCCATTTGGTGCTGAGCGTAGCCTTCCTGTTAGAAAACACCTCATCAAACTTCGAGCTGGCCTCTCCTCCCTTCCGGGTATATGTTTTACTAAATCTGGACGTCATGTTGACGTTTGTTACATATTATCTATAGGGAAACAGAAGACATGGAAAAAATAAATGTCACATCAATATCTGAGCATGTAGGAACAAACAGAAGATCTGTGTATTGCACCTTGTTTTAAAGGCTACAATGGAACTAAAGTAGATAAATATGCAATAGAATGTTTATTTTAACCCTATAAAGCCTACTGAATCAATTGATACACGTTTTTCTAAGACCAACATGATCAAACCTTTGCTGAAAAATCCTGTTGTACACAATCTTCTACATGCATTCTGCCCTCCAACTGATACTAAAATTAGCATGAACTAAGTTAAGTATAATTTAAATATTTCCACCATTGGGTTGTGGTACACATGTATTTGTGCTGTGAAGTCTGTAATGATTTTTAGTAACATTTCAAGATAACAATTTACTCCACTGAAGCAATGTTTACCTGATTATACTATACTTTTTTTTTTCTTTTTTTTTGGAAAAATCTGGTTAAAATTTAAGAATCAAATTTGATACAACAGGATTTTGAAGAAAGTTCATTTGTACATCTCTCAATCATCATTGCATTATACATTTTGCTCCCCACAATTAAAACTTTGGATCATAAAACTAAGGATTTAAATTACTAAGACATAGTATTGAGATATTTAGAATGGCAGCTGATATTTGCATTTTATGTAATATTTTAATACACCATTATAAAAAAGTCTCAGTGATTTACATTACAAGCTATCAGAATTCCATCTTACATTCTGGCCAAATAAATAACATCTGCACCAAATTGCACATTTTCCCTCAATTTGGACATCTGAATAAATTTTTTTTTTTTTTTTTTTTCGAGTGTGAGCTCCATATTTCCATGTTTCATTATATCATACTATATGGGCCATAAAAGACTGATGTATGAGATATAAAACACATACGCACATTTTTAAAAATATTTTGTCTAAACATTCAATAAACTCTTCCCATTTATTTCTGACTACGATTCCATATATTAGGCTTTACGTGGCTAGCATATTAAAAAGACTAAAGATGGTTTAAAAGGTAAAAGAAAACACAACAACCAACGGAGGGCATATTTCTAGCACACAACTTCATTTCAAGACCGTTTTATGATGAGGCACCTTCTTTAAGTTAAACGAATAGTTCACCTAATATTGAGATCATTTACTGACCCTCATGTTATTTCAAACCCGTTTGACTTTTTTTTCCAGAGCAACACAAAAGATGTCAGGAGGAATGTCAGTCGCAGTCACCATTCACTTTCAATACCTAACATTCTGCCTAAAATAATCATCTTTTGTGGTCTGCGCAAGAAATTAAGTAATGCAGGTTTGAAGCAACACGGGTGTGAGTAAATGATGACAATTATTTTATTTTTGGGTGAAGTATCCCTTTAATGAGTTACGTTTCGAGCAGAAACATTGTTCATTTAACAGATGGCTACATGTTTGCACACTCACCGATCCTCCGTCTTTCCTCTGGGCCTCTTGTGCTCCAAGCAGCCGCTAAAAAAAAGCCCAGCCGATCTGCTCAATGAGCAAAAGCGCAAAGCGCGCCTGCAGCGCGGTGGAACTGGAAAAAAGTAGAAATTAGGCCAGATAGTGAAGAACTGCTGTTGTTTATTTGTGGAGAGCTGGATCGGTCGGACTGCGATGCGCCATTAAAGTCGCCCCTCCCTCTACGCCCCCAACAACTTCGGCGTAAAGCCTAGCGTCACACCAGAACGCCGCTCGACCAATCAGATGTGTGCGCACTGAGCGTATGTGCAGCAAACGTAGTTCCGATTGGATGAAATGAAAAAGAAGGAGCGTTCTAATTGGAGGACAACGGAGACTGGTGGGTGGGGCTTTGTGGTGAGGTCGGACAGGTCTTGAATGTTAGACTTTTTTTTTAAATATATACTACAGCAGCAGATTTCAACGAACGTACATATTTAATGATAATAGTAGATAGTTAAACTAAACAAATTAGATATTTAAGAACCGCAGTATTCTTTGTATTCTATTCTTATTGTTTTCAACTTGTCTTATGATTTCTGCCTGTGCTCACAAGAGCTTTTAGATCACTGGTGACTGGTGAGTTTCGTGTATTGTGGGTAAACAGAGATTGTCAAGGCCTTTTTGCCTCACAAACCTCCACAGACCTTGATAAAGTGACACATGGCATGTTATTCTATGCTTTCTTTTTTATATTTTTTATATAGAGTTTTAGACATAAATCTAAGAAGTGAATTAAATAATTTCACTTCTCAAAAACTATGTTCTAGAGAAATTACTGTTAAAACACATAAAGTGACCAATATGCTCAATGAAGACCAGGAGTCATTTACTGAAGACAAAAGTTCTCCACACGTCCATAGGCTGTAGAAAATGATTGTGAGGATCCAGCCATGAACTAACTTAGAATACAGAAACATTAGTACTTCTAGTCAATTGAGTAAACAGCTGACATCATGCCTACAGTTTCTGATAAACAGTATAGAATAAGAACATTCTAGCAAGGTAAGAAACTTTGGTAAGTGTCACAGGTGAGTCATACATTCAGGAAGAACAAGAATAAAGTTCAAACTAACAATTCACTTTCTACAAAATATAACTCTTGATTAAAGTGGTTATATGAGCAAATTAATTAATTACAAACAAGTACATATTAATGAGCCGAGCTAAATGAGTAAACACTATTACTGCATTCCTGTCATGGGTCAGACCCACAGAAATTGCCTGTAAGTTACATAAATACCAGAATAGATACTGGTATTTACTGGTTTTAAGAAAACTATGATTTTCAATTGATTATATAATACAAGAAAAGAGACTGTAAATCTACCACCTTCAAGTATATTTGGTTCACAAATGTTTCACATTCTGCCATCTGTATGTTGTCTTCTCTCTTTCACAAACATCACTTGTCTATTTTGACACCTGACCTGATGTTTGTGACTTGTTATATTTCATTATTTGCTCTCATATTTTACAGGAAGGACAACAAAAACAAACTAACTTAATTTTATACCTGCACTACCAATTACCTATGTACCAAGATTATGTCATTCTTTTAAGATTAAGTCTTCTTTTGTCGGTAGAAATGGAAATTCTCTAATTTCTGATATTAGAGAATATAATATACATTAGTGCTAATGTACTAAAGCATTTATGTAATATATTTGACTTTTGCTCACTTCACATTCACAACTGCATTTATATGCAACGAGACACTGTACATTTCCTATCTCACCGGGAGATGGCGCTATTGTGAAGCCACCGTTCTTGATCTGTGTGTGTGTGTGAATGTTTATTGACCAAGATTGTATATTCAATTGCGAGGAGAGGAAAAAGTGCTATTAGGATGTAATCCAGTTGGTATTAAAGACATGGCAAAACCATTTTAAGGCAAGCCACTTACGTTAGCAAGAAACAGTCTAACGCTGCGGAACATAGGGAAGGAGTTTTTTAATGGATGTCAATGAATGAACAGCTTTTGGTTTATTCAGCGTAGTGTACCCTCCCTCTTATCTCCAATAATAAGACCATCTCTGGTAGTAGTAAGTAGCAAAGTCACATTAATCATTAAAATCATAAAATGTTACCGGATAACCTTAAACAGAAGCTTTAAGTAGTTTTCCGAGTCAAATGACTGAAAACATATTTTGCTGTCTGCGAGACAAATGTAGTCCTACTTGAAGATGAGGGTTTACTATATTTTATTTAATCTGTAAAAAGTCAAGAGTGTCTTTAAGGTTACCTTAAAGAGTATTTAGATGTGCTTTTGCAAAGAGTCTTCATGTTGTTATTTTAATGATTATATATATCAGTGCTTTATATTAGAAAGGAATGAATAACACAGTCACAATATTTTAAAACATTTTTTATGTTCACAGTTAATTGTTTTTATTCTAAGAAAATACTAAGAATTAAATGGAAACATTTAGACTTCCACTTATATGTGAAGCATGTATCATATAATGGTATTTTAGTTATATTGACTGAAAATTAATCAGTCATATCATGTTTATTTTGTCATAAACATTAGGGAATTAAGGCATAAAACCTCCAAAGAGGCTTCAAAGAAAAAAGAAGAATATGAGAGAGGTGAGATTTACCTGAAGACAAACTGATTGAGCACCTTAAAAATAAAATCATCTCTCAAGAACAAAATACTGATGTTCCACAGCAGATCTCAGGGAGGAAGAACACAGTGCAAAACGTTTCAGGATTGTCCAAGTTGTACAAACCTTAATTGACATCTAGCAGTCTTACAGAGGGAATACCATCCAGTTTAGGGGGGATTCATATGCACGTTTCACTACATATGAAAACATTTAACCTGCAATTTATGCATTCTGTGTTGCCAACATTGTTGCTACTCTCACATTTACAGGATCAAATTCATAGTTCCTCAAACTAAATGTGGCAACATCCCAACAGTCTTTTTCTACTTTTTAGTTGCATCACTTTTGTAGTGTTTTTGGGCCTCAATGATCTCTGAAATGACAGAGGGGTCATCCAGCGTGGAGACATCTCCCAGACTGCTAGTGTCGTGCATGGCAACCTTTCGCAAGATTCTCCTCATGATTTTTCCAGAGCGTGTTTTAGGAAGACGCTTCACAACCTTAAAGAAGAGAGCAGATATGCTTTCAGTTGACAAAACAAATAAATCTTCAAACCATTCATGCAGACAGTGATGATTTAGACAACATATTTTGGTTGATTCTATGATCACTCATAATCTTTCTTTGTAAATGCTCCTGATATAAATGTTCTTGAATACATACATACAGACAAACAATTAACACTGTACAATAAGGTTCAATAAAAAATGTTAATGATTTTACCAGGAAATGATCAGGGATGGCATATTTAGCTATTTTAGTAGCCACTAGACGTCTCAGTTCTTCCACAACAGCCTGCTGGTTCTCAGTAGCAGATTCTTTTAAAACTACAAATGCAAATGGAACTGATGAAAGAGAAAGACAGGAAGAGAAAGTGAGAGAAATGTAAACAGGCAAGGTAAAAATCTGATTTACTTTAAGCACTGAACATTTTGTGACAGTTAATTATGTCTCTATTATTTTGTTGTTTTCACAGTGACCAAAGGTGTTGTAAAGCGCCCAATTAATTGGGTCAAAAGGTCTCTGCTCGTCGAGAGGGGGAGGGCTGGCGTTCCAGATGGCTCATTAATGAAAATAGGTGGGATCGTCAAGGGGCCTCACCTTCTCCTTTGATCTCATGAGGAATTCCGATCACTGCAGTCTCAGGAACGTCTGGATGTTCATCCTGATGCCAGAGAAACACACAGTCATCCAAAACTTTGATTCTGCTTAACCATTCAAAAGTTTGGGGTTGGGGTATTTAAAAATTTTTGAAAAAAAAAAAAAAAAAAAGTATGCTCACCAAAACTACATGTATTTAATCAAAACCAATATTGTGAAATATTATACGGTTTTCTAATCGAATATATTTTAAAAATATAATTTATTTCTGTGATGGCAAAGCTCCATTTTCATGAGCCATTCATATGATCCTTCAAAAATCATTCAATTATGCTGATTTGGTGCTCAAGAAACAATTCTTTCTATTATTATTATTATAAATATTGAAAACCCTTGTGCTGCTTAATATCATTATGGAAACAGTGATACATTTTTTCAGGATTCTTTCTGAATAGAAAGTTGAAAAAGTTTAAATAGAGAGTAGAAAAAAATAGAAAGTTTTTAAAATGTTTTGTATTAGGCCTGATTAATTTAACCAATTATTGTATTGGTGTTTATGTACTGATTTATGCTTGTGATAAAGGACCGTCGGGACTCACCAGAGCATCCTCTATCTCAGCGGTGCCCAGCCGATGCCCACTGATATTGATGACGTCATCCATTCGTCCTGTGATCTGGTAGTAACCGTCTTTGGTGCGGTGCGCCCCATCACCCGTAAAATACTGACCTATGGCATGGCATCAATTAAGACCTTAAGATCAACTTATTTCTCTGATCACTATCATTTTGACTTTTTATGGAGTAAAAACCTAATTGGAGTTATTGTGAGCGCAATCCACAACAAAAGCAAGCACATTTGAAAATCCAAAAAGATTATTTTGACATTTTCCCAGCCAGGATTTGCTAACATTCCTGTCATAGTCTTACTTTGAAGTCAAAGTCAGAATGAACATTTAAATAAGTATCCAAACTTTTCTTTTTAATAACTTTTATAACAAGAACTCACTCACCTTGGTACGGTTTAAAATATGCATCCACAAATCTCTGGTGGTCTCCAAATATGGTTCTGGCCATTCCAGGCCATGGCTGGCTGATGCACAGAGCTCCATTGACATCATTTCCTGATATTATCTGTCCCTGTTGAAGAACCAAAAGGTTGGTTATTACTTCACTTGACAAAAAACATGTGCATTGAGAGGTCCTGTCTCTCAGTTGATCTTCATGGGAGGGGGTAACGATCTCTGTAAACAGCCCCAGAGTGTAACAAAAGAGTGCCTCAGAGGAAGTTGGACCTGCTCCAGCTAGCATTATTGCTGTTTTTTTTCTTTCCAGCTGCAGAAGAGAATCTGACATCCATCAAGGTCTGTAACACAAAGCTTTCCTTAATAAGAGTGGGGGAAGCTGAGTGCATTGGATCCAGGCAGAACCAGGCAATATTACCCTTGTATAGGTCTGAATAGGTCAGTCTGCTAACAATTATCTAGAACAACTACTCTAGAAAACACCTAAAAACATTTGGCTTGCCAGGAAATAAAGAGCTAATAAGAACCCATTTTTATTTCAGATTATGAATATATCTTACATTTGGAGCTTTATATCTCACAATTATGACTTTTTATTTGACAAACAATATTTTTTTTAAATTTCAGATTCTATATCTTACTACTGGGGCTTTGTATCTTTATATTATTACTTCATGTCACAATTGTAACTTTATCTCAAAATTGCGATTTATTTCTTATAAATGCGGTTTTATATCTTTATCATCTATTAATTATGACTTCCTATTTCACAATTTAACTTTTTTTTTTTTTTAGATTATGACTATTTCTTACAATTGGGGCTTTATATCACACAATTATGTTTTTTTTATTTCACAATTATCTCACAATCGCAATTTTATTTCTAGCTATTTACACTTTATATCTCACAATGTCAATTCATACCTTTTTATTGTGACTTACAATTACATTTTCTTTTTTTTCCTTTGAGGTTGACATGCTTTTATAGCATTGTGTCGTTGAGGAATTGAACCTGCTATAAATGCACCCTATGTTCCTAAACAAGTGACCAAGTCAGGAAACAAATAGGTCACCTTCTCCCCAAGCAGTGCAGGCTGGATGCCAAAAAAGGGTCTCATCGCCATGGCAGGCCGAATCTCTGCTCCCGGTTCAGCTGGGAGAGGGGCGATACACACACCGCCAGTTTCTGAAGAGAGAGAACCTGGTGAACTATTTATTTCTGAATAACGTCATGCATGGTAAATCATTTAATCAGTGCTGCCAGACTGAAGATCAAGCGCTTGATATACAGACGAGAACAGATGTAGCGATTTCATTTTACCTGTCTGCCACCATGTGTCCACCAGAGGGCATCGTCCATCCCCGACCACATTATGGAACCATTCCCACGCCTCGTGATTAATGGGCTCTCCAACTGCCAACAGATCACACATTCACATGGTCATTTACATAGACAAATTAATTGCCCAAAAATGCTGCACTTAAAAACATGCTCCCTATGTTGATATGATTGAATGACTTTGCAATTCAAGGAAATCTTAGCCCTGTTTTTTCAAGTGGAACTGACAGGCACTAAAGGGGCCAACAAAACTCAGACTGGCTGTTTGGCTGTTTTTCGCAAAGTCAGATTTTCCATTGTTGAACTCAAAGGCTGTGTGACTAGATTCATTAAAAATAATCCAGAGTAAGCAGGCTAAACTTTAACTGTGGCTGAATATTCTCCCACAAGGAGCTGACTATACCAGCACAGTGGAAATACAATATCTGGGCTCGAAAGAATAGCCCAGATATTGTACTTCTTCGGTTCAATTTTTTAAAAATGGTGACCTTTGACCTGGAGAGCTGATGAGTTCCTCATCCCCATTGTGCTGGTGCAATGCACTTATTCCTCTTACTACAGGAGTAATCAACCTGAAGTAACCCAGGGTTAAGTCGTAATACGCTGCTAAAAAGTGTGTTAAATGATAAATAATACACCCACTTTCACACTGCTAAAACGAAACGGCAGTGAAACAGTTAAGTCTCAAGATGTATTTACAAAATGTTCAATGCGATACGGTTTAAAAAATATTTATTTTTCTAATTATTTAAATAAAAATTAATTAGAATCGTTTGAATTGAAAATTAAGAATTAATATAATTCACATTGAAACAATGTTTTTTTTTTTTTTTCCTCTAATGCCCACCAAGGCTGCATTCATTTGATCAAAATAAAATAATATTGTGAAATATTATTACATTTTAAAAAATAAACTGATTTCTTTTTTATATTTTATAAAATGTTATTTATCCCAGTAATGGCAAAGCTGAATTTTCAGCATCATTTCTCCAGTCTTTAGTGTCACATGATCCTTCAGAAATCATTCTAATATGCTGATTTGCTGCTCAAGATATATTTCTTATTATTTTTCAGGATTTTTTAATGAATAGAAAGTTCAAAAGAACAGCATTTATTTAAAATCGTGTTTTTTTTTGCAACATAATAAATGTATTTACTGTCACTTTTGATCAATTTAATGCATTCTTGCTGAAAAATCTTACCGACCCTAAATATTTGAATGGTAGTGTACTGTTTCAAACAAATATTATATATTATAGCTCCAATAAAAAAAATATATATTTGCTATTAAACTTTTGAAGTCTCACCAGATGCAAGTGTCTTCAGTGATGACCTGTCATAATTCTTCACCCAGTTTTCTTCATATTTCAGGAGTAATCTGATTGCAGTTGGAGCTCCATAAAACTGGTTTATTCGTAACCTCTGAACTGTCTCCCAGTAACGACCTGAAACAGTCAAAGAACACATTCGAACAGTCAGGACAAAGATAATGATTTACAACCAGACAGCATTTCAACAAAACACATAAGTTATGAACTTACAAAAAATAAATATGAACATCAGTAGTAATGATGACTAATTAAAACCACAATTAGTATTACACAATATTACACAAACACACTGCCTAATTGATACCAGCACAGAAACAAAGGTTTTGAAAAGCAGGTTTTTTTAGAAGTACATCAATGGAAATGTTTCCTGTAGAGGTCACATTGTAAAGAGCACACTGCTTTACGGCCACTTATGAAGGCTCATTTCCATTAAAATACACTCATAAAGGCAGATAAGACACATTATACAGGTTAATGTGTCACAAGATTTTATCTGAGAACAGAACAAAAAGAAGTTTCTTCATTCTGAAGGGCTGGGAGGGACAGTAACACTATCTGACATGATCTAGAGGGGTCACCACCTCTATCAGAATGGGAACAGGAAACGACTGACACAATTACTAAACTTAAGGACTGAATAGAGGACTTTCCATCTTTCCATCTTGTTTAATTCTCTCTGTAGTGATGCATTTAAAATGTTTTGAAAATGTAACTTTACTTATTGTCTGCAGATAAATGCAAATGCTTTGGCAATACAAATGCACATTATATATCATGCCTATAAACCACATTAACTAAAACTGAAATTTAAACTAAAAAATAAATAGACTGTATGTGCATTATATATACTGCATCACTGCCATGACTCATAATTAGTGTATATAATTTCTCCTGATATTTCACCTGGATTGGGGTACACGGGTGTACTCTCAAACAGAACAGAAGTGGCTCCATTACACAGAGGTCCGTACACCACATAACTGTGACCCGTAATCCACCCGATGTCAGCAACACAGCCAAACACATCTCCAGGTGTGTAGTCAAACACATACTGCAACAACAGACAGGTATAGAGATACACAAATAGACAAAAATTAAATAATCTAAAGCTATTCAGAAAATTTACTGCTGAATGTATATTCATTGTGCATGCTATTGTAAATGTGGTTATAATATAAAACATTAGATGACATAAACTACAATGGAGTGTAAAGAAATAATTGTTAGAATATATTTTATTATTATACTACAACATATTACATTTGGTTAAAGTCACTTATTACACATACAATGGTATTTTTTCTGTTATATATATATTTTATATATATTAAACTTTGCTCAGTGTTATGATGTTTAGCCAGTGTGACAGTATCAGTGCGATCAGAGAAGCACAGAGACATACCTGATGTGTGAGGGAAGCGTAGAGCAGGTAACCAGCCTGTGTGTGCACGATGCCCTTGGGTTTACCTGTACTGCCTGAGGTATACAGCATGAACAGCATCTCCTCGCTGTCCATGGGCTCTGGAGCACAGACTGAAGACTGTCCTGCCATCACCTTACACAGACAGAAAAATTACACTTTTTATTTATTATGTAAATTTTATTTACATTATTAGACCATTTGACAAAATTTACTGCACTAGTTTATAATCAAATCTTTTTCTAATCTTGACAAAACACATATCGATGGAAAGGTCTGAGATTCAATGTTTGGTGAATGTTGTATATTTAGTGAATATTTGGTGAATGCTGTACGATAGAAGTGATATTCTGACAGAAATTAATTAATTTCTAACAGGAGAACACATCAAACCAGGGTGTCTATTTTTGGTATAGCACCTAAACAAAAAATCCTCATAGAAACCTCTATTTTTGTGATATCAACATCAAATTTGGAACACAACTTGGTAAAACATATAGCTTTGATTTTATAGCAATTTTAGAGTCCATGTAGTTGCATGACATTAGTTATCATGTAATAATTGGTAACTGAATGGTTTATGATTGATCTGTATGCTGTTTTAACATTTCATTTAAAATAAAATCAGAACATGTTAATCCTGTATAAATCCTTGTAAAGCGCAATAGGAGGAGGAGGAGGAGGTGTGAAGTTCTTCATTATCAAGGTGTGCTGTGACAATAGGATATCTTTGATATGGAAGTTACACACAGTAGAAAGGACAACTTTCCACACCTTCAAATGCAGCTGTGACTGTAGAGCTTCAGGAAGTGTCTGGTGTTCTACAGAACTGAATTAATAATCACTCAAATGCAAGATATCACCTGGATATCTAATATGCGTTTTCATGCAGACATAAAAGTGTTAACTTTCATTTATGTGCTTTGTTGTTATTGCCTTTTATCTGTTGTGTAATAAAATAATAATCTTTGTATAGTCTAAATGGATTTTCCACTTGTTTTGCCACCATTATTGTTGAAGGCTAATGCGTTTCCTGCAAATAATGAGATTTCATGAGATATTCACCCTGCAACCAAAACATTAATCTTAAAACGTAACTCTAAAGCCAGTGCATGTGGAGAGTTTACAGAGGCCCAGATCAGCCTTTCTTGTGTAATTCAGTATTTCCGTGAACTGTCCGTAAATATAAAATACTGCCAAACTGGCAGAACATGTGCCCACTATGTGACCAATTTTAGACAAGGAAAATTTGTGCCCTTGTACAGAGTGGGTGAACATCACTATAGAGACAGGCAGACAGACATATCTGGCAAGACAAAACAAGACAGACAGACATCCCCCAACTACTCAAATGAAGTAGAAACTAAACTAAAGTCCTAGTCTTCTGTGCTAATTAGGTACACATTCCTTTCTCACTTCATAAACCTTTAGAAAGTTGTGCAAAGCCCAGTGCCTTATAGATAGCAGAAAGTGACCTACACACTGCACAGATATGAAATAATTGGAAATCGATATATTAATTTCGGTTTTGATTTTGGCAAATGTAAACCATTTTAATATCCTGCTTAAGTTAAACAACTTCCCCCTTGTTACTTTTATTTTTTTTATGGCTGAACAAAGTATCTTTCAACAGCACATTTGTTTTGTCTGGCACATTTGTAAAAACAGCAGACAAGGCTCAAAACAAGTAAAGATTCATTTTTCTTGCCTGATTGAGCCCATGGTTAAGATTTGACTTGGTTTGCCAACATTTTTACTCGCCCCAAAACAATTTTTTTTTTTTTATTATTATTAATTTAAATTTGTATTTTTATATTTATCTTTTTAAATTTCTGGTTTTAAGTGTGTATTTTATTTTATTTTTTGTATATCTAATGATATTTATTATTTTTTAATGTTTAATATCGTGTTGTATTTATTGTTGTTTAAAAAAAAAAAAGATTTATTTTAATATATTTTCCACACATATAAATGTTTTTTTTTTTTTTTTTGTTAAGTTAAGGTATAACGCTGGCCCAATTTTTTCAGTCAACTGTAGGGGTGTGCGATACGTCCAAAAACGATATAGATCACGATATAGTAATTTTTGCTTTATTATTTTTTTTTATGATATCAAAATTTTTCATACCATTGAAATTTCATATTCTTATCAGCAATTTCAATATCATTAAAAAAAATTAATACTAGCCTAAAAAACTCTCAAGCTTACTGAAGACAAATAAACAGTGATAAAGAAAGAAAACAAATCACAATAGAACAAAGACAGACGAAATAGACCTACCTGAAAAACACTAGAAATACTACATAAAATGTATAAAGTAATCAAAGGTATATAAAACAATGCAAATTACTTGCAAATACATGGTCACTTTGACACAGGTATGTGTATTTAACCGTTCAAGCCCAATAATAGGCGGCAAAAAGCACTCGGTTCAGTCCTCCAGCGCTCTATGAGCAGCGGCTTCATGTCGCGCGTCTCTCAGACTCGCTGAGAAACAGTCTTTCAGAGATCACGTGCATATGCTGAAATGAGTTGTCTTTTGCTGCTAATTGCACTTCAATGGTTTAAGACCACTTGTTTTTAAACTGCATTGCTTAAAAACTCATGCAAATGATAAGCTTTCGTGACCGCGGAGCATAGCAACCTCACGTGAGCGTAACCGCGACAGAGACAATAGTTCAAAATCTCTACCGGTTGACAAATTTTTACCAGCTAATCGTGTCTACCAGTTTATTCCCCACACTTAATGTGCTTAATATCACTTTAACATCCAGCACGTCCCTAATTCGCGAATGCCTTCTGAGTAAGGCATGTTCTGTGCGCGCACTTTGGCAGTGTGGCAGTCAGCACGGGTGCTGCACTGAGTTCCTTTTTTTCAGGATATATTGCGCTTATAACTGTTTTTAACATCAAGCACGTCCCGATCTTTATATTCTCATTCATGCATTTCATCACTCTGAAGTATCAATAGTGCAATATATTTACATACTGCGCTATATACGATAGCTATAGCATAGTCTCTAATAATACACAATTTATTTCGTGGTAACGATATATATCATCATATCACACTGCCCTAGTCAACTGCAGACCATCCTTATTGTTTAGCTCTGGCAAATGTTTCTAATTTGGCTTTCTAATCTCTGTACTCTGCAGGAGGTCATTGTTGTGTGATTTACCTCATCTAATGGAATGTCTAGTTTTCCCATTGGTACACTATTGTTAGTTCTCTTGGCCACAAACACATGCCGGACAGATGGACAGCTCTTCACTGCTTTGTCCACCGTGGACTTCAGATCAAAGAGACGGCCGCCCCTAACGCCTTGGTTGCATGTGATGACAAACTTGCACTGGGCTGTGTGTATAGGAGAGAGAAAAAAAAAAGAAAGACATCGGAACAGGCACTATTTTGACAGTGTACAATTGCTGATACAGCAACTGAGCTGATGTGCTTTTTACCACTAACTGGGACCTAAATTTAGATATAAAGGTACTGCATGTGTAAACATACTCCATTTTAGGTAATTTTTAAGAAAGCAATTTATAAGTTTGCCATATTTTGAGAAATTTGTCTAAACTGCAGTGCTGTTGTTGGATTTTATGTCCATATTACATTAAATAAGATCAGAAAGAAACATCTGCTCAGTGTCTGTTTTATGAAATAAGATAAAGACAGGCCTGGCTGACAACAAACACCCTCTGAAACTTATCTCTGTCCAGACCATCACGTACACATACATATACCAAGATGCTCTACGTAGGGTTTACATTTTTACAATGCTCTAACGTAGCATGTATAAAACATTCAAAACATGGAAACACAACTGATTTTTCAGTTGAGCTCAGTATTCCCTGAAAAGCATGCAGGGTTTTTACTAGAATAACTAGGAGAGAACATTAATCCATGTTATGTTCAATTTCAATAGTCAACAAGAAACTAAAATTGACTGTTTACTTTTTTTAAAAAACATGTTCTTGGTCTTTTATTGTGCACAATTCATCAGTGAATGCAAGGAAAAAAAGTCTCTGTAATCTTTCACCAAAATATAATAACTCTTTTTAAAAGAAGTCTCTTATGCTTACCAAGGCTGCATTCACTTGATCAAAGATTATTACAATTTCAAAGAACCGTTTTCTATTTTAATACAGTTCTCAGCGTACACCCCCTTTGAAAAGTTACATTTTAAACAATATCTCAATGAACACAAAAACAATTTCCAAAATGTTGACAAAACTAAGTTTTATATAACATCTGTTTAACTTATACAATGAAAGTAAGGTTAATAATATAACTTAGAGAACAAAATTTTAAGTTTTTGAACAGAGTTAAAGTGATTCAATGGCTCCTGAACTGAACCTAATCGAACACCTATGGAACACCCAAGTTGAGCATCACTCTCCATCCAGCATCCAGTCTCTAAAAGAGGTCATTCTTGAAGAATGGAAAAGGATAGATGTTGCAAAATGTCGCCAACTTGTTCGTTCCATGCCTAGAAGACTTGGTGCTGTCATTAAAAATCATGGAGGCCATACAAAGTACTAGATGTAGTAGTTTTTGTTGTGGGGTGTACTCATTTTGAATCACCCTAATTTGAGTAAAACTGAAAAGTGTGTAATCTAAGTTATATTATTAACCTTACTTTCATGTTATAAGTTAAACAGATGTTATATAAAACTTAGTTTTGTCAACATTTTGGAAATTGTTTTTGTGTTCATTGAGATATTGTTTAAAATGTTACTTTTCAAAGGGGGTGTACTCATTTACGCTGAGCACTGTATATTTTAAAATGTAATTTATTCCTGTGATGGCAAAGCTGAATTTTCAGCAACCATTACTCCAGTTTCAAATCTTTATATGTTGAATAAATTCCATTTTATAGGTGCACTAAGCAATTTCTGATAACATTGTTGAACACTGTTGATATTTGAAATCAACCAAACACAATCCCTCCCTTCATTACTCTGCTCCCAAAATGCAAAAAAAAAAAAAAAAAAAAGTCACGTAATGACTAAATAAAATGAACATGACGGACGAATGGAAGAACAAAAAATGAGCATACAGTACACAAGAGTATATACAAGCAAGAGTTCATTGTTAGTTGTCAGCAGCACACCAGCTACAGACAAACAATGACAATCAAAACTCTCCTGTTAGCTAACATTGCAACAACAGCATATCTTGGTTAAAACATAGCAAAACCAATGATACTCATGTGTGGAGCAGAAACAACGCAACCTCTTCTTCCGTTTTTCAGGCCTTTTCGCTTAGGTCTCTCCAGCGCTGGAAAGCTTTTAATTAATGCGGGTCCAAAAGATCATAACCCTTCTTTTTCCAGTGATATTCCTCTGACATTTTCTCTTTTGTAATGTCTCTCAGCCATCACTCTTTCTACAGTCTTTCTTCAAATCTCCCTCTTGCTCACTCTCTTTCCTCCCCCATCATGATTATCCATGCTCTATACTGCTGTTTGGCTACTAGTGTGTTGTGGTGCTCGGTCCAATCCACTTTCAACAGTGTTTCTCAGAAATCGCTTATTGAATCTTTAAACAGGCCAAAAATTTAAGCAACTGACCCTTTGCTAAGCCCCACCCTACATTATAGAGCACCTCAGCACTGATGGTGCATCATTTTCTCAGACAAGCTTTTGCACCTCTCTAATATCTGTGTTCACATAGTTTCAAACACAATTTCACAAAAATAATCCAAATATACAAGAACTTGTTCTTGACAGATCACTTTTAATAGTGACACATGGTACACAGAGAGGATATAAGCAGTATAATTGACCTTAAGTTGAAATAACATTCAATTTTCTTTGCACGATTTTGTATTTGTGCAAATAACGATAAAATTATAGTGTGGGGTATAAAAATAACCCACATTATTTTACTCACCATCCTGAATTCTGCCAGCTAGAGCCTCTGAGCTGAACCCTGCAAACACCACAGTGTGTACGGCACCGATACGGGCACAGGCCAACATGGCTGCTACTGCCATGGGAGACACAGGCATGTAGATGGCCACCCGCTCTCCCCTCTGGACCCCATGACTTTTCAATGTATTGGCAAGGCGACAGGTCATCTCCAGAAGCTCCCTGAGATTTTATATAAACATACAGCTGAGTAACAGGAAATCATGCGGGTGGGAAAGTATTTAAGTAAATCTGTGATGGTTCAATTTCAAGTGGTTCAAGTGCTAAACTGTGGACGATTAGTAGTCACATCATGGTCATTATTATGCACATTTGATATTAAACGGGCATTTATGGGTGTAGTTTAATGATGTATTTATTAGGGGTGAAACGGTTCTCTGTAAAAAAAAAAAAATCGAACCGTACCGTTCTGCACACTCGGTTCGGCATGCACTTGCACCGCGGTTCATCTCATATCTGCACGCATCTATAATATGGTTTGTATAAAATAAATAAAACATGTATATGACCAGTCATTTACGCCGCAATCACCCGGATGTTGATAGTGTGCGAGCCCAGGTGAGACCCGAACAGCACACGTTGCTATCTGCATTTAAACTAAACTCATTAAGCCTTGCCAATTTAAACATTCGAGTGCAAGGCGCGAAACAGAACTTGCGCGCACGCTGTGAGAAGAAGTGTGCACTCGTCCGAAGCGCGCACGCAGAAGCACAAATATTGAGGTCTCTTTTAAGTCTTGTGTTTGGACAGACAAATTCACACAAAATTATGTCAACATGCCCGTCTTGGCGAGTATCCTAGCAAGCATTGTCGGTTATGTCTTAAGTGAACTTATACACGAGAAAGAACGCATGTGTTCAGTATGTCTTAAAGAGACAGCAGCTCTTGCATTCCTGCTGTCTGAATGTGTTTTTAATGTTAATCAAACAACAAAAGACAAGGAAATCACTCACTGCTCATGACTGAATAGTAACTTAATTATTAATAATGATTGATCTTTATTTAATTTATACAGAAGATTACATGCAATGTTGTTTTACATTTAGCTACTTTATTCAATTTCTGTACCTTTAAAGCTGGATACATGAAAAACCTGAAAAGCTTTATTTATTTGTATCTTTGCTTTACTTTATTTAGTTGTGCTGTTTAATTATTCTTATTTGTGATACAAACCGAACCGTGAGTAATCTGAACTGTTGCACCCCTAGTATTTATACAGTGCTCAGCGTAAATGAGTACACCCCCTTTGAAAAGTAACATTTTAAACAATATCTCAATGAACACAAAAACAATTTCCAAAATGTTGACAAGACTAAGTTTTATATAACATCGGTTTAACCTATAACATGAAAGTAAGGTTAATAATATAACTTAAATTACACATTTTTCAAATTAGGGTGATTCAAAATGAGTACACTCCACAATAAAAACTACTACATCTAGTACTTTTTATGGCCTCCATAATTTTTAATGACAGCACCAAGTCTTCTAGGCATGGAACGAACAAGTTGGCGACATTTTGCAACATCTATCTTTTTCCATTCTTCAAGAATGACCTATTTTAGAGACTGGATGCTGGATGGAGAGTGATGCTCAACTTGGGTGTTCCCATAGGCGTTCGATTGGGTTCAGATCAGGAGCCACTGAATCACTTTCACTCTGTTCTTCTTCGGAAATCCAACAGTGGCCTTAGATGTGTGTTTAGGATCATGTTGGAAAAATGCACGACAACCAAGGGCACGGAGTGATGGTAGCATCTTCTCTTTTAGTATAGAGCAGTACATCTGTGAATTCATGATGCCATCAATGAAATGCAGCTCCCCAACACCAGCAGCACTCATGCAGCCCCACATAAGGACACTGACACCACCATGTTTCACTGTAGGCACCATGCATTTTTCTTTGTATTCCTTACCTTTGTGACGCCATACAGTTTTGAAGCCATCAGTTCCAAAAACATTTATCTTGGTCTCATCACTCCAGAGTACAGAGTCCCAGTAGTCTTCATCTTTGTCAGCATGGGCCCTGGCAAACTCTAGGCAGGATTTTTTGTGCCTGGGCTTTAGGAGAGGCTTCTTTCGTGGACGGCACTCATGCATGCCATTCCTCTGCAGTGTACGCCACATTGTGTCACCGGAAATAGTCACCCCAGTTTGGCTTTCTACTTCTTTAGATAACTGCAGTGAACCGATTTTCTTCAACTCTTCTCATCAGAAGACGCTCCTGTCGAGGTGTTAACTTCCGTGGACGACCTGGACGTCTCTGTGAGATGGTTGCAGTTCCATCTTTTTTACATTTTTTTTTACCACTTTTGCTACAGTATTCTGACTGATAAGTAAAGCTTTGCTGATCTTCTTGTAGCCTTCACCTTTCTAGTGTAAATAACTTATTTTCTTTCTCAGGTCTTGAGACATTTCTCTTCCATGTGGTGCCATTGCTGACAGCATGAAATGGGAAGGGGGTTTTAACAGCCTTTTATAGTCAACTGTCTGCTGGACACCTGTGTAATAAATAATTAGACTCACCTGTGGTTGAATTCTTGTTAAATTAGACATTTGTAGTCTAAAATTTAGCTTTGCTCCAGAGACTTTCAGTGGGGTGTACTCATTTTTGCATCACCCTAATTTGAGTAAAACTGAAAAATTTGTTCTCCAAGTTATATTATTAACCTTACTTTCATGTTATAATTTAAACAGATGTTAAAATTTAGTCTTGTCAACATTGTGTAAATTGTTTTTGTGTTCACTGAGATATTGTTTAAAATGTTACTTTTCAAAGGGGGTGTACTCATTTATGCTGAGAACTGTATAATAAAGTACTGGCAAGCTTTTGTTGGCCTGCTGAACATATTATGCCAGATTGCCTCTGAGGAAACTTAATCTTGAATCAACAAATCATAAATGAGAAATAGACACGTGTGGCTAAGCAGAGAACTGTACAGTACAGCCTGTGTACTGTACATACGTCAGGCCTCAAGCATTTCTTGATCTCCTCCATATGGTTGTGAGATCAGATACAAAAACACTTTCACTTTCATACTAATGCATATCAATGTCTTCTAACTTCCTGTTTACCCACGGAAGCAGGAAAGTGACATGCGCTGTGCTAACAGTGTCATTTACACACATGACTGATTGTGCAATCTGACTGCTGCTGAACACCCTGAAATGATATCTGACCTAGAACAAGAGATACTGGAAAACTAATCTTCAAATCTCTGTAATAAAAGATGAAAAATAGTTAAATTTCAGTGAGCAGGCAGGATCAGAGGAAACTGCCTGCTGACCATCGTGTTTTGGTAACAGTGAATACAGTAGATTCTGTAAATATTTAGCCTACTGTTAACAGCAGTGATCTGAACCACAGCCAGGAACATTCAACCTTTATTTCAGGCACTAGAAAGCGGGGGAACTGACATTCTATCACAGGACCCTCAAAACATGCCTTTGTTCAGTGCATGTGAAGGAATTCCCCCCAAACTTTTCAGTAGTGTGCTCTTATACCACATTAACTGTGTCTATCTCAGTACGGCCAGGATTTATAATCTGTCACAACATTATGAAGAACAGTATGAAAAACGTATATTCATTTTGAGATTTGCTAGATTACATTTAACTGTTTTATTAAATTATTAGGCCTGGTTTCACAGACAGGGTTTAGCCTAAGCCAGGATTAGGCCTTAGTTCAGTTAGGATATTTAAGCAACTTTTATAAATGTACACTAGGAAAAAAAACATCACTGGTGTGGATCTTGAGACAAAACAATGGCAATGACATTTTAAGATATGTCAATACAAGCTGCTTTCAGTTAAAACAGCTCAAACATGCATTTTAGTCTAGGACTATCTTAAGCCTGTGAGACTGGGGGTTACTGTTTTAAAAATGACTTTAAATGAGTATTAAATGATAGCAAAGGTAATCTAAATGAGCATACTACATACAGTCGTAGTTTTACGTGAACAGAATTCAGTAACAAAATTTGTTTTAAATTCCAATGGAATAGTAACTTAAGTGTTCTCAGTAACTTGCATCATTTTCAATTATTGAAACAAAGCTGGAATGAAATCTAAATATTAGATGAAAAAAATTTAACTAAAATAAAATAAGTTGATATATAAAAATATAACTATATAAGTTATATATAAAAAATGAATAAAAATGACAAAAGAACATAATAGAATTATTAAAACTTTAAAATTAAGATTAAAACGGAAAATATAAAAATAAAAGCTAATTAAAAATTAATAATATGAATATTATTAAAAGCCAGAATAGTATATAAATAATATTAAATTAACACTGCAACTTGTCACTACTGGGATATAGTAACTAAAAGCAAAGCAACCACATAAACACTAAGTTACTAACAGACTAAATGCTAGTTACTACTTGAATATATACTATCCTAACAATTAAAAAAAATAAGTAACAGCAACATAAAAGTATTTACTTGTTAGTTAAAAAACAAAACAAAAAAAACACACATGTTAAAACTTCTTGCTGTAACCCCTGTGGGTAGAAAATGTAAAACTATGGGTGGGGGTTAAGCCTGGGGGTGGGTGATGATAAGGCCACATGTTAATTTCTCAGGAGCTTCATGTACCTGTATGTGATCCTTTCCTCTGTGCCAGGTTCATCTTTCTCCCAAATCAAGGCCACTCTGTTTGGATCCTTTGCCACGTGTACATCCAAACAATTCTCTGTCAATCATTGTAAGAGGAAATTACTACTGTTTACTGTTGACAAGAAAGTTGTTCTTTGTGCAATTATAAAGCATGGGAAAATGTAAGTATTACCATCACCAGTTAAGATAAAATACACTCATAAATTTTATGTTCTGATAGACAGAAATTATGTTTCAATCATATTGGGAAGTGGAGTCAAGAAAAGGTGGAACACTCACCCGAGACATTAAGTTGCCCTCCAAGAAACCAGTTGATTTTCCCGCTGGAGAGATCACAATCCGTCACTTGATCGAAAGGTTTGGTCCATGCCAGCCTTTCCTTGGCAATGGATCCCCAGAAAGTTTCTGGGTCTTTGACTGACAGTTCATATAAATCTGCGTAGGTCTTTCCAGCGAGATGCGAGCTGAGGTCCGGTTGAGCCGCGCTGATGCTGGTGGTGGACTGAGACCTCGCATGACACCGTGAGATCAACACAACACTTCTGCGCAAACATTTCTTGTTCCTAAAAACAATGTTTCGCCTGGCCAAAGAATTCAGCAAACTTGTGCCCACACGTCCAGCCATTATTCCGCCCAGTCTGTGCTGGAGTGAAGTTTGCTCAAGTTTCCACAGCCCGTGACTGTTACTCGGAACAGAGGGAGGAGGAAACTTGTTGACAAAGAGCTGGTCTGAAGAATCTCTCGCTTCAAACCGCCCCCTAAATCAGCTTCACAATGAACCAAAACATGCCATGAATCACTAGTGCTGTGCCTTTTACCATCGATTACAACACTGCAATTTCCTTTAATGATTGGGACTTTTGAATGTTACACAATATCGGGTTGTACGTCCGTCGTCGTAAACATATTTCGTTTACAGATTCTGAAATTGAATAGTTTCAAAGCAGCCACATATTTGCATAATATCACATAAACCGTCTTTAAGTGACATGGTAAAGGGTTATATTTATAATGACGTCCGCTTCACTTTCACTTTTGGATGTCTAAAACGGTACCATGTATGTGACACGTTATACTCAAATACCCCCAAGTCTTGCTGCCCCTAGTGGAGTATTTACAGAGGGGCAGTTCAGACAGACAGGATAGATGGATGGATGGATGGATGGATGGAGATATTCTGGTTCTCGCTTTTCCTACAGATAGAACACAGTCCATGAATTGAGAATTGGTGTGTCTTCTTTCTTTTTCTGTGTGGCAATAAGCTGCATTGCACCATTTACTTTAGTTACCCCACACATCTTCAGAGAGTCTCTATCCTTTTGAGCCTTTCAGCAAGCATAACAACGACCTTCCGGTATAATGACAAGTGAGGATATTTGTGATTAATTATAAAGTTACATCTTACCGTAATCTGCATTAATATGAACTGGCCAAAATTAATTAAGGCACTCATGGGGTTAAAGCAAAGCCGCTTCCCTGGTTGAAGTACCTAGATATTACGTAATAGTTAGATTAGCCAATTAGGATCCAGGAACGTGACAGATCTCGGAAGTATAGGGCGGGGCTTCACGGCAGCGTTTAGCGGGCACGGGAGAGTTTTTCTGTTGTATATGTGAGTAACTGAAACGTTTATGCAAATATTATAGTGCGGGAGTTGTTGCAAAACTTGTGATATGATAATGTAGTGGGCTAGCATGTGTAAAGAAACCATTTTATCTGTTTAAAGTCGTGAATGACTGTTTGTGCAAATAAATCTTGATGCACTTTACATCGTATTTCAACTATTGAAAATGATTTTCATTGTAACCGACCACAAACTACTCTTATTACGGAGTTCCTTGATATATAGTCGATGGTTTTGTATAATTCATTGTGTTATAGGGATAAAGTAGTTCCTAAAACGCATTTCTTTTATTAGTTTTGAGGTGAATGACATCTTTTTATATTAATAATCCCTAAATGTGTCCATACGGGATTATATGAAACGCCTTATGTCATATCCTTATAAAATACAGTTTAAGATGATTTTAATACAATTTGATTCATTTATGCTGCTTTATTTTGAAAATCATGATGTTTGCAGGAAAAAAACAACCTCCCAGTTTAGTGATAACTGTCCCATTGCAGGCTTGTTGACTTACCAATCACAGTGTATCTTCCTAACCTGTAGGTTAAATTTTCATGACACCAAAATGGGAGCTGGTATCTCTACCTCGATGGGAGATGATGGCCTACTGGATTCTCTCCTTTGCCTCTCATCTCTATTCTTTCTACCAGCTGCATAGGTTTTCTAAAGGTGAGTTGCCTTTCTGTCCCAGAACAAAACACAAACCTCCAGGTTACAAGAGAGGATCTCAGATCTCAGTAACACAAGGATTAATGTTCATTGGTACAATTTTAATTAACAAGTGAACACAGATTCAAATCCCAAACCTTAAATATATCCATCCAAGAAAAAATGCAGCTAAACAAGATGCATATTGCATGACCATTAAACAACCACCCCTCCACGACTCCTGTCAGACATAAAAAAAAAAGGAATTATTACATGAGTATCATATGCCTGTGAATTTATTTAGGTGACTTTATTAAGAATTAATATAAAATACATTTTTGTTGCATTTTTAGTGTACACGTGGACTTTATGTTGTGTCAGTTTGAAAAGGGCTACTGTGGTGTGTGTGTGTGCGTGTGTGTGGAAAAGTGCTCGATCCTGTCGTGTTAACTGCTGACTCTAAGGGCTCTGAAAAGGTTGTGCTGTCATTTTGAGGGACGATGGGATCTCAGGTCAGCAAAAGGCACCCATTTTATCTCTTTCAACCAAAACATGCCAGTCAAAAAAGTGCAAAAACAAAGCTTCAAAATAGGGCCTCTCCTCATGCACAGCAAACCATTGCATAAATCACTGCATAAATAATAACAATAGGTGAATCTGAATATACATTTAAAGATTTAGCTGTCAGAAAACAGCATTTTTAAAGCATACCATCTAGATGACTTTAGGTTCAGTTCCATATAGTATTCATAGTTGTAATAGTAATCATTTTGAATAAGGCTGAACTGAATATTTGAGAAAACATTCACTTTATAAATTTGTGAATAATAAATTAAAGGAAATTTGTTAGTCAGTGTTAAGTATTATTCACAGGCTTTACATCTCAAATATTGCATTTTGTGTCTTATTGCTTGGCCAGGTCTAATTTCTTCATCTTAAAGACCCTTTAAGCACTATTAATCACATTGTTTTTGATGTGGGTTTCTATACAAAATATAACTCCAGGTCAGTGTCACTTAAGATCTGTATCAGAGGAAACATGCCCTTGAGACTTCTTTCTGCAGTCTTTGCGTCTCAACACAGTGCAACCACCAGATGGCACTGTGGTCTTACTTCTGTTTTCATGTACACTTTCTTTTCTGGAAAAAAAAGTGTGTTTATGACAGTGTGGATAGATCCTTGCCTGCCAGTGCACCCTGCAGGAAAACCGTCTGTCGAGGTGATGAGAGGTCCATCCTCAGAAACTGGATGAAGAACGAAATGTAGGGAGAGAGGGATGGACAGAGAGGGGCGGGGTGGAGAAAACAATACCAAACTGACACTGCATTGCAGGGGAGAAAGACGAGAGTTAATGCATGTGTGCAGAGAATTTTCAAGAGATCTTAGCCTTCATCGAAACTTATCCATGGAGCTCCATGAAATGAAAGTGGATATGCTTTTAAAGTTTACTCTCATTGTAGTAGTGAAAGTTCTGCTAAACTTTCAGAAAAAATGAAAACCATACAGGTTTAGAATGACATGAGGGTGAATAAATGATGAGAGGATATTAATTTTTGGGTGAACAATCTAATTTACAGAGAAGTTATGCATTTAAAAAAAAGACCTGGAAAAGTCAAGTTAATAAAAATTAATAGAATCAAATAACTGATTTTAAAAATGAACATAATTTTTTCTAGTTATACCATGCTAAACTATTAAATGGAGTAGAAACTGAGTAGAGTTTGTATTCCTTCACAATAATGTGTGAGAAATGTGTTTTCCTGTGCTTGATTGACAGAGCATGAGGTCAGTCTGGACAGAGAGGTGCAGCTGGAGAGAGGATTCTTTATTTGGGGATTCAAGAAGGTGAGAGAACACATGGTAATTATATAAGTGACTAATCAGGATGGCACATTTGGCTGATGCACCCCACCAAGGTCAATTTCCTGTTTCCTGTTCAATCATCAAGTTCCTTTTATACAGATGTACAAAACACACTCACTCTCTTTTTCTATCTGTATGTGTTTTAGGACCCTACTGATTTTGAATGGAGTTTTTGGAATGAGTGGGCGTGGCGGTCTCTTCTGTGGTCTCTGATTGGCCATGCTGTGGTGTCCAGGCTGGCAGCCTATTATCTGCCTCAGGTAATTTTAATCCATAGAAGATAAATTTGAGCAAGTCATCAGATATTTGCATGCTTCATCATCTTTCCTTGTGCACCTGTGTTACAGTTCCGACTGGCAGTCTTTGCATTGTATGGTTTGCTCTCTGCTGGATGGCTTCTCGGTGTGTGGGGCGTGACTCTTTTGATGCTACATCTAAGCATCTCATTGGTGGTTGCTCAGCTACGTAACCCCGCCCTATCATGGTTTTGCTCCCTCCTGCTGCTCTCCACACTCAATGTCAGTTCCCTCCAGGATTTACAGGTGTGTGAATGTCTGTGCGTCCGTAATTGCTGTAATCCATGAATGTGAAACACCAAAGTTTCTGCTCCTCTGAGGAGAAGCTGCATAAAAGTGTCCAATTTAAAGGGTTGTTCACCCAAAAATGTAAGTCTGTCCTCATTTACTCAATTTCATGTTGTTCCAAGTCCATATGGCTTTCTTTTTTCCCTTCTTGGAACACAAAAGGAGAAATGTGAATGATGTTCCGGTTGCTTTTTCTATGCAATTACCATGAACGATAGCTAGATCTTTGAAGCTTCAAAAAGAATGCAAAACCACCATAAAAGTATCATAAATGTATTATAAAAGAGTAAAATCATAAAATTGTTCTCCATACTCCACATTCATGAGGAAAGTAGCACATCCCGACTTGAACAAATTGTTCTTTTCAAAAGTCAAATCTTTTCAGTTGGTTGATTCCAGTGTTTTTATATTATTATAGTAATTTATTAATATTTTGAATTAGTTTAAGTTTTAGTAGTTTTTTTTTTTGTGTTTTTGTTATTTATATTATTTTCTCTCTTTTTTTATTATTTCTAATTAGATTTAATTTTATTTTTATTTCAGTTTTAGTTTTTTAGTATTTCTTAAACTTCATTATTTCAGTAAGTTTTTAAAGCAACATTTAATTTCGTTGAATTTTTTCAAATTTAAGTTTTTCATCTAATATTTATATTTTACTTAATTTCAGCTTTATTTCAAATAATGAAAATAATTTTAATAGTTTGCATTTTAGTTAACAATAACAACATTGAAAACCAATCTGAATAGTTTGTGCACAAACCGAACTGATCTGTTCAACTCACTTTTTAAAGGGCACCTATAATGCCCCTTTTTTACAAGATATAATATAAGTTTCTGGTGTCCCCAGAATGTGTCTGTAAATTTCAGCTCAAAATACCCCAAAGATAACTTATTATAGCTTGTCAAATTTGCCCCTATTTGGGTGTGAGCAAAAACATGACGTTTTTGTGTGTCCCTTTAAATGCAAATGAGCTGCTGCTCCCTGCTCCCTTTCCAGAAGAGGGTGGAGCTTTAACAGCTTGCGCTTCGGTTGCTCAACAACAAAGCCGGAGAATCTCACGCAGCCAAAATGACGATTGTCAGTAACAGTGTTCGGCCTTGCATTGTTCAAAGTGGAGTCGGACACTGATAGAGAGACTCAGGAAGAAGTTATAACTTTTAGAATGCATTTGGAAGTTTGAACTGACCCTCGTTTGTGAAGCAGTCCATATGATGTAAAATGACGGCATGGCAACAACACTCTACTACAACAACTCTTCCACTTCTCTAAAGCAGCCCAACATGGCCTCACCCCCTTTGTTGCATGTTCCCAGGGGCAGGGTTTATGTAAATGTTGGTGTTTGTGATGTCACCTAACCCAGGAAGAAGCTCTTGTAGTCACTACCAGCTGTTTGTTGTAGTCTCCCTTTGCATTGAACTTCGAGCGTCGTAACTTTGCAGATGTTGTTTATGCTCAAACAGCAACATTATACACTAACTAAAGTTAAAAAAGTGAAATCATAATCAAGGACCCCTTTAAGGTAAAAGCTTCCTGGAGGTGAAGATTATCAGTGAATAACTTCAATTTTGGTCGGTTTCTCATGCAAATCCATTGCATGACTTAGAATATAGAGCAATCATATGGAGCACTTTTATGGTGCTTTTATGTCTGAACATTGAAATAGTCCCCATTCATTGTAATTGCATGGAAAGGTGTGACCACCACAGTCTTCAAAATTTCTCCTTTTGTGTTCCCTGATGATGATGATGATGACAGAATTAAATGATGACTGAATTATTAATTTTGGTTGAACGACCTGTATCCCTTTAAAGCTTTCTGTATTGATGAGGTGGAGGTGAGATGGACAGAGTAAGGGATTTGTCCGGTTCAGGATCAGGTCCTGCAGAGTCTGTGCTGTCTCCTGGGCTCTCAGAGCACATCTGCAGAGCTCCGCAGAGAGAATGGAGATGAGACTGAAACAAGTCTGCATTAAATGTCACCATTCTCTTCACACAAACACAGTGATACATACACTTTCAAACAGTCTTTCAAGCAAACATTCAAAGTCAAACATTTACATGCACAACAGTGCTTGTGTATTTCCTTTTTTCCTCACACAATAGATGTTACAACAGTACAACAAAAAGAGTCAGCTGGCTTCCAGAAGGTCCTGTTTTTGTTTTTCATTATCTGCTTAGTCACTTGACACAGTAAATGATTGATTGACAGCTGCCATTAGATAACTGACAGAATGGGAAAGCAACGAGATCAACAAGCTCGCGCAGATAGAGGGGAGAAAAGAGACGGAGTGAATATTGATCTGAGTGACAAACAAGTTCCTTACTTTCCTTGAGTTTCTCCTTGATTAATTGTGACATGAGCCCAAAGCTTCCCATCTTAATTAAACCTTCAACTAATTATTATTTATTACTCAGCAGCAGCCATTAACACAGCCATCCGAAGAACAAACAACTGTAATTTAATCTATTGTGATCTTCATTCTCTTTTAATGATCTTTTTGTTCAGTATATCTCTGTTTACCTCAGTTACTTATGAGCTGTGAAAACCCCTCAGGAAGACAGCAATACCCATGCAGCTACCACAGAGACTGCCATAATGACATACAAAGAAAAGCAGCATCAGCCAGTGACTAATTCCAGAACGCCGCCCTGTCATTTACTGTAATTTAGAGGTGGTTATAGCTTTATTTTTGAGTGGCGATAATGAGTTTTTGAGTGGCTGCTGCTGTGTTTGTTGGCTGGATGCCAGCTGTCATCTTCTGAGCATGCCCAGTAGATCATATTAGTTTAGTTTCGCCACAGAGCATCAGTGGATGCTGGCCTGAGGTGGAGTAATCTAGAAAGATGGAGCTGTGGTTTACAGCGGTTTTTCATCACTTACAAAGAAACCTGATTAAAGGGTAGTCCACGCCAGAATGAAAATCCTATATTACAGCAACTGAGTATATAGTGTTAAACCGATAGTCTGCCCAAAAATGAAAATTCTGTCATCATTTACTCACCCTCATGTCATTCCAAACTGACTTGACTTACTTTCTTCTGTGGAACACAAAAGAAGATATTTTGAAGAATGTTGGTAACAGCTTTGGTTTATTGGACAAACAATACAACTGGGAACCAAAACTGTTTGGTTACCAGCGTTCTTCAAAATATATTCTTTTATTTTCCGCAGAAAAAAAGATGAGGGTGACAGTGAGGCATGAGGGTGAGTAAATGATGATTAATAATTTGGGTGGACTAACCCTTTAAATCATCTATATACTACTGTAACATTGTTACAGAGCTGTATTTGCTCTCTTTATGACATACAAAACATTTTAGACAGGTTTGGACACTTAAGTAGCGCTTAAAAATGTCTGAATGACATTGCATTGGATACAACATATCAAACTAAGTTGTAACTGGTCCTAAGGTGATTTTATGTAAATCTTTGAAGTCAGTTATCAATCATAGTTCATCACATAATAACTGGACGTGTTCCTCTAACATTGGAAAACCAGAAAGAGTCTAACTGTGCTACTTTTTGTCTTTATTTATCTTTTTATCATTTCAAACCTAACAAACTGTGTGCCTGTGCTATATTTCTTAAAAATAATAAATGCAGCAGTTTTACAAGTGAAGTGTGTCCTTTCTGTCTTAACGGTGGAACTAAACAGAATTGGAAAAATAATAACTGTTTTCAAACATGCAGAAGCCCACAGAGGCCATAAAATAAGTTGTGATTCTGAATAAACTAGATTTTATTTTTATTTTTGGGGCTTTGGCAGAGTTAGTAGAGGGTGACTGTAAGTTACTGGGCAGATGGGATCTTTCTTTCTTTTTTTTTCTTTTTTTCTTGTGCTTTCTGTCTGCCATTTTATTTTGCTATGAATTTTGTATATTGTGGTCCTGCTTCACCAGTTCTGACAAGTCTGTGTCATCCTTGTGTAGTATAAATTAAATCCAGACATGCTACATCCTCTGTGTTGGCTCATGTGACCTACAGCGTCAGTTGTGTCGCTTTACTCTCATTCAGAACTCCTTTTTCCGTGGCTTAGTGGAATGGTAAAGTGTCCATTGAATTTGCAATTCAGAATCTCTCTGGGTACTTTTTGCGTACGTTTTATGAATACTATGAATTTGGACATACTACTTATTTCACAAACAGCTTTTCACTTGCTATGTAGTAGGGAAGGAGGCGTATTCAGATGCAGGGATAGTTGTCCTGCTGTTACCACAGAGCCACTTGCATGCAATAGCACCAACTTACTAATAATACCCTTATTTCAGGGCCTGTTCACTGTCTTGTGTTGCAAATTTGATTTATTGTCCTGTAGCCACTGATTTTAGCTTCCTGTTGTTTAGTTTGGTTAATTCAAAATGTTTTTTCCCCTCTAGCGTGGCTGGTGTACTTCTGAGGACCAGTACTACCTCTTGCTCTTCAGTACTGCTGTTTGTAGTTTGCGCTGCATTAGCTTTAGTCTGGAGCTGTGCTGGCACCCCCTGCAGGCCGGAGGACCAAACCACTGCTCCTCTCTGCAGGTTAAAGGACTAAAGACTCGAATTTCTCAGTTCTACAAGCTCACTGCTTACTGCTTCTATCATCCTCTGTTCTACAACGGACCAATCATGACCTACAGAGACTTCAGCGAACAGGTAGAAGAAAATGAGGTTCATAAAAGGGTGAAATGTCTGTGCTTTATCCAAATGTACTGTAAATGTCTTTCTCTTTATGTGCAGATAGAGAGACCGGTGTGTAAAGTGTCTGTGGTGTATGTGTTAAGTGGGATACTGCGTGTGTTTGTCTGGTGGTCTTTAGCCGAATTCATGATCCACTTCATGTACATGCACGCCATCCAAAGCAACGAAACCTACCTGGAGATGCTGCCGCACTGGGCATTGGGTAAGTCTGTGGCTGCATATGAATTCTTGTACTCTCAAAGTATATATACTGAATTCGATGATGAACGTCTAAAAGTCTGTAGGGATGGAAGTGTGTTGTGTAATACACACTTCACTTCACAGAAATGCTTCATCCGCAATATTGCCATTGTCCTTTTGAAGTTTTTTTTGACCTGATGTCTTCTGTTAAATAAGTACACTTCCATTCAAAAGTTGGGGGTTTGTAAGATCTATTTTATTTTTTTTGTTGTTGTTGTTATATTTATGGGCTTTTTGTGCCTTTACTCAGAGAGGACAGTAGAGAGCAGACAGGAAAGCATTGGGCGGAGAGAGGGGGGCAGGATCAGCAAAGGACCTCGAGATGGGGATCGAACTCGGGTCGCCATGAACGCGTTTGTGCCATATGTCGGTGCACTAACCACTAGGCTATCGGTGCCAACAGCGCCGTAAGATCTTTTAATGTTTTTGACAAAAAGTATGCTTACCAAATGTTTTATTTATTATGTCAAAAAATACAGTAAAAACACTGATTTTGTGAAATATTATTACAATTTAAAATAACCATTCTCTATTTTAGTATATTGTAAAATGTTATTTTTTGTGGTGATGGCAGAGCTGAATTTGATCAGCTTTTATTCCAGTCCTCAGTGTCACTTGATTATTCAGAAATCGTTCTTGCTTCATATCAAATATTTCCTATTATTATTATTATTATTATTAGTGTTGAAAACAGTTGTGCTGCCTAAACCTTTGTGAAAGTTTGAAAGAACAGCATTTATATGAAATAGAACTCATTAAAAAAAAATTTTTTTTAAATAATTTTAAAAACTTTCACTTTTGAGGAATTATTTCACTTTCAAATGAAAATTACCCCAAGCTTTACTCACCCTTAAGCCATCCTAGGTGTACTGTATGTGACTTTCTTCTTTCTGGTGAACACAATCGGAGTTCTATTAAAAAATATAATGGCAGTGAAATTGGACAGCTCCTTGACACCTATTATCTTATAGTGGGAGTGTCCAAACCTGCTCCTGGGCCACTGTCCTGCAAAGTTTAGCTCCAACCCCAATTAAACACAACTAATCAAGCTCTTACGAGGCACACTAGAAACTTCCAGACAGGTGTGTTGAGGCAAGTTGGAGCTAAACTCTGCAGGACAGTGGCCCTCCAGGATTTGGATACCCCCGTCTTCTAGGATAATGAAGTGTCTAAAATCTGCAGATTATTGTTAGCCTACAATACGTTTTTCGAAAACATAAGTATTTTTCGACATACTGCTGTTTGCATAGTGTGTAGTAGGGAAATACGCATATTTGAGTTTCTAAGAACATTCTACAGTTTTTATCCAAATGATGTATTGGATGCAGTCTGTCATGGTATAACTGGTGTTAATTTGGGTGTTTAAGTGTTTATTATATTATCGTGCACAGATGTTCGCAATGAAACACTCAGAGTTTCAGCTTTGTGCGTGTTCTCTCCTGTGCAGTATCTTGATTCTTGCTGTCTATTGATCTATGGAAGTTGCTGATTTGTGCTGCCTAAACTTTGATTCAAAAACACAGACTCTGCAAGAGAGAGCAGCATATAGGTCTGTGCAGCAGCATATTAGAACATTGAGTCATTATCGCCACTTTGTACCTGTGTTTTGTACAGAAAGGGCTTGCAAAATTCTGTCCTATTTTTTTTTTTTTTAAGATTTTAGCTCTGTACCAGTGGGAAATGGGAAAAGACAATTGCTGTTCTCAGTTTCCATTGACACACACACACACAGAAAGAAAAGCGAATAGGGAGAGATGACTAGAGAGGATGAGGATGATAGAACTAAATTATGAAACAGTTCAGAATAAAGCTGAAATCTGTGGTTCTTCTCAGCCAGAATGGGATGAAGGGCTGAAATGAGCTTCATGACCTGCTCTCTTTTTCACCTGCAGGTGGCTTGGCTCTGGCGTTGGTGCAGTTTTTTTACGTAAAATATCTGGTCTTGTTTGGAGTGGTGTCTTTGCTCGTCAAATTGGACGGACTGGAGCCGCCCACGTTACCACGGTGTGTCAGCATCATGTACAGCTTCACTGGGATGTGGAGGTAAATATACACACTTCTGTGTCCTGTAAAACTTCAAAAGCTCTGACCTTTTGACTTCTAAGGCACTGTGTCTTATAGCTGGAAAGATTTTGAGGTGGTTCAACTGTCATCTGCAGTACATCTGTGAAACAGCAGGGGGCAGAGCTACGCTGCAGTTGCTTTAATTGATTTAAGCAGTGATAAGATTGGAAGAGGTTTAAGACTCACTTACACCATCTACAAGCACTTTAGGAGAGTAACAAGGTTCTTGCTTTCTGTTTAATGTCACAAACATCTTAAACGTATGGGATTGAGTGTTCGGCTTCTCTGATGGAGCTGAGCTCTCTGACGTCTCGTGAGAGGATGTAGAACAGGCTCATACATGCAGGCTTCCTCCCAGACAATTGTATTTTACTCTAAAAGCTTGAATTCTTGATGAAGGTACACAGCATTTCAACTTGAATAGTCTGGAATGGTCTCCTAGGCAACACCAGTCTGGAAACAGCTGTCTTTTGTTTGACAGTCTGTTTTTTTTATTTTTTTTACATTCTTTAAACTTGGTAGAATGTGTGTATTACTGCTAATTTGTTGCCTTCTATTTGTTACTTTCATAAATCCATAGTACAAAAAGGACTTTGGATGTACCATGGCCTTGTGGACATTGTACAATGGAAATAATGTTTTAGACAGAAGTGTGATGGTAATACCATGGTATTCTTAGATGTACCTCAGAGTTACATGTAAATAGAGTGGTATATGAATATAGTAATTACATAGTATATCAATATGATAGGATAGGATACCATGGTACTTAGAACCCCTTGAAAATGAAATGTTACTTCTCAAGGGGCTATCCTTACAATACATTCAAATTCAATATGATAATCGTTAAAGGATTGTTCATATCTTGCACAAATAAAATGATGTAATGATTATTATAAAATTATTATTGTATTTTTTTCTACAGTAACTATTTGATAAAAAATAAACAATATTGTGAAATATTATTACAATGTAAATTTACTTTTTTATTTTAATATATTTTAAAATGTAATTTATTCATGTGATGGCAAAGCTGAATTTTCAACATCATTACTTCAGTCTTCAGTGTCACATGATCCTTCACAAATCATTTTAACATGATGAGTCATGTGCGTAGAATAAAACGTAAATTCGTCCCCCGCATTTTTTGCATGACCTGTCGTTTTATTCTTACCTTAAATAAGGCGATCTAAACATTATGGAGCGCTCAATCTCGTGTAATATGTTTCATTCATACTGGAAGCCGGAGGGCGCTCTCTCGCAGAAAGTCCAAAACGGTTTTGTAGAAGTAATTCAGCTATTCGTTCTAATAAAGAGCTGAATAAAATGCAGAAGCGTATTGACTGAAACGTGAAGACAAACACAAGATATGGTGTATGTGTGTTTTTCAAGCCATCTCAAGGTATTTATTGACAATAAAGTATATGAATAATGCAGTGCTAATTGACAACCTTTTTAATGTTTCTGAAAGAATTCTCTAATGCTCGCTAATGCTGCATTTATTTAATCAGAAAATACTGTAAAAACAATAAGAAATTGCGAAATGTTATTACAAATAAAAATAGCTGTTTTCTATGTGAATATACTTTAAAATGTAATTTATTCCTGTGATTCAAAACTGAATTTTCAGCATCATTACTCCGGTCTTTAGTGTCACATGATTCTTGAGAAATCATCCTATGTTGATTGGCTTGTGGAAACCATGATGCATTTTTTATTTTATTTTTATTTTTTTCCTGAATTCTTTGATGAATAGAAAGTTCAGTGAACAGCATTTATTTGCATTTATTGTCACTGCCACTTTAAAAAATTTAATGCGTCCCTTAATGAATAAGAAGTATTGATAGATATATATAATATATAAGTTTTAATCTTACCACAAATGTTTGAATGGTATGGTTTCCACAAAAATATGAAGCAGCACAACTGTTTTCAACATTTATAATAATCATAAATATTTCTTGCAAATCAGTATATTAGAATGATTTCTGAAGGATCATGTGACACTGAAGACTAGAGTAATGATGCTGAAAATTCAGCTTTAATCATAGGAATAAATTACAGTTTACTGTTACAATTAACTGTTTTTACTGCATTTTTTTTTTTTTTTTAATTAAATAAATGCAGCCTTGGTGAGCTTTTGATAGGTACTGTATTTTCTGCTTTATTTTGTGATTTATGTATTTTTTTTATTATTATTTTTTTTTTTACATTGTATAAAATCCATGAGGACTTGATGCACAAGTGTTTGTAGTACATAAACCGTTTATAAAATTGTCATAAAATATAGGGGAAAATATTAGATATTGGTTATTGTTCAGCAGTGTATTTGATTTCTTATTAAAAGCAAATTGATTTCAAATTAAAAGCAAGAGATAAGATTAAAAAATTTAAAAAATCTATAAATTAGACAAAGGTCAGATAAAAACTGGTATTACACCCAACATTTCTGTCCCCCTCACTTCTAAAATGATGGCTACGCCCCTCTGCTGATTTTCTACTCAAGAAACATTTCTCAATATTATTAGCGTGCTGCTTAATGTGATATTTTTTTTCAGGATTTATTGATGAAAAACAGCATCTACTTGAAATAGAAATGTAACATTTATTAATGTTTTTACTGTTACTTTTGATCAATTGACCCTTCGTCTGGAGTTTGATTGACAGGCGATCTAACCAATCATAACGCCGAATCCACTATTTTGTCCGACAAAGCAGTCAGGGGAGTTAGTAGATTTACGTCAGTGGACTTGTACTTATAAAATGGTGTGTACTGACGTCTTTCCGTGGTTGAAACAACATTACTTATGTTCATTCATGTTTATTTGATGCTATAAATTAATTAGTAGGAATAAATGATCGGTTCACGAGTCGCTTGAGCTGAGCCGCTACAGCGATCTGTCACGACACATTAAAAAGCCACAAAACCGTATTTATTGTTTAAATTTCTTTAAAAATGGCAATTTGAAATTTGAGACTTTTTCATATCAAAAGTAACCTGCTCTGTCTTGTCTGTCGACGTGTTGTCAGTGTCCTCTTTGCTCCGCGATGTATTTTTCACTGCATGAGAGCAGCCTGGCTTGTCGGACGTAGCAACTGTAACTAAAGGGGGCGGGTCTTTGCCAACGGTCAATTAGATGCGTCCATGTTGAATAAAAGTATTAAATTCTGTACAAAACTCTTATTGACTTCAATCTTTTGAACAGTAGTGCATAAACAATATATGTAATGTTAAAATGATAATGCTAAAAAATATATTAAACATCATGATAGTAAGGTTCTGAAAGCTTTATTATTATTTTACAGTAGTAAAAATAACTGTAATAACTTTACAAACTATGTCCACCATGGTATTTTTTTTGTATTTATCTGCTTCACTTCATAATACACATAGGTTTAAGTTATTTTTTCTTAACGCAGCAGATCATTGTCACCCATCGTCACGTGGATGGAGTGACACTGTCCTCTGTATCTTGTGTAATCGTGCATGTTTTTAGTGTATCAGCAGATCTGCAATGCAGACAGCTGCTGAAGCTCTGAGAGCCGGAAAGGTTAAGCACTAGTGTGTGTCTCAGAGTGGTGTTGAAGGTGATGGAGTTTAGAGTGTGATAAATGAGAGCTGTAAGGAAACAGATGTATGCTGGAGACTTTAGCAGGACCTGCTGTAAGACCCCGTCTGGCTTCAGTCCCACACGGAACAACAGAGCACAGCTCCTCTGAACCTGATAAAGCGCGCACACACACACACACACACGCACGCTTTTTCTAACAGCTCAGCATAGCCTCAACACACTCACACACACACTGATATACTTCAGAATCCTGCTCACATGCTCATCTCTGTTTAATGGCTCCGAACTGCTGGATGCAACATACTGTACCACATGGAGACAGTACCCCATACTGCAGGACAGCAAAGTCTCTGATTACAGTGCAAATGTCCTACAGGGAGTGAAATAGATTGAGAACAACAGAAAGTGAGCGTGAGAGAGCCTGAGATGTTGCTTTTGGCTGAAGTTAAATCTGGAGATTTTCTTAGTGTGTGTGTGTGCGTGTATGTCTGCACACATGTGCATGGATGTGCGAGTATTGCTGTTTGTGCACGTGTGTGATTTAGTACAGTCGGTCGCTATCATGGGCTGGGTTGAAAGGTTTATAGGTTGCTGTAAAAAAACTGTTCATTTAGTCTAGCATTAACACACACACACTTTATCATTTTGCTGACTTCTGCTGATAGCTATCTGATCACAATCAAATTGATCTATCGTTTTTATGGGTCAATGACACAAGGCTGTTTATTCTAGATGATGCTATTTGTTTTCTTAATGCATGTTACTGGTCTTATTTTAACCTGTTAAACCTAAACCAAGATATACAGTGTATATATACACTGCCCGACCCCAAAAAAAAGTTGCTGTTTGGATTTGAATAGACAAATACTTAAGAATCTATGAATGGATCATTATTACAGCGATTATTATGTTTCTAGCATGTTATATGTTTGGCAATGGTTCTTTTAACCCTTAAAGATGGAGTGTGTAGCTTTTTATGTCTTAAACAACCATGTGGGAAGACACATCATGGCCATATTCCAGAATAACAGTGTCAAGATTCACCAGGGTTAAAATTGTGGAAGATTAATTAAATAATTTAATAAATTAAAACATGTCAATTATACAAATGTCCTGATAACATAATGAAGGGAAAAAAAGCCTAATTAAAAAGATAAAAAATAAAACGTTCAGTTTGGAAAGGTAAATAAGACTTAAATATATAAATAATTCATGGTCTGTGTAAAATGTGTAAAATACAAACATATTCAAAACATTATTGAAAATATTATATATAAGCAACATGTTTCTTTATTATCAAAATGATTATGAATACTAAGATAGATACAAAGACTGCAGTTTTTTCTCTTTTTTTTTTTTTTAAAGATTTGTTCCCCCCCCCCCTTTATTGTGACCATTCATTGTCATTAACCCCCATACTTAACTGATATTTTCTGTCCTTTCCTGTCTCTAAACAACCCTTACTCATGTTTATATTTTCATTAGGACATTTTTTTGTATGTTTAAGATATTTTCCTTATGGGGGCCATTAGCTGGTGTTTTATTACCCTTTTTATGACCTTAGGTCTCCACAATGTAGGCACAATCTCTCTCTCACTCTCACTCTCTCTCTCTCACTCTCACACACACACATGCAGTGAGAACAACAAGGCCAGGTTTTATCCTGATCATCAGCTCACCTGTAGTTTGGTGTGGTCACAATGAAAACTGTCTGAGCTGTGGAAAGTGTTTATACATTGTTCCATCAGGTCTACTTAGTACAAGTACAAGTACAGAAGCCCAATCTGGAGGAAACTTCAGGATATTGAATGAATCTGTTCCAATGTGTATATCACTTTCAGCATCATGAATCACCATCTGACTCACAGAGCTCATGAATGACATCAGACATGAGATTCCAGATCAGTTTGTTCTCGGTGTGTTTATATAGCTTCTTGTTTATGTGCCACATGCATCTAGTGCAGTCAAATTGGCCTTTCAGAGGGATTGCTTTTTTGCAGAAGCTTTACTACTGTGGTGTTTTAGGCCTGAAATATACAAACAGACTGTAGTGTAGTGATTCCTAAGCAAGGAATTTAGAT